>JARFJB010002047.1:1312500-1327500 GCA_036346205.1 Vesta saturnalis
ATTATGCCCAAAATATATGTTCATACCAATTTCGTTGGGGACGTGGCAAAATGGATTCTCGCGATGACCAAGAGCTACATTTGGTGGTCCATGAGTGGATGAATGGGCTAAATACTGCCCAAATATTATATTTTTGCAGCAATTTAGTTGGGATCACGGCTAAACTGATTATGTTGATAACCAAGAGCTAAATTTTGTTACACATGTGTGTTGTCTAGTGTTTGGGCTAAACGTTGACCTAAACCTAATCTTTACCAATTTCCTTGAGATCGCTGCAAAACTGATTGTTGATTACCAAGAGCTAAATTATGTTACCCAATGTTGGCTAGCGTTTGGGATACCAAATGGATTCTTTCGATGATCAAGAGCTAACTTCTGTGGTCAATGAATATTGGTCAGCTTGTGCCTAATTTTCTAAATCTATAACTATACAATATTTTCGTTGGGGCCTTCGCCAAAGTGCAAGGGAAAAGATCGCTTTACTTGACTTTGACCATTTTTATGTATGGTTTTGGGGTGTTGCTCATCATTTGAGACCAATGGTGTCTAAAAATTTTATTTAAACACTAATTTCGATGTTAGGCTCGTTTAGAAAACTGTGAAAATCATTGCATCTACGGGTAAAAAACGTTGATTTACTATGCGTCATCATTTGAGACTAAAGGTACACAAAGCAATATGCATGAACCAATCTTATTAGGAAAGTGGTCTAATTAGTAAAAATCAAATGTGTATTGACGCGGAAGAAAAATTTGTTGTTTTTACTGTTACATATCATTTGGTGACAAAAATTTATTCCCAATTTCCTTGAGAATATGCCAAATACATTGTCTAGATTTGCAAGAACCAAATGTTACCATTTTGTGGTGTTGGTCATGTGTGACCAAACATGCTCAAAAACTACACCCAATTTCGTTTGAAAAGCGATCAAACGAATTTTACATCATGGTATGATTTAAATGACAAAACCTATTTGTACACCAAAATTCGTTTGGAAAACGGCACATAGCATTGGCTCGACGGGCAAAAACCAAATGTGGTTTTTTCCGAGTTACTCATTATAATGGTACACAAAAACCTTGGTTATACACTAATTTTGTTGGGAAAATGGCTAACCGCATTGCCACCATGCCCAAAACTGAATATAATGGTTTTAAGGCGTGTCATCATTCGGGACCAAATAAGCCCAAAAAATCAGTTTTGATTTCAAAGCCAAGAACCAAACGTGTTGGTTGTTGGCCATTATAAGGGGGACCAAGGAGGTCTAAAAGCTTTATTTATACACCAAATTCGTTGGTAAAACGACCAAACAACACAGCTTTGGTATAAAAGAACTAAATTTTATATCTTTACGGTGTTATTGAGATGTCATCCAAAATACTTTAAATAATTTTGTTTGTAAAATGATAAATATGCATTATATTTATGAAACAATTAGGTTTAAGTAGTTTAACTGGTTTTAGGATTAAACGAAATTTTTCAGTTTATCTTACTTTCGACTGAATATTAGCCAGACGATAATTTTCGATTCTGTGCGTATTTTGTTTTACTTCATAGTGTAATTTAATTACTGCTTAGCTACGTTGAGAGGTCTAGTGATCTTAGATTCAGTAGTTACATTATGAATTTCAAACAAAGTTGAGAAAAGTGTGACCAAAAACTGTTAACATCGAAAATAACAGTTATAAAATCGTTTCGCCTTCATACTCAGAGATTGTAAACTACGTATTACCTTTACATATACCTAAAGTACTTGTCGAAATTTTGAGGAATTGTAAATTGTAAAATTACAGTTTATGTGGGAATATTATACTTCTATCAAAACCATCGATATTAAGCTCTCAGTTTATTACAATATTTTACAGTTACGAACACAGAATAGTTACTGATTTGTTCATTGTTTGATTTTGGTCAAATAATTTTTAACTTTATATTTTTTATCCTTCCACGATTTATCCAGAATATTGTTTCATAAACTCCTCGCACCTTTTCTTTCCAGGTACCAGTTGATTTTTAATTTCGACCGAAAAAACTTATTGCCTTTTGTTCGTCTTGCGGTAACCACGCAACTCTTTTTTTTTTATTTTCTTCCTTGTAGATGTCGACTCACCTGCAAGTTAACAAAACCAATAAAAATATGTCAAATATTTAGTATTGAAGTCGGTTACTTTAAACATAATATATTTCTAGATTTGTCTGAATATGCAACAAAAAAGTTGTAATCCAAAGATGATTGATAATTTAATTGAAAAGTAATAGTGTTTATAAACTATTAAAAAAATTGATACAAAAAAAAAATCAAGTGCGAGAAATTAAAATAAATTTTTTAGTTATTGGTTCTTAATTAATTTGTATTTTGAAATCGTTAAATTTCTTTCTCCTAAACCATCGGACCTCTAAATGCACATAATTAGCAGCAGAACAGTAATTGCTTACCATGTAAACTATCCATTACTGGTAGACTTGCTTCTACTTTCTTTCCATTTTCTCCTTGCTGTTTGTCTTCTTCTGTTTCGCCTTTTTGTACATCGCGTTCCTCTTCTTCTATACTTGGCAAATCTGTAATCACTTACATAAGTATGCGCAAGTAAATAAAACCACAATACTATTACCTTCCAAGCGTATTTCATTCAAGTTCTTTCCTTTGAATTTAGCTACTTCTCCTTCATCAACGGTCATTAACAAACGGCTAATTTTAGTTAGTTCTACTGCAGACTCATGCAATCTATAGAAGTCTCTATGCACTCTTATGTCGTGCCCCAAATGTCTTGCTACCCAGTCAAGTTCAGTATCTTTTAATTCAAAAACCTGACTTACAGTGGCTATATACTTTCTCAAATTAGTACTCGTAACTGACGTAGGGTGTTCTATGCCTGATTTTTTAACCACATTTCTAAGTGCATCTGTACCTCGAATGCAGTTGTTAGAATACGAATAGATTCGAGAAAACACATAATTGTTGTTTGGTGATACTCCCACAGTATTTCTAGTTTCTATTAGAGTATTAATAGCAGAAACCATAACTTCATTAAGTAAAATAACAAGTGTTCGTCCTCTTTTCCCAACAACCTAAACCAATTTCAATTTATTTACTAGTTTCTTCTCTAACACGCTTAACGAATTTAGCAATTCTTCAGTGCATTCCGAACTCCAATTTGGTGAACTATTATATTGTTTTAACGTCATCCGCGAAACTTCCCCACCATGACGTTTATTAAATAAAATTATTCTTGCCAAAATCGTTTCTGCTAAAGTATACCAAGCGAATTTGTTAGTTTCATCTTGTATTAACAACATTCTTAATTTTTCAATAGTAGCTGCAATAAATTTATTAAGGCGAAGAAGCTCGGTGGTAATTGGTAATAAATTTGAGTTCATTTTCCTTCTGTGTATTGTTGTTAATGCATTAGAGGATATGCGAATAGACCATTCCATTTCTAAAAGCTCTAAAAATGATTTCAAAGATGTATCAAACGTTAGATCATGTGTCCGAAGAGCCTGGCCTCTCAAAAAGATAACGCATTTTTTTAAGCTATGACCTATTTTTAAAGCTAGCGAAGGTACTCCGTATTCCAGTCTTTGCATATCATTCCAATTCGCGCCACACAACGTCCGTACAGCTAGAATAATTTTATCAAAATGTAGAGGTTTAATAAAATCTTTTAAATGATTGAATTTTAAATCGGGATTTAACTCTTGCAGTTGCAAAAGCAATCTTGCCAACTGTCTCATTAACTGTCGAATTAAGTCATTTTGACTATTCCCATGCTTTTCAAACAACAGTAATCCAAAGCCTATAATTAATTGCTCGGACATACACACCTGAGACAATTCATCATTTTTTAAACTATCTAAGATATTTTTTCTGAAGTTTGTATCTACTCCACATAAAACAGAATTAACTATGTCACTACTATGTATTTTTAATGATTTCCAACTGCGGTTAACATTTGTATCAGTCGAAGTACAACTATTTACATGTGCTCGTAAATGAGTCTTTAACACAAAACCTAGGCAGTTCGGACAGGGTCCGAATTGACTATAAGTATAGTGTAAGTCATTCTCTGATGGTCGGCGACAAAGAATAAGTTCGCCATCTCCACTGGTCAACACTTCCATGTTATAAAAAAAATCTCCGCCGCGGACTAAATTTAGAAATCCGTTTTTACGTGTAGCACTACCTTTTGGCATAGATAACAATTTAGCTACCTGTGTTTCATGTTTGTGCAATACCTCTAAATGCCTAGCCATTTTAAGAAATCTCTGACTGCAAAAAAAGCAACAGTGCCTTTTGTCGTACACTCGTTTACCATTTATTTTATTTTTTGTGGTCGATATAAATATTCTAGAAGGGGCTGATGTTGATGGGATTTTTTTTATTGTTGTAGTACTAGTACAAGTATTAATTTCTGTAGCATCTTGAGTAATGTTGCAGTTCGTACTGTTGTTGTTCAAGCGGTCCTTAAATTTTGATTTTCGTTGATATTCTTCGTCTGACGGTAAATATTCACTACCGCTGTCAGAAAATGGTTCAGAAGGTGAACTTGGAAACATTCCTAGTGCAGAACTACTGATCTCTGTACCTGACATAATGGCACAATCAACTATTGTATCTACAGAGTTACTTTCAAAGACATGTGTCATTTCTATATTTGTATCTGTTGTCATTTCTTTTTCCACAGAATTTTCCAAAGAGGTGCTTGTTATTACAAAATTTGTTGTCAATTCCTCATTACTTATGTCATGCGAGCATGGCTGAAGTATGTGCTTTAATGCTGTTTGAATCAAATCATTTTCCTTTTGTGGTAGCTTATACCGAAATCTACTTTTCTTTTCTAAATAAACTTCACATAAAACAATACCTGCATAAATGTAGTCTTTATACGAAATTAAGTAATGGTCGCTATGAGGATATTTTTGTAACCAAGTTACAGCATATTTTTTATCATTTTCAAGATTTAATATTTCTTCTAAGCGGCATAAACCAAAAGAATCTGAAATTTAAAAAATCTATAGTATACTGTTTTCATTTATTACATATTTTGATTTAGCAAAAATCAAGAATATTTCGATGTATTATCACAATATTAATATTATCCTTATTTGTTGTACTATTTTTTTTGTCAATTCTCTTAATAAAAATTTGTATTTAGCAGTAATGAAGTAGCGCAGTAGAATAAATAGGTGGTTATCAAATCTAAATTTCATGATGCACATAAAATGATAAAATAACAAATTATAAGTAACTTGTCTTGTATTGCGTACGGTTCAGTGCTAACGGAAACTACAAAATATTTAGTAGTCAACATTTTTTACATTGAAAAATCAAGGTTTGCGGTACTGTAACATTATCTTTGCCATGTAGGCGGGAAAAGAGTACTTCTCTTAAAGAATTAAATTTGTTTTACTTTTAAATAGTTCGAATAGATTGGGGGTAGTTGATATTCAACTATAGTGCACTTTTTATTTAAACGGGAAATATTTAATTACAAACCTTTCTTGTGATTTGATGAACAATTCCATTCATTTAACAAAAAAAATACGCTCTGGAGGACAACAAAAAATAAATGCAAATGCTGCAACAGTTAGCGTACGGTTGGCAAACTTTGAGATCATACACTGCATACTGTCTTAAAGTCAAATACTTTTAAAGAACACATATGTAATTTTATAATATATATTATTTAAAAATTGGAACTGTAAATCGAAATATTTATCTAAAAACTATTTGAGCTGCATATAATTTTGTTATCGTTGTTTCTAACTTGTAAAATGTACGTAATGGTGGTAGTAGCATGTCATTAGGCGTAAATGGTAAACTGTGTGTCGAGTCTGTACGTACACTTACTGCCGAATACTGTAAGCTAATTTGCGCTTGAGCCACGCAAAGAAACTTACTCTGTATAACATGACGTATTTTTTCAAACGTAATTAAAATATTTTTTCGCGGACCTTTATTGAATCGCATAACATCAGGATAGAAAGGTTATTTCTAATCATCATTAATATGCGGGTCTTTTTTATCCCGATGTAACGTATTCAATAACGGTAAAAAAACCGATGTTGGTTTTCTCGTCATGGTTAATGTGAAATATAGTTATTTATTCACTACAGTTTTCAATAAATTAATTCTAGTTTAATTCTGTTGATGACAACCAAAAAAAAAATGTTCTTTTATGGGTGCTGATGAAGGGAATTAAGAAATGATCATTTGGTATTTCCTGAAACGTACGTCAACAAAATATAAATTATTTATTTCAACAAGTTACGCCTTTGAGTTACCTAACTACTTTTGTCAAAACCGAATGTTGTTACCATGAATCTACCTCTAACTAAAAGTTAAAATGTTCACAGTTCATGTAATCCCTATTTTAATTTATGAAAAATTATCACATTTAGTGCTTTAAAATTTGAAATTATATAACCAATAATTCAATTACATAATAGTGTACCAGTTGCAATGTAATATGATGTAATAAAAATATTTGTGGTGCTTTCGTCCGGGAACACACAATCCTCAAAATTGTCCAAAAACTAATTGTTTCTGGCCTAGGTCGATAAAACGTGAAAATGTTTGATTGACATGACTTCTTAAACACGAACATTTGCTAATATGTCTACATGTATAGAGCCGTTTGACACGTATATGTTCAATGCTGGTAACATAATTTAAAATAAGATGGCGTCACCAAACAAATTTTTGAAAATATTTTTAATGAATTAATAGCGTCAGCACAAAAATTTGCGTATCGCACGTCAGAAAATAACGCCGAGGACGGAAATTCTGCTCATTTTCACAAAATGATCCTTTGACCTACTATTTCAGACCACAAAAACACGGGCGTTGTGAGCAAATAGGCGGTCAAAAAAGAGCAAAAACAAAACGTTGGTGCAGATTGAAGTGCCGTAAGGTCAATATTTTGATATTTGAAAAGAAAATACGTTGATGAATTATTGCTTATAATTGTGAATAAAATAGTATAATTAACCGTACAACCCTTCTGAAAAAAAAATAATAAACTAGACTTCCTATACCTATTATTGCTTCTGGCATTAAACGTAATCTTTATTAAGAGTTATTTCCAAATTTCATATTAATAAATAAGTTTCTAAAATATTTTATTAATCTGTATTAGCTTCTACATTTTGCAGTTATTCAAAAATTTATTTTGTGCGTAATGGCAACAAAGATACATTATTTTCCTATTAGAATATAACTATTTTCGACAGAGGTACCATTCAATTTCATAGGTAGTTTTAAAGGAAGTTTTAATTATTTTAATTATAGAAGTATAAGTGAAGTAGCAAATCTTACCTTTTGGGCTCCTGACAGCTATAATAGCGCCTTTTCTATTACTTCCATACAATTCCAAAAGTCAAAATCCGTTATATAGGTACCACTACTGAAAAATAATATAAACATAACACAACTACTTAACCTTTTATTCCCTTTGTCTGGTATTATATGGAGTACATAGTTTAGAAACAATCAAGTACTAAGCTTTCCATTTTCGTAGGTTGTTCACATATGTTTGTTTAGTTACATTATTATTTACTTGCAGAACAATACCAATGTTATAATTGCTTAATACACCATCTTACTACTGGTTTATTGCTCTATATTTTGAAGTTATCGGTACGTTGTTTCTAACAAGTACCTATAATTTTAATATTATCAATAAGCAGTGATAGGAAAACACCGTGTAAACCCCTAAATTCAAGGTTGTTCAATTGGAACTTGATTTGTTTGATAATATTTGAACAAAAAGTTACCGAAACAAATTTACACGATTTTCATCCCTCAATAGATTCCCATAAATTTATTAAAAAACGTTCAGTCGTTTCATAATTATATAACAGACAAAATATCAAACATGTTACAAACATCTCATTGGCAACCAAAAATTTTAAGCAGACAGGACATTTGAAAAATCGCGAATTTAAAAAAATTACATGAAATGTCAACTTTATGATGAAAGGACATTAGCTCATTTTTTAATATAAAAAAATCGCTTGGTTTAAATATTTCAAATAAAATCTAAAGCAAGTGAAAAATAACTTTTATATGAACCACAGCAACACTTGATAACATATTGCGATTGAACAATAATAGTGTATGTTTGTAAATAACATTAAAGAGAAAATAACTTTACCCCGAAACGCACAATTATTGGTAGCAAATTTACTTCTACATGTATGGAAATTACAGCGGACATGCAGATTTTAATGGGTATTGACAATGTTGTAAATTTTTGAAAAAGTATCCAAGTATTAACAAGGAATTCAATGGATTAAATGATCTATAGTTATACTTTAAACTTAAAAAGTATCTGGTCAAGTATACCAGCGAAATTTTTTTAAATTAGTTTTAAATTGGAAATGAATAAAAATATTCCATCCATACAAAAAGTTTAATCTACTTCATAACAGGGTGACGAGATTTGTTGGAAGTAAAAAAAAGATGGTAACAAAAACTTTATACATTTTTATTTCTATGTATAATGGACAATGGTATAATAAAAGAAAATAAACAAAGAAACTACAGATTTGTTTGACTTTCAAATATCATATTTATTAATTGATATACCTACTTCAAATTTAATGGTTTCTTGTGCCGGTAAGTAATTATAAAATTGTTCACAAGATTTTTTTTTAAAGTTGTATTACATAATTAAAATGTCTCGGACAGTTTTTATATTCATACACGAGGACATTCTCTTCATATCTGCATAATACACAGGATTGGCATAATTGTAAAAATTAAACTATATGCTTTAAAGTACTATTTCTATTTTTCTCTTCTACGCGTATGACAATATTTACCCAGTATCAGTAAAACGATTTACAAAATGCCTTTGTTAGTTTTGACATTGATCGTAATTAATTAATTATATACCGGACTGGGGCCAGTCCCTTGACAAGAGGACATATCTGCTAAAAACGGACGCCCTGTAACCCTACTCACAATAATGATAAAAAATTTAAAATTAAAATCATTGCTGGTAACATTAATTACTACGACACCAAAACACCTACAGTAAGTACTCTAACTGTTTAACCAATATTTAATACAATACAAACCGTTTTATTTAAGTAAATGTTAAATTTTATTTATAAAACTAAGAAGTTGCCTTTATGTACCTAGATGTAAGTATAATAATAAGTACATACATATAAGCAAACTAATATCACAGATAACTTATCTGCGCTAATACTTTAAAAACAAGCTTGGAAATTATGACAAAACAAAAAAGTCTGCATTTACAAATAGAAGAATTGGTACATCATTTCTTTAATTTGCAACCAGTATAATGTGCTTAGGCATCATTTCTACGACTAATATCAACAATAAAATGTATTGTAAATAAATTAAACGTGTCAAAAACGTGATTAATTGGGGAATTGGCTGAAGTTAAGTGCGTTTAAATTTTTTTACGGTTTTGGTGACAAAACAGTTTATTATCTTACAAAATAACTCTCTTGCACAATTAAATAACTGTATAAATCATAATCGTACATCATCATAATGTAAATAAACGAACAAGTGTAACAATTGTAATGTGTAGGGTTACTAATTATTAACAAGGTATTTACGTTCAATTAAAACTTCAAGTACAAAAATACTTTTCTTGGCTACTCTATAGTTATGACCATGGTAAATGATAAAATTCCAAGTACTCTTGCATGCAGATAAAAACATAGGTTTTACAATAATTAATAGTTTAAACATAATATATACTCACCTTAAATTGAAATAAACGGCCTATTGCACTTGAACTGAAACTAAATTATGAAGATTTTTAACTTCACTAAAAGCGTATTTAAACGTGTGGACTCAGTTCTCACTTCAATAAAGATTATAAACATACATGCGAAATCAGCATGCCTCATAACTTCGTAAAAATGCAAACACATTATTTAAGGCAATAAGAGTCGACTATCCATCAATGACGCCTATAATGTTACTGATAAACTTGAATTCAATTTTTATTTAATGAAATGTTAGCTTTTGCTATCTCAATTTTCTAGGAACAGCATTCTTACTAAATATATTTTAAGCAACTAACTACATTGCAGATTTGTCAGAAATATTATACACAGTTAAGTCTCCATTACCTATACAAAATGTTTACACAAACAAATATATATCAGAATCTCCCACAACTACCTAAAATAGTTACACACATTTTCTCATAGTTTTATCAACTTTTAACTCTAATAATCTCTGTAGCTTACAAGGAATACAATTATTACCATTGGATACATATAGATCATTTACACAATGCTACGTTATAAAATGCATAAGGCTAATTTTATGCAATTGTGGCAGAAATTATCATTAAAAAAGGCATTCAAGAAATACAGTTAAGTACAGGACAGTATAATCTATTTTAATGCTGATAATTAAATTAAGTGTTGCAACATAAGTTTTACTTCCACATTATCATTAATTTGTAAATAGTACACGGTGATCAAACATTCCTTTAACCCTAGTAAGGTAGTGTTCATAAATATACTTGAAAAGGTAGTTATGGGTCAATTTGACTCACCCCATGATTTATCTACATTTAGGTATATAAATTTAAGTTTTAATATCCAAAATTATCATACATAACTTGTTTTACTAAAATTAATCAAAATATAATAATATATAATGTTTTATTTAACTGTATAATAATTATTATAGAACACAAACAAAAAAATAAAAATCAAATAAAGTTTGTTTAAAATATTACAAAACATAATTCTTGAGAGTTATTAGATTATTAAACTAAAAAAGAAAAAACTAAAATCAAATTTGTTTAAAATATTTCAAAGATTAATTATTTCTAAAGCAAGTATATTAAAAAAAACTAAAATCAAATTATTTAGAATTATTATAAAACTTATTTCTTTAGGAAGCAATTGTATTATTTTGTTTGAGAGAGTTTTTGAAAACATGGATGGCAACAAACTACCTGATGTTCCCCACAAATGTGGCTTTTGCATGACGCACATGTTTTTGACGCTTTTCTTCTTTTTTTGTAGGAGCAAAAAATACAATACTTTCTGTTTTTTTCTCCTTGTGATGATGTTGGTAAAGGATCTGGCTGATCTGATTGTATTCCCAACAATTCTTTAATTCCATCCTTTATGCTTATCCTTAATTTTGGGAAATTCAATCTATTCAGTTGCCAAGGTTTGGCCAATTGTTCATGAAGTGTTAACATGAATTTTACTCTAGACAATGGCCTTTCATTGTTAGACCTTTTTCTAAAAAAGTTGTGAAGATATATAATGTATGAGTTAATCGAAGCAACATTTAGAATATTATAAAAGATACACATGGGCCATCTACTAGTTTTTCTGTTACAACGCATATTGTTACACTATCAGGTTCCTTTAGTTTCGTTATAGTTCAACACTATCTCTGGTTTTTGAGCCGCCGTATTTACTGTTCCACTATTGTGCATTGTAGAAAGGAGTACCACTAATCTATTAGGCATTGTCTTGTATGAAACCGCTGTCAGATCTCCCTTAAACAGAAAGAGAGATGAGCGAACATCTCTCTTCTGATATTTGACATCAACAAACTCACTAGGAAACTCAGGTTTATTGCGTTTTACGGTTCCAATGGTTGTCAACTTGAAATCTTTTAAAAGGCTCTCAGCAAGTGGAACGCTGGTAAACCAATTGTCTATAGTAATGTTGCGATTGCTTCCTTTGATAGGTTCAGCTAACGACTTGACAAAATAAGCCCCGGCTGCTTGATTTTCGGGAACCGTACCCTTTCCAAGATATGGCTTAGCATTTATCATGTAAGCTGTTGCATTATCACACAAAGTCACAATTTTAATTCCATATCTGTCAGGTTTTGATGGAAGAAATATTTTAAATGGACAACACTCACGGAAACCAACAAGTTGTTCATCTATGGTGGTGTAAGAACTTGGACGATACAGTTTTTTGCAATTCTCAATAGTAGTCTTGTCGTCAATTCTTAAACAAACACAAAGAAACTTAAATCTTCTTTCTGACATAGTACATCTATACCTCGAGCCACTAAACGATGTGTTAAATAATATTTCTGTGCTAAGGTGATTGCTTTTTGTTGCTGCCCCCATAATGAACAAACTTATAAGTGCGTTGAGCTCACCGAAGTCATATCCACTAATGTACAATCATCCTCATTTTTATAGTTTCTTCGACGCATTTCTATTTCTACATTTGTCCATTTAACAACTTTTTCAACAATATCGTCCGAAAGAAATAGCTTGAATCATTCAGCTGGTTCAGTTTTTTGTAACGCTTCAGCCGTTGGGCCAGAGCGGATATGCACTATATCTTTCTTTGGAACTCTTCCCAGATTAGGCTGACCTTCAGTATTCCACTCATATCCATTTTTTCGCATTATTTTTTCCTGAGGAATTTTTACTATCAATGAATTCTCGGCTTCCGTTTGTTCACTTGACAGTTCTGTATTTTTTTTTTCTCTTTTGTCTTTCTATAACCTCTATTTTCTTCGGCAACTTCATCATGATCTTTATCATTCTGTCCTTCCTCCAGTGCGTCTAAACCTTCTTTAGGGCGATAATCAGGGTCGGTAAAGAAGTCATCGTCCGAAACATCATCAAGCACGCCGTCCTCATCTTCAGAACCTAATTCATCAAGAACTCTTTCAAAGCCTTCTTCCCGTATAATATTCATTATTTATCTAAACAAAATACGCAAAAATGAGATAATCCTATATATTAAAATAATCGGGTCATTTAGTTCACGCAGATTGCGAGACAACCGCTTGACGGATTTCGATGATTTTTTATTGATATGAAGGTAACTTTACGTAGAAGGAAATAACGGAGCCAGAATTTTATTTTAAGGTTTTAATTTTTTTACAAATTTGATTTAAATTTTGAAAAAGGCGTTTTATTACCATCATTAAATTTAATTTTAACCGCAAAATGTTGCGGGAAAAAGGTCGTAATATATAAAACTGTTTATGTTTTGAAACATTTTATAGCCATTGAAATACCAAAATGAGTTATAATATATATATATATATATATATATATATATATATATATATATATATATATATATATATATGTTATAAAACAAATCACATAAATTTATTACCATAGTTCAGTAGGGCGTATGAGTGACGAGGATTAGATGCAGGCTCGGTTCCATACGCAAAACAGATATGCAGTAAACAACATTTGAACAACAACTATCGACTCAAAAGGCGGGAAAAATGAAAAGATACGTTCTGTTCACAACAAAAAAGGACAGTTAATATTATTTAATCCTAGACGCGCGGTAATTTGTTACGGGATAGTCTGCATGTAGACCTTTTTTTTGTTAGTGTTATGTTCCATTTTGTATTATTACTTTCTGAAAATTATGTCCATTTATCCATACATTTTAATGTAAAATAATATGGTTTTACCTTTTTAAAATTTTTGAAAAAGAAAAAAAGCCTTTTCACGGCTTTATTTGCATCTGGTTAGTTTAAAGCAGTAATAAAACATCTTATTGTACTAAAATGTTAACAAAATGTATGTTTCTAATATTACAACAAACCAGCTAATATAAAAAACATATACACGAACAAAACATTTAACAGTACCTAATTATAACAATTCAAATAAAATAATAATTTTAGTCCGTCATACAAGGAGTGCACATAACTGCCATGCGTTGCTTGCACGTATAATGGCGTGTTACGCAAGGTTTTCTAGAAAATTTGTTGCGGGCTCTGGGACAAATATAACATCGCCCAACATAGTTTTCTGGTTTTGGGTGATCAAGCGGAGGGGGAATATTCACCTCAAGTCCGAGAAATACTCGCTTCTATTCGTAGTTTAATAAGCTCCCAAACAAATTTTTCAATAAAATCACTTCTAGAGATTGTTTTAGTGGATAATTTGCTTTATATATACAAATGGCATTTGTACCAGATATATTCATGAGATCATAGAAGATAACCAGTAGCCAACGACGCGTGTTTTTTACCACATAGTAACTTACACACAATTGATCCACCAAGTTTACCCTAATTTCAGTACGGTTAAAATCGGAAAAAATATAAATTACGCCATGCTAAGTATAAAAATAAAAATTACGTAGCTGAGAGAAACTAACGTAATAAGTCGCGTGGTCTACAATCGTAGACCAATCGTGATTGAACCTGCATAACAGTCAGTAACCACCCGTTCTACTGCACTTTGAGTACTAATCCAATAGATCCGAAAGTAATAAACAGCTACTTGACGGCGTGTCCACATAAGTATTCCCTTATCGTAACTACCGTTATTCAAATTGCAGTGATCTACGATTATAGACCACTCCTCTAGCGAAGGGTTAAGGTTACTATTCAATTACTCCCCTGTTAAGAATGTCGTAACTAAAATAACCTACCTACCCCAACGTTAGCTGTGTGCTAGCTATTTTAGATACTGTTTAATTAGTTGTTAGATTGTAAGATGGCCTAAGCTACACGTATACAATAATTTAGATCCATAGCCAGAAATAAAATCCAGGGGCGCTGACCGAAAATTTGAGGGTGAAGAATTTTAAAGAATATATTTTTAATACTGCATGTCACATACATAAGGCGACCATTCATTCCGTACTATACGGGACAGTCCCTTTTTGAAACACATAATTTCGTATATGTAATTATTTTAACAAATTACGTAAATGTTTCGTATTCATAAAGATGTCTCCTTTTTTTCCCGTTTCTGACGTTTCATTGTTTGGAAGGAATTAATCAATGCCTACAAAGTACGAAAATTTACAATTTATTACAATTTACGAGACTGATCTAGCACTTTTGTCGACTTCAATAAATACCCCGTTTATGAGGTAGTATAAGTATCAAATGTAGCGCGAAAATAGTTACTTGGTTAAGGTTAAGTGTTAATAAATATCATAAATGTCATACCACAACGTGATCCATAATCAGTCCTTCGTTATATGGATTGCACTAGTAAGCTAATAAAAACTTACTTCCATCAA
>JARFJB010002047.1:1332500-1340000 GCA_036346205.1 Vesta saturnalis
TACGTTAAAAGAACAAAATCATCAGCAAATGCAATTATTTCTGAATTATTAAACGTAAGATTTAATAACGAATTGTATAAAATTATCCAAAAGCCAGGAGCACAGCAAGATCCTTGAGGACAACCTTTAGTTACATAATCTTCTTTAATAATTGAGTTTAGTTGAATTCTTGCTTTTCTATCACTAAAATAATTTTTACTTAAATTAAATAGGTTTTTTGGACATCTAAATTCAAATAAAGCATTTAATATTGAAGGCCACCAAGCGGCATCAGCTCCTTTTAAATCTAAGCTAACCATTATAATCACATTTTTGTAGCTTAGTTTAGTATCAATGAATTTTTTTAAAACCATAACAGCATCTATTGTGTTACTTTGTGGTGTAAATCCAAACTGTCTATCATTTAATAATTTGTTAGTATATAAAAAATGCATAATTCTGTTTATTAATAATTTTTCAAGAATTTTTCCTCCGACATTTAACAAACTTATAGGTCGGAATTTTGAAGGGTCATCATCGTTTTCTTTACCTGGTTTTATAATTGGTACAATTACTGACTTTTTCCATAAATTTGGAAAAACTCCTCTAAATAAACATTCATTATACATTGAAGTTATGAAATGTGGTAACTTAACAAATAGCCTCAGCCAAATATTTCCTTGAATACCATCTTCACCAGGAGATTTTTTACTATTATCTAATTTGGTTATAACTTCTAAAATTTCTTGTTGTGTAAATTTTTTATCATCTGTTGTGCGTAAATTTTGATTTATACTTTGTCTTATATTAATATGAGTAACATTGTCATTTTCTGGATCATCTTTTGGAATCATGTAATTTATTAAATAAATTATCGTTTCACTAAAATCGCTTGTGTAAGATCCATCTGGTTTCTTGATGGTACTTAGAGTTTGAGAATGTTTAAACTTGTTAGCTGCCAGATTGTAAACTACATTCCACGGATTTGATACCGTAGTTAAATTACAGTATTGTTTCCAGGATTTGTTTTTTTCTTCATTTATTGACCTTAAATATCTTTTTTTATAATCAATGTAAGTTAATCTTCTCTTTCTTCTAAGATCTACGTCATTCAAAGTTCTTTGGTAAAGTCTTCTAAAAGCGTTTACCCTTTTTCTTAAAATTGTTAGTTCTGCATTCCACCATGGAACCGTTTTTCCTGGGTATTTTTTAACTCCTAAACCTAATACTTTAAAGAATATTTACAATCGTAATAATTTATTTCTATTAAAATGCAATCCTTGTTCGAAAATTGAGAAATAATCAATGCGTCAATTAATTTATTATTTATCAGTACCGCAGCCCTTGGTTTTGATTAACAGCATAAATACGAATATTTTTGTAATTCCTAATAGCTTATTTTTAAATACATACGGTTCTTGCAAAATATTAGATCAATTGTATGTTCAGATAAGATTTGCATGATATTTGCAGTCACACTCTTAGAATGCATAGCATTTAATTTGCATATTATTTCCAAATTGTTATGAAATAATGGACGTTTCTTATTCATATTCTATGTTTTGTTTAAACTTGTTTTAGTATTTTAATTGTGTGTGTGTGTGTGTGTGTGTGTGTGTGTGTGTGTGTGTGTGTGTGTGTGTGTGTGTGCGTGGTGCGTGCGTGCGGGTTGCGTGCGTGCGTGCGTGCGTGGGCGTGCGTGCGTTGCGTGGTGCGTGCGTGCGTTGGGCGTCGTGCGTGCGTGCGTGCGTGCGTGGTGCGTGCGTGCGTGCGTGCGTGCTTTGCGTGCGTGCGTGCGTGCTGCGTGCGTGCGTTGCGTGCGTGCGTGCTGCGTGGTGCGTGCGTGCGTGCGTGGTGGTGCGTGGTGTGGTGGTGGCGTGTGGTGTTGGTGTGTGTGTGTGTGCGTGTGTGTGTGGTGTGTGTGTGTGTGTGTGTGTGGTGTGTGGTGGTGTGTGTGTGTGTGTGTGTGTGTGTGTGTGTGTGTGTGTGTGTGTGTGTGTGTGTGTGTGTGTGTGTGTGTGTGTGTGTGTGTGTGTGTGTGTGTGTGTGTGTGTGTGTGTGTGTGTGTGTGTGTGTGTGTGTGTGTGTGTGTGTGTGTGTGTGTGTGTGTGTGTGTGTGTGTGTGTGTGTGTGTGTGTGTGTGTGTGTGTGTGTGTGTGTGTGTGTGTGTGTGTGTGTGTGTGTGTGTGTGTGGTGTGTGGTGTGTGTGTGGTGGTGGTGTGTGTGGTGGTGGTGGTGGTGCGTGCGTGCGTGCGTGGTGCGTGGTGCGTGCGTGCGTGCGTGCGTGCGTGGTGCGTGCGTGCGTGCGTGCGTGCGTGCGTGCGTGCGTGCGTGTGCGTGCGTGCGTGCGTGCGTGCGTGCGTGCGTGCGTGTGCGTGCGTCGTGCGTGCCGTGCGGTGCCGGTGCGTGCGTGCGGCGTGTGCGTGCGTGCGCGTGCGTGCGTGCGCGTGCGCGTGCGCGTGCGCGTGGCGTGCGCGTGCGGGCGTGCGTGCGGTGCGTGCGCGTGCGTGCGTGCGTGCGGTGCGCGTGGCGTGGCGTGCGTGCGGTGCGGGTGGCGTGCGTGCGGTGCGTGTCGTGGGTGGCGTGTGCGTGGTGCGTGTGCGTGTGCGTGTGCGTGGCGTGTGCGTGGCGTGGCGTGGGCGTGTGCGTGTGCGTGTGCGTGGTGGCGTGGCGTTGCGTGGCGTGGGCGGTTGCGTGTGCGTGTGCGTGTGCGTGGCGTGTGGTGTGCGTGTGCGTGTGCGTGGCGTGGCGTGTGCTGTGCGTGGGTGGCGTGTGCGTGTGCGTGTGCGTGTGCGTGCGTGTGCGTGCGTGTGCGTGTGCGTGTGCGTGTGCGTGTGCGTGTGCGTGTGGTGTGCGTGTGCGTTGCGTGTGCGTGTGGCGTGTGCGTGTGCGTTTTTGCGTGTGGTTTTGTGTGTGTGTGTTAAATGTTTATCATCATTTTGTACGTTGACAGTAGTATTCTGTATATAACTAAGGTAAACAAAGAAAAAATTGTATAAACAAAGAAATATTAAAACTAACAGCAAAACGGAAAATGTTTGAAACTTTCCACAACTAAAGAATAAACTTTAACTAAATAAGGTACTAACTAATATACATATGTAATGGCAGAAACTTCATTAACTTACTATAAATAATCAAAATTAATCGAGTTAACAAAATTATAAAATGCTTTTGAAAATTTATGTAGCAGTTCATGTTTTCAGCCGGCCATTCACCACCTTTCACTAATACAGTGTTTTTAATAATATTCTAGCACTAGACAAATTAGGACACTCAAATATTATGTGATCCACGGATTGATTGTCATTGCCACATGTACAGTTGGGACTGTCGATTATATGAAATCTATATAGATAAGATTTCAATTTGCCATGACCACTAATTAATGATGTTAGTGTTTGGTTTAATGGAATTTGCATTTTCAGTCTTTTAGGTATATTGGGAAGGAATTCTTTTGTAATTAAACCCTTCACACTACTATCCCATTGGTTTTGCCATGCTGAGTTGCTTTGGGATATAATTTGATTTAGTATTGCTGATTTAGGTATTTTGTAATAAACTGCAAGTTCTTCAGGGAGTTCAGTTGCTTGTTTTGCAAGAAAATCAGCTCTGTCATTACCAGCTATTCCTGTATGTGATTCTATCCATTTAAAACTTATGCACCAACCATAATTTTCCATGTCTATAATTTTGTGTCTAATTTTTTCTATAATGTTGCTATGATTCCAAAAATTGTTTAAGCTATGCAAGGTTACCATGCTATCTGTATAAATAATAACATTTCGGTGTTCACTTCTTATATTCTCGATTATATCAATTTTTTCTAAACCTTTCAAAATCGCTAAAGCTTCTGCTTGATTATTAGAACAACCATTTTTTAATCTGTGTTTGAATTCTTTTAGTAAAATATTCTTTTTGTAAATTACTACACCCAATCCTACATTAGTACCAATTTTGCTCCCATCAGTAAAAATTTCAAAATCAGCTGTAACTATTGAGTTTTTTATTCTTATTTTCGGTATAACTGCCGGGTGTAACCAATTATTAAAAGGAGTCGGTGCATCGAATTGATAATCGTTTACATTGTTTAAAAGTTTAGTACTTTTAAATAGGTTTGATACTTCAAGTAATTTTAACACGATTGGAGTTTGTCCAGCGATTATACATGATGCCTCATATGAAATAGTCCGATATGCTTTTGCAATTTTTATGTTTATTAATCTTTGTAAACGCATTAATTTTACTTGGTTTAATTTTCTCTTCAAAGCTTCTTCCCACATCGGAATTGCATATGTAAGTAGTGGTAGTATGGCACCTTTGTAAATAATTGTAAGAACGTCTTGTTTTAAACCCCAACTGCATTTTGCTGATTTTGAAAGCATATATACTAATTTTAGACATTTTCAGTAATATTAGTAACATGTAAATTGAAGTTGAATCTATCATCTAAATAAACTCCTAAGTATTTGAAGTTGGAGACTTGTTCTAATAATTTATTATGCATATAAATTTTAACGCCAATTTTCTGGAAGAGTTTTATTTGTAACAAGCAGTACTTTTGATTTAGATTCGTTAAAGCAAAGTTTATTGCATTTAGCCCAATTAGTTATTTTGGTAATTTCTATGTTAGCATAAGTTTCTGCTTCACTGACAGTTTTACCTTTAACAATTATAACGACGTCATCAGCAAACGCAATAACTTTCGTATATTTTGAGTATTTCAAATTAAGTAACGAATTGTACTGAATATTCCAATACATTGGACTACAACAAGAACCTTGTGGGCATCCTTTGCTAATAGATTTTCCAAACTTTCGTAATTTAGTTGTAATTTAGCTGTACGATTCCGAAAAAAGTCTACGCTTAATTCATATAAATTTTTAGGGCATTTGAAGTCCTTCAGGTAATTTAGTATAGCAGGCCACCAGGCTGAATCAAAAGCACCTTTAATATCTAAACTTATTACAATTAGATCATTTTTATATTTTAAACCATTAATTACATATTCTTTAACTGCTATTAAAGCATCTAAAGTTCCGCTTTGAGGTTTGAAACCATATTGATTGAGGTTCATTAAATTATTTGCATAAAGATAATAGGTTATCCTATTTATTAGCAGTTTCTCTAATATCTTCCCTCCGATATTTAATAAACTTATTGGGCGAAATTTAGAAGCTTCAGGACTATTCTCTTTACCTGGCTTTATAATAGGAATTAATATTGATCTTTTCAGATGTTTGGAAAAGTACCTCTAATCAAAAATTCATTATATAATGATGTTATAAAAGAAGGAAATAGATTATAAAGGTTTAACCAGATGTCACTACTAATTCCATCTTCACCAGGAGATTTATTTTTGTTCATTTTATTAATAACTGCAAGAACTTCTTGATTGGAAAACAAATTATCATTATTGGTGGTAATATCTTCTTTCAATTTTCCCTTAATTTTTATGAAATTCAGTGTCTGTATCTAGATTATCATCAGGAACAAACTGTTCCATCAGGTAACTTAACGTGTCTTTTAAATTGCTAGTATAACTACCGTCGTCCTTTAACAAAGTTGTTAAGGAAGTTTTTCGATTTAATTTATTTGCAGCCACTTTATAAACAGAGTTCCATGGGTTTAATTCAGAAGTTAAATTACAATATTTTTCCATGATTCCATTTTTCTTTGGAAAGTTTAGATTTATATTTTTCTTTTCTTGAAGATATAAATTTTTTCGTGCAATTTTAATACTTCATCATTTCTGGTCCTTTGGAATCTTCTCCTAAGGGCATTAACTTTTTTCCTTAAAATGGTTAATTCTGAGTTCCACCACGGAACTGATTTTCCTTTTACACTTTTTATTTTTGTACGATGTAATTTAAAAGATCTACTACAAGCACTAATTAACATATTTTGAAATAAGTTCATAAAATCTTCTATATTAATTGCATTTTTAATAAGTTTGCTAATCGTTGATCTAAGTTATTAATGTTTTCACTTTCAGTAACTGTATGGTTAAAAAACTTATTTGTTAATTCAGAGATTATATGTTGACGGAAATTTATATAACCCTGATCACTTACAATAAATCGATTTCTATGAAAAGTTCTAATTTGATTCATTCTTAGTCGAGTTTCTATTTTAAAGGTAATTAAATTGTGATCAGAACAACTTTCTTCTGTACCACAATCCCATTCTGTAATTCTGTTAATAAATTTATTGTTAACAATAGTTAAATCTATACAACTACTGCCATTAATAGTATTAAACGTAGGAACATCATTATTAACATTAATAATCTGTAAATCAGTTGAAACAATAAAATCTTCTAATTTCTTCCCTCTACTATTGGTCAAAACATCATGCCATAACTTTGATCGAGCATTACTGTCTATTCCTAAGATACAGCCTGAACCCTCAATAAAAGATAATATGTTATCTAATTCCGCAAATTTTTCTTCCATGTTTGTGTTATAATCCCAATACATACTAAAATAAAGAATTTAAAATGATTAATCTTAATTTCAATAAGAACACAATCTTCATTAGATAGGTGACTTATTAAAATGGCATCAATGGTAGAGGTAGTAACAATAATAGCTGCTCTTTTAGTACCAGTACCAGAAGAAAAAATATTATAATGTTTAGAAATTCCTGCAAGTTTGTTATCAAATACGTAAGGCTCTTGTAAAATTATAAGATCAAATTCTTCTCTTCAATTAACTGCATTAAATTATTTGTTACGTTTTAGAATGTTGTGCATTCATTTGAAAACAATTTAATATAAAGTCCATATTATTCCAATTATTATTGAACTTATTCCTAATATAACTATATTATTATCCATTACAGAAAATCAATATTTTTTAGTTTTCTTAGTTGAGATTGATAAATTGGACATTTTTTATCTAAGGAAGAGTGTAAATCATTAACTTTAAAATCTTTTGTAAATTTGTTAAAATTAGAGCAATTGGAACATTTTAAATTCTGTCTATTACAATCAGATAATTTATGAGATCCAGAACAGACAGGACATGTTAATTCTCCCATACAGTTATTAGCTCTATGGTTAAATTTTGAACATTTGTAACACCTATTAACAAAAACATAATCATCTAAATAACATATGCTCCACATCATTTTAATTTTTTCTTTCTCTTTTAAAATTCTCCTTATACTACCATTTACTTCTAGAATCATATTTCTATTACCATTGAGTTTATTTTTATATATAAATTTAGGAACTATATCATCTCCTAGTAAATTCAATTCCAATTTTGATTTATAATAATGTCACTAGCATTACTGAGTGTTGCTTCTTCAGGGATATTAAAATATTATTTTGGTTTACTTCTTTTTAGAGTGTAAGCCTCCAAATCATCCTTACAGGAAAGGTTTATAGAATCTTTAATCATTTCTATTTCATTTTGCTATTAGATTCAATTAAAAGTCTTCCATTTTTATAGATTTAAAGAATTGACACCAATTTTCAATTCAACTGGATTGATTTTATCTTTTATAATCTTTTTA
>JARFJB010002048.1:0-95000 GCA_036346205.1 Vesta saturnalis
TCTGATACTCAAGATTCTGTTAACATTCCGGCATCTAATACAATTCCAAATTCAACGTCATACCTTGGATCTGCAAATCGAAGCAGAACTCGTTCATCAAAATTATTATAATTGATTAGTTAGCTTGTTTCATATTTCATTACTAAATATCATTTCTGACAAAGGGGACATAGTAAGTCCTCGAAACGTTGAATATTGTATATTTTCACGTTAATAAACATAAGTTGTTCCGAATAATGTCTTTTATTGAATAATACTACTTGTGGAAACTATAATATATATATATATATATATATATATATATATATATATATATATATATATATATATATATATATATATATATATATATATATATATATATATTCATATAGCATTTAAAGAATGTGGTATATCGTTTGGCGCTGAAGGTTTTAGTCAGAAAGCAATTGCATAAAGTGTTATCGATCCATTAGCGGTACAATAGCACCGCCAGAACAGAGACGAATTGAAGAAATAGAACCTCCATGGGAACAACAAGAATGTACTATGGCAGAAAATAATTTTGTTGAAAATTGGGGAGGCCTAGATTTGCCGATAAAAAAAAAACTCGACATTCATAT
Organism: Vesta saturnalis; assembly: GCA_036346205.1. Classification (NCBI taxonomy): domain Eukaryota; kingdom Metazoa; phylum Arthropoda; class Insecta; order Coleoptera; family Lampyridae; genus Vesta; species Vesta saturnalis. The sequence goes on from JARFJB010002048.1 coordinate 603, forward strand.
TTGGTGCCAAATGCTGCACAGGACAATATTGATTTAAATTCGAAAGCGCAACCCTGTGCCCATAGGAATCCTAAAAAATGCAAGCAGATGTAGAAACTTACTACCCATTATTATCCAGAAGAGGAAACACATTCTTAACAATACATGTGCTTTTGATTCAATAATTCAAGTACTAGCGTGTGCTTATTGCAATAGTTCATCAGACAGCAGTTTTATACAGAATCAACCACACGATACATTACTGTGGAAAATTATAAAGCACATGAATAAATTTGGTAACACTAAATGGCCTTATAAATGGAGAGCAGAGGTATTGTTGAAATTGTACGAGGCTGGAGAGTTAATGCATGGGATATTTGAAATAAATGCCGAAATTGCATCTTTCGGTAGTGGAACTTAAAGAGTGCTCAATAAATACACTAACAGAAAGATTCGAAAACGTTACCATATTTATTCCATTGCGCAGTGATGAAATAAAATCTTTAAATGCGCTTATTCAAAACAAAACAAATCCTGCCAGAGAGGATTGCATTAGTTCTGGGGCACATACTATCACGTATGAAATATCTCCAATCCACATAATCTTAGAATTAGAGGATCCAATACTTCTGGAAGGAATTTGTCAATTTGAGTTCAGGCTGAAAGATATCCCACCTGAAATTAAAATTAAAGATTGTGTATATTATTTACGAGGGTGTGTCTGTATGTCTGGAGGAAGTAGAAGTACTCAAAATGTAAATATTATCGGTCATTACATTAGCTACTGCAGACGAATCGACGGTTACTGGGATATATACAACGACCTAGAAGACAAAAAAGCCACTGCGCTAACGAAACTAAAGTTCGCTGTGAGCTTATGTTTTATACCATTTGAGGTGTTTTGCATGTTTAAGTTTAATTAAATTGAATAAAACGATTATAGCAGTGCTTACATATTGTTTATTCCTTACTTTGTCTACCACACCAAGCTCCAATTTGTTGCTCATTCATTCGAAAACGTGAGGACCATATAACATCAGAATAAACCGTGAACATGTCTTCGAAAAAAGGTAGGTATTAAAAAGCATAAAAATTGGATCATCAAGGACTTACAACAGAAATTAAATGGTACAATACACGGGGAGCGAAGATTTAATAAGCTAAAATTGTTATGATTTCTAAAGCACCTGTTTTTACAGTTTTTCTAACACTACTATTTTATCTAAAATTATAAGGACTGTGAAAAATTATTTGGCCGGAATGAATTCGTAAATGTACAACATTGTACTTTCAATGGCTATACGATTATTGAAGCCGTATTTTATAGTAAACATATGACAAAGATAGCAACCGAGGTCATTAGACTATCCATACAATATAAGGTTAGGTCATAAGATTAGTATTAGAAATTAGTTCTCTATATTTATAGAATGGGTTATCCCTTTCAATTGATTAATAACAAAACTGTTGAATAAAAGAACAAAACTGTACAAACTAGAAAAATATATTGGTATAAGAAAAATGAAAGAAAATAGGTGAGGAACCGATTAAGATCTGCAGCCCCCCCAATTTGAATTACGTTTAATTATGAAACGGTGTACAAAATTCTTTAATAATGGAACAAAAAAGCACAAAACTAGAACAAAATTTTGGGGGGGATGACGTGTCATAGACCACCCAATTTCAATTTGTTCTCAGTTCATGTTACGCTTAGAACAAAACTCTTTATTCTCGGAACTATTGTACATAATTAAAATTGATTTGTCATCATTTACATACGTCAATAGAGTTCCCTAGTGTAATTTTCAAATTTACTTTTGGACCCGAGTCGGTAATTTCTTTGTTATCGTTCAGCGTTTTTTCCTTTAGTAATATTTTATATTATCATTGACAGTGCGTGCAATTTATTTTATTTTTTTAAATTAAAACTGATTTGTTCGCTGTTTGTTTTATAAACCTTAGATTCTGATTTTTTTTGTAGCTGACAGCATAAAAAAAGAACTTAGTTTATTTAAGAGTTGATTTTTGGTTTTGTTTAATTTTCTGCCACCATATTTATTTAGTTAGAGTATCTATTTTGTTAGCCATTTGGTGATCTTAGGTTTATTTTTTTTTTATTAGTAAATTACATTTATTTTTAATTCGTGAGTAATTTTGTTACGATATGAGAAGTTTTTATTCATAACCGTTTAATAATAAAATTGTCTTTTATCAGCGGCTGCTCAATCATCCTTAATTTTCTATTACTCAATAACGTTTTCTTCGTTCCGTTTTGCAACACCGAGTTGATTATTTTGTTATTAGCCGTTTAAATCCAAACTCAGATTTATGTTCGTGTTTCGTAGTCCTTTTGCCGCTTAAAATCTGATTACAGCAGCACCGATCCGACTACCGCCAAAGACCTCTGGATACCGACGTTTCTACTGAGACCCCTGAACCAGTGACGCTTTTTCCTCCAGGAGGAATCCAGACCTCCAGGGGAGATACCACCGCTTACCTGGATTGCCGCCCGAGGATCATTATTATTTGACAATTATTTTATATTTTTGTTCCTGAATAAACCTGTATATAATTCTACTAAATCCTATTTTTAAGTAGGGGGCACAACGACCATGCTTGATCTACCATAACCGTCGATAGCAACGTAAAAGCGTCACACATGGTAACAAGTAAATGTGCATCGCTTCGATTTTATTCAAACGTTAGTATTATTCGTAAATGAGTGAAAGAGATTAATTCTCTTGTACAAACCGACACTCTTGATTGAATTTATTGGACGGATACAATGACAATATATAAAATAACAGTGATTTATTTTTATTAATCCCGTGGTTAATGACAATAACAGTGATTAATGAAAATTAGTGTGTAATGTATGCTATTAGTATTGTCTACCGGGACATGTAACGACTATATTGTTCTATAGTCGTGGACAAAGTTTTTTAAGGAGTGCAAAAATGTAACTTTTACGATTATTACATATAATTAAAGTACTTATCTTTTTAAGTACTAAATCGTGTATTATCTTTATATAAATTCATTTATAGTTCTTTACCACATTAATATCTATTGACGACAATAACTGTAATTCTTATCGAAACGTATGAATTTATGCAAAGATGAATAAAAAATATACGGTTTAGTACATGAAAGATAGGTATTTTAATAAGCGTCTTCTGTCGACATCCATGAGAAGTATAGAGGTTTAGGAGAGAAAGCTCTTTTCAGACAGTTAGTTTCGGTTAACCCACAACTCTATTCCGAGGGGTAGACTAATAAGTCCAAAACAAAAAATATTCCAAAATTTTCAAGAAACTCGATACTCTCTCACCTTTGATACACCTTAAGTTGACACCTTGATAGAAATGCGTGATTTTCCAATTTAGTGTACCTATTACGCACCCTAGCGACAATCCTATGACCTTAAAAATTATTATAATTTTTTTCCAAATCTCTGCAATAATGTACTACCAAGACAAGGTCGCTTGCCGACCTTAATCGATATATTCAAATCCCTACATATGAAGATAATTATTAACATTGTGACGAGTAAATCATTAGTTATTTATAGTATAAGTAAAGAAAAGTATTGTTTTTCTTTACGAATTGAGACGTTTCTAATCGAGGCCCAGCCGAGATTAGAAACGCGATAAGTAAAGAAGAACCTCCCTTTCTTTAAGAATAATATATTTTAATGGATATTCACTTACAGATATTAATAATGTTATTACACCTTCTAGACGTAACCTTAAAGAAAAACCACTTCTTAATGTTTGTACTGCTTTGCTACCTTTTATAGCTAATGTTACAGATAGAAAAAAGCCTAACTAAATATGGCATTAGGACTATTTTTAAACCTACAAGAAAAATTAAAGGACATTTAAGATCACCTAAACGTGAGTCAACCCCATTATCATCTTCCGGAGTGTATAATTTATCTTGTTCATGTGGAAAAGTATACAGTGGAACCACAAAACGTAGCTTTGATACAAGACGTAAAGAATATTTGAGATTTTGTAGATTAGGTCAACCAGAGAAGTCTGCGGTGGCTGACCATGCCTTGAATAATCTAAATCATGACATTCAATTTGACAATATGGAAATATTGTCAAGACAAACTCATTACTATGTTCATTTACAACGTGAAGCTATTGAAATACATAAACACCCTAATAATTTTAATGGACAAGACGAAAATCTCCGATTAAATAGGTTTTGGCATCTTATAATTAAAAATTAATTTTGATTTTAATTTTGACTTTTGGTATGTCTAGGTTTTTTGTTGTGTTTTTCCTAGACCTTAAAGAAAATGCTTTATCAATTATATGTTAAATTACCACAGCACTATAATTTAACATAAGTAGTTGAAGTTAAGATTAAAATTAAAAAATTACAAAAAATGTTCTGTATTATGCTTTTCATTGTTAATAACACTTATTGATAAAGATATCTCTTTGTTAGATTTAACTGGATTATTTTATCTGATGTCACGTTTACATTTGTGAATTGTTCATTTTGAAATTCAAGTTTTTCACAACTTTACTCTTACATCATAACTAATAAAAACTAATAACAAAAATTAAATTTTGTTAAATGTGTTTTTTGGCTGACATTTTCATTGTTAGCTTTCGCCGTTAGAGAGATTGTTCTGATTTGTCATTTTTAAGACAGTTTAACAGTATTTAATATTTAATGACCTAGTTATTCTTTACTCAAATTTAATTCTGTAGTTGGCTTTATTCGTTTCTCAAGCTGTAATATTAATAGCAGGCTGATGTTTATGTTTTAATTTTTCTAACTTTGACAAAATTATTTACAACATCGTTAACAATTTTAATAGATATTACTACTGACGAAGATAACTGTAAGTGTTATCGAAACGTTTAGATTGTATAATTTAAAATACACCATTAAAAAACCCAAAAAAAGATAAGTAATTTATTATGACTTCGGTTATATGTTTGGAATTAAGTTAGATTTACGTCTCTTTCAACCAATGATTCGTCGCATGGCAGTGTTGAAAACATTTGTGTACCTTCCGTTAAGATGATTGAACCTTATGAATCCCTTACCTCTCAACAAAAAGGTACCTTAGAGAAAACTATCTTAAGGTTTGACGAATTAGTTTCAGATAAACTTGGTTGTACTACATTAATTGAACATCGTATAGATACCGGTGGTCCTTTACCTGTAAAATAGCTACAATATTTATTATCTCCCGCGATGCAAAAAGTCTTACATAACAAAATGGATAAAATGTCACAGTTAAGCGTGATTAAAGAATCGAATAGCCCTTGGTCACCTTCTATGGTTTTAGTTATGTTGCTATAAAACTAAATAGTGTGATAAAAAAAAGATTCGTGTCCCTTACCTCGTACGGATCCTATATTAAATTCTCTTGGTGCGGCTAAGTTTTTATCTTCCATTGATTTATCCAAAGCATTTAGGAAAAGAAGTCGTGTGCAAAAACTGCATTCACTATTCCAGGTAAAGGTCTTTTTGAGTATGTTGTAATACCGATGGGTCTTACTAGTAGTCCTCAGACATTGCAAGATGTATGGAAAGAATATTCAGTCTCTTTTAGCCGAGCAAGTGTTGGTATATTTAGATGATATTATAGTTGCCTCTCCAGATTTTCAGTATCATATCGATACATTAAATCTCTTTCTTTTTTAGGTTTTAGGTTTTGTTGTTGATCAACATGGCCTTCGTACTGATCCCGAAAAAGCTTCAGCGATTGTTAACTTCCCTACTCCTAGGGATACTACCAAAATAAAGCGTGTTTGTGGTCCTGTAAATTATTACCGTAGATTTATTAAGGATTATGCCCAACTTTCAGCTCCCATAACTTCTCTTTTGAAAGGAAATGCTAAAGGTCAAACTTTTAATCGGACCAATGAAGCCGAATCTTCGTTTCAGGAAATTAAATAGCGAATAACCTCCACTCTTGCTTTTGTGTCTCCCGATTTTGATAAGAAATTTTACATTCAGACTGATGGCAGCTCTTGGTGCAGTATCGCTTCAGGAACATGACGGTTCTGAACACCCAATTGCTTTTGCAAGTCGTACATTAACTGATGCCGAGCAGAAGTATGCAGCTACAGAACAAGAACTTCTTGGAATTATTTTGGTATTGAACACTTTCGTGGTTACGTTGAAGATACAAGTTTTACCGTTATTACCGATTGTGCAGCATTTAAGTGGTTTCATAACATTCATGAGCCAACTGGTCGATTAGCTAGATGGAGTTTGCGTTTGTCTCAATTTACGTGTGATGTTCAGCATCGTTCTGGTAAACAAAATGTTGTTCCAGATGCCTTGTCTCGTGCAATATCTTCTCTTGACATGTCAACTTTTAGTCCCAATAAATGGTATAAATATATGATTGAGAAAGTACAGTGCAGTCCAGTGTATATGATAATTATTTATTTAAGTATCTTCCGTCTACGTTTCCCGTTGAGTCGAATATATCTGATTGGAGTCTAGTTATAGTTAGATAATCGTGATACTGTATTAAAAAATGTCATGGTGATTCTACTGCTTCACATTTTGGTTTTTCGAAAACTACGGATCGAATAACTGAGAAACACTATTGCCTTAAGTTATCTGATATCTGTTAGTAAATATATTCTTGTCTTGTCTTGTAGCGCTTGTGGTGCTCATAAAGCAGAAAATTTGTAAAGAGAAGGATATCTGTTTTCCCTTCCAGATGGTTAGTATGGATATTATTGGTCCCTTCCCTCGAAGTAAAAATCGAAATACAATTTTATTTCTTGTCACCGATTACTTTACAAAATTCGTTTCAGTCCAACCTCTTCTCAATGCTACTACGAAACCAATTATACGTTTTCTGGAAGAACAAGTGTTCTCAATTTTTGGTGTCCCTGAGACAGTTTTGTTCGATAATGGATCGCACTTTGTTTCCAAAGAATTTCGTACATTTCTCACATCTTTGAAGGTACAGAATTTGTGATACACTGCTATGCATCATCCCCAGGTTAACCCTACTGAAAGAGTTAACAGAGTCATAGGTACTGCTACTTCTTCGCACATTAAAGACAGCCATCGCGAGTGGGATGATCATATTTTTGAGAGTGCCGAAGTAATTCGTATGGCTCGTCATGAAGTAACTCAAATTCCTCCAGCATTTTTAATGTTTGGTCGGCAGGTCCCCGTGACAGGAGATTTATATGGCACTCCCGATCCATTAGGTAATGTGCACTTAGCCAATCGTTCCTTTTGGCCTAACGAAAATGCCTTTCTTCCCGAATTATTTGATTAAGCCAAGGAAAGATTACATAAAGCATATCTATGTAATGAAAAACAATCTAATTTGTGTAAGAGTTATTCAGAAACTATCTCCTCTCGTTTATGAACTCCAAGATTTGAATGGAAAGGATGATGGTCAGTTCCATGTCAAAGATTTGAAACTAAAGTTTTGAATTAGTTTGTATATAGGCAGATATGGTTTATTATAGTTAGGTAGGATTCATATACATTTTCGGTTATAGTTTATTGTTCATTTCAGTTTAGTTCAGTTTCAATTGTTTCGTCGAGTTTAGTATTCTTTTTGGTTAATATTGTTGCAGTTTGGTTGTGGGCACCTTACGTTACGTTCATATTATGGAGCTTACGTTACCTTCATATATGGTCTACAGTTCGTTTATTTGTATGTTATTGGCAAATGGAAATTATCGTATGTGTATCATGAATAATGTTATTTTGAGACGGTTATAAAGGATAGCTGATTTCTGTTCGTAAGATAAAAACATTTGGGTTCATAACCTATCGTACTGTAATATTTGTGGACATAAGTAAATATACATTATAATTATAGTTGTGTTGAATTTAGTAATTTTAGTATCGTAAAGCTTTACGAGAAATATAATTTTAGTTATTTTATGCTGATATTAATCAGATATTTTGCGTTATTAAATATACATATAAATACAGTTGTTTGGTGTTATTCAGATTACCTATTACCTATTAATGTACAACTTCCTCAATTTTTGTTGTATTTGAATTATTAAACCTATGCATTGAGTGACTTCCTACAAGAAGTACATTACTGGTTATACCTATGGATATATCTCTGCCTTCCTCACGACCTGTTCAAAAGGAGTTCTCAATTACAGTAAGTTTCGTAAGCAATGTACGTTCTTGAGCTAAACCGTGGTGCCAATTACCTTTTTAATATATAAATCAGTCACAGCTAATTTTTTATTTGTTATATGCTTAGACAACATAATAGTAAATTCATGGTATGGTCAATTCTAATAAAATGTGTCAACTAAATTTCAAAATCATATAGTGCTCTACGGTTACTGAAACTTTTTGAATAACAAGCCCAAGTTGTTAAGCTCAACGGTGCCTACAGAGGTTCGTTATAGTAATGTTGGTCATATTATAACAAAAACTGAGAATAACGCGAGGCGTAGATGTAAAAATTTCCACAACCATACAGTTTTTCTGAGCAAAACGTGTGATTCATTTGCAAACTCATTATTCTAAAGATTGCCATAAAAGATAGAAATTGTAATTTTTCCATATCCGCACCAATAGTGCGAAAACGCACCAATGTTTTTTCGATAATTTCTTCCATTATTAAAATTTTTGTGATAAATATGTCTTATTTATGCTAAAAATGTTCCAAATACACATGCCTACTCTAATGGGTGTTGTATCGTATCGTATCGTATCCTGAGCGTTCAGTAAGAAAAAAGAAATTTTCGACATTTTTTTGCGAATTTACTATTTATTGATGGTATTGACGTAAAAATATCCTGGGAGAATATTTAGTATCGTCAACTCCAATACTTAGAACTAATAAAACGCACTGTAATTTTCAGTCAGATGGGAATTCGTCCTTACTACCAAAGAAATGAAACACTAGTTGCAGGAAAATCTTGGGGTGGCTTAGCAACAGCAGCCCAGACTGTATGCCCGTAAGAAAACGTGTTTCCGAAAAATTGCGTTTGAGAAACGAGTCACAAAGATATTTTGACATTGTGGTACTCTTATTTAATAAACTAACGCTCAAACTAGGAAAAGATACTGAGGGAGTGTGTTAGTTCTGAAAAATGTAGTGGTGTAATGGCGTGATGGGTTACAGGTACTTTTCTTGTTTTATGGTGGCTAATAGCTCAAGTCGGGGTGGGCGTAGGTGCTTTTAAATAGGTCTGACCAATAAACAAGAAAAGGTTTGATACATATTTTGTCCTATATCATTATACACCATATAAATATTAATTTGAACTAAATCATAACAAATTCTTGTTAAAAAGCAAAAAAAATATTCATAAATTAACTGGACTCTTCTTAGTCCGGCGACTCTAGGGTGGCCCTTGCTCTTTGACCAACATTCTACCTGCTCCCTTACGGTCGCTGCAAAAATAAGATTAACGGCACAGTCATAATAATGAATTTAAACTAGGATGAAACGAACCCCACATACATTAACAATAAATAAAAAAGTCATGAGAGATTATGATTACGACCCTATTTGGTATGGCACAGAAGTATACAAATTTTATTTACAGTTAAGAACGGTGCGACAACAATTTTATTTCTCGTTAAAATATTTTAAAAGGAATAATGTAAAGAGGTAAACGTTCGTTTACCTAAAATCTAACCCCACTAAAAAAATCGATATTGTTAAACTTTAATAACCCCTAGCATTTCAACAGTTTATACTTTTGATATAACTTTAAGGTAATTTTTTACTTACTATATCTGATATGATTTAACCAATAGGAGTGGTTTTAATTAGCGTTTTAAAACTAATTAAGAAAAATTAGAACTGACTCTAGTTAGCTTAAGGTAACTAGCTGAAATTAGGGGTTTCGTATTCTTTTCAGGTCTATTAATTCTTATTTAGAAACGACTACATCGTGGTGGAAACAGATAGTTATTGAATTAATAGGGCCAGTTACATAGGAAAAATTTGATGGTGGATATTATCGTATGGAATATTTTTATGCGGAAACGAGTGATTGTTCACAAGGGGTATGCGTCCTTCCCCAATGACTTATGAAGAAATGGTGCTGGAGGAATCCCTTATCTAGGTACGGGTGTATCAATTATTTAAACCTTGTTTTAAGTGTGAGTGTTGTTTAGTTGGGTGTAGCGTGCTGTGTGCGGTTAATCCGATTCGTTTACCGATACCAAGTTAGGTCGTCCTCGAATAGACGGGGGGATATGGAGTGCATATGGAGTATTAGATATTTTCAAGTGACGTCATAATGTGTGTCCTTGCCAGATGTTAGACAATTTTAATACACGTTCTCATGGGATGTTATTGTTTTCTGACAATTTTGTCGAAAATCGTAGGCGGTGGAAATTTTCCTGTGCTATTACTTGTAGATGAGGATTGTATTGATACAATTCACCAGATATACGTGAATGAAGTGAACAATTATCCTACGTAAAAGTTCGTGCTATTTTTAGGTTAGTTATCATCAAACTCGTCGAATTAAAGAATTGCATTTGAGGTAACGCTCTTTTAATTGAACCTTATAGCAAAATAGCACCACAAGCAGTTATTACAAATAAGTTCAATCATTTTTTGATAGTGTTAATAAAACTCAGGTTTAATTATAATCACTTAAAGCCATTTTTTCTGGAAAGAAAATTGAGCGTACATTATTTACCAAACTTCACATGGGTTTTACCTTAATAAAGCAATTATCAAAATACTTACAAATTTCTATTGCAATGTCCTAAAGGTACGAATACGTGTTCATGAAATCTAACCCAACTATAATATACACCAATAATGTTCACTAATTAACTATGAAATACCTTAACATTATCACTAACACCACAATAAGTCATTATCACGATTTTTTCTGGTGAAAACACTCAAAAATCACTGCAAAACACGTAGGTCCCTATGAAACACTAACACAAGTTGTCCAATATCAGCTGTTAGAGGCAGAACTTGTGACGTCATTGCGACGCACTTGAAAGTGTCTAGGAATTCTTATCTCTTCAGGGACAAGGAGTTGTGTTAGGATCGCGGGGGGGAGGGGGGGTATTTTAATTTATTTTTTTCTGTGGGAATTGAGGAAATCTTTAGTTGTAGAGAATGTTAAAGATCTCTGTGGTTGGGATTGTGTCGCCGACAATTCTTTTGGGTGCAAAGTTTCCTTGTAATGTCTGTATTCTGTGCATGATGGGTGGTGTGTTTACGTATTGTATTGTGAGGGCGTTAGGGTACCTCCAAGGTAACCTGTGTATGCTTCTGAGTATTCAGCGTTCACAGGAAGCGATAGAGGAGAGGTGATTAGGGTATATGTTCGTGTACATGGGTGCTCTGAAATCCAAAGCAGGGCGTATGTATGCTTTGTAGGTGTGTTGTAGTGTTTTGTGGTGGCAACCTCTGGGTCTACCCAAGAGGGCGCCCAGTAGGTTTGTTCGGTTTCTTATCGTGTTTAGTGTTCTATGTACATCGAGTACATCTAGTGAAGAGGATTCCTAAGCAGGTGACTTGGAGTGAGAGTCTTTCTTGATTCAGGGTGAGGGAAACATTGCTATTGGCTAGGTTTGGGAACTTATCTTCGGTGTAGTTAGGTTTTGGTGGGATTTACGCAGACTCTCCACCTGTTCGCCGAGTTGGAGAAGATACGGAGGGTTTTGAATATGAGGTGGGAAGCCTTTCCGCCGTTCCGAATAACCGTCCAGAAGGCGTTGACATCTGCAAACTGCGCAACGGCTACTCCGGGTTGTGTGGCTTCGAGGATAATGTCAAAGATCGGGGCTAAAGCAGAACCTTGCGGTAGGCCTGCTGTAAGTTGCAAAAGATCGGAGAAGGTGTTTCCTACTTTATCTCGAACTGACCTATTAGTCAGATAGGAAAGTAGGAGTTTGGAGAAGGGGTCGGGTTTGTTGAGATTACAGATCTTGTGTAGGGGACCGACGTTCCAGACCCCGCCAAATGCTTGTGATTGAATGCTCTGGTGGTTTCCGTAAGCACCTTCAACAAGGAATCGTGACACGTTCGGTTGGAACGGAAGCCGAATTGGCTGTTAGGAAGCAGTTCGTTGAATTCGAGGTGGGTCCCTGAGTCGCCTGGCTGGAATTTGCTCGAAGCAGTTTCCGAGGAAACTCGTGAGGGAGATGGGTCAATAGGAGCAAGGTGTGCATAGGTCGGAGTAGGGTTCGGGTATCATGACAGTAGGGGCCGATTTCCAGTTCGTCGGGAAGTAGGATGGGATTAAGCATTTGTTGCAAATGTCGGAAAGTAATCGGAGGGCTGGGTCGAGTAGGTGTCGGAGAATTTTACGATTTAGACCACCATGACCTGGGGCTGGATTTCTTCCTTTTTTTAAAGTACCCGCTGACCTAAGCGGGAGTAATGGAGGCATAGAAAGGATTCTCGTTATCGAGTTGGATTTCGGGAAGGTTAAGGGTATGGAATTCTTCTAGGTAACTCTCAAGGAGTCCCTTGGGGATCTTCTGAGGATCGGAAAACGGATTGGAGGTGGAGACCAAAGAAATTGGCCTCTCCTTGGTCGGGGGAGATTAGGTTGCCCTGTGCGTCGGTTAGGTGGGACTTAGGATTTACTTTCCTTCTGGTCAGTCTATCGAACTGTTGTCAGAAGATTATCCCGTTTTTATAGTTTAGCTGGGAGGTGACTTTGGTCCAGGAGTCTTCGGCGTGTTTGTGTGCTTCTCGCCTGATTAAGGCATTAAGGCGACTGTATTCGGGTCCCTGAATCGCAGGAACTGGCAATGAATTCGTATTTTCTCTTTCATGCAATTCACGATGTGCCGTGGGAGGGGTTTGCGCAAAATGTCGATATTTTTCCAACTGAGATATCGACCGCTTCCATAATTACGGAAGTTAGGCCCTCTCTCGAGATCTTGGGTTGTTAGAAGGTTGGGTGTTGGAAGGTTGTTGGAGTTGTGTTCGGAGAACACATTCCAGTCTTCTTTCGAAAAATTTTCAATGATTATATATTGAGGAGGTGCTGGGGGAGCTAGACAAAATAAAGTTTTAACCAGTAGCGGTAGATGTTCTGAAGTGGTAGTGGTCGTGGTACCTGCAACGCGCTCACGATCAAAATAATTGACAGTACTTCTGGAGTCACCGATTTGGATGTGGCGGGTATTAAAATCACCTAGAATGGCTGCATTAGGGAGGCTGGAGGCGTAAAATAGAAGGTCCCTCGAAAGGGTGTTGTGGCCAGGCAGGTTGTAGTTAGAAGGTAAGATGATCGGGGGGGGGGGAAGTGCACCGTCACAACAACGCGTTGGAGGTACTTTAGGTGTGGAAGTTGAAAGGGTGTGGATGGGTAGCAGTTTTTAATTACGATGGCGGCTCCGTGGTGGTTGTTGTTTATGAAGGTGTGGTATGTGATAAAGTTAAGTTCGTTCTATTTCGTTTCCGTGATGGAAAGAATGTGTATGTTATGTTCGCGTAAGAGGTTTTTAAGTAGGGACCGTTTCCGACGAACGCCCCTGGGATTAATGGTCTCTGCTAGGATATCAATTTTAGAAGGGATTTAAGGATTGGGTACTCGTATTACGGAAACCACCGTCCCCGTGCCGAATACGCAAGCTCCGGTACTCATTGGAAGTAGGATCGGGATAGCGAGTCTAGGACATGAATACCCTATTTCGCCGATCGGGAAACATAATGGTGTGCATTAGGACATGTAGAAAGCTTTTAATGGAAAGGGGATCAGTGTCAGGACTTGATTTAAGCTATGCGGTGTTTTCCGAGTCTGACTCTTCGGAAGACAAGATTGATTCAAGGAGTGCCATCTTCGACGGAGAAGTTCCCGCTCCTTCCGGCACTTAAAGGAGTAGGAATGGTGTGCTTCTCCGCAGTTGTTATATTTTAGGTTAGTGGAGTTGTGGCGGGTAGGACACTCCTCAGCGCTATGCCCTACCTGCATGCCGATAGAGTAATGCTTGGGAAGAGCGGAGGGTGGGATCGCCCCAGTAGTGTTGCCCGAACATGACGACACTGCGTGCGAGGAGGAAGTCGGGGGTGGTTTTGGAAGGGGTGATGACGCGGACTAGGGATTTGGGAATGTTCGTGGCCTTAGAGGTGATGCGAGCGACCTTGCTCACATGTGGAAGATAGCGTGCACCCCGGATGTCTTCGGCTAGGAAGTCGTTCTCCACGTAATAAAACACGTATGAAAAGGAGGGAGGTCTAGGATTGGAGTTGGAGGAACGGGGACCGGATAGTTGGATAAGGTCACGGTGGTCGAAGTGGTGTCGCAGCCTTAGCTGTGTACCATCCGGCAAGGGAGAGGTTTCTAAGAGGCATGAGTAGTTATGGTTGAATGTTATACAAAACCAGGGAAGGTTAAGGGATTTTGGGGTGCTGTACAGGATTTTCTGGATGGTGACGGTTTTGGGGATATTGCGAATGCAATATCTTGAGGATTGAGAGCGGGTAGGATTAGAATTAGGAGAAGCGGGATGATTTGTATGTGTGATGGTTTAGTGGGTTTGTGTGGACGTTTTGTAGAGGCGGTGGAACGTAGAAATGTAGGAGTGTGTGGATGAGGTGGAGATGGATGAGACGTTTGAGTGGAAATGGACCCTTGTTCTTAAGAATGGTGGTGGCGAGACGAGGGTGTGTGCGTATGTGTGTGTGTATGTGTCTGTATGTGTGTGTGTGTGTGTGTGTGTGTGTGTGTGTGTGTGTGTGTGTGTGTGTGTGTGTGTGTGTGTGTTGATGTAGGTGGGCGGACGGCGTCGGGGGTTGCGGATACAATCGTGAGTATTGCAGTCGACGGCGCTTCACTATCACTACTCTTGTTAGTATAAGAAACTGTGTTTAACAGAAGTCTGGGTCTCCGCCGAGGTGCAGCCTCAGACCCCGAGGAAAAAGGCTTGGACCCGATAGGAAAAGAGGAAATAAAAATTAAAATAAAACAAATTAAAATTAATAAAATAATAATAATTCTTTATTATATAACTTTTACTGCTATCCGACGTAGATCCTAGTGTTGGCTTAGTCCTGGATTCTTAATTACACTTCCGTTCTTCGAGTTATTCTTGCTGTATGTCCTGCGGCTCTCCTTCTGATGACCGGTCCTTCGTATTGTCTGTATGCAAGTAGTGACAGATCCAACTCCGAAGCAGCGAAGATCACGATGCGCTGAACGTTGAGCGTGAAAACGTTAAGTTCTTTCTTTGGATTGCTTTAGAGTATGCAATAAAAATCGCAAGAGCTCTTAAGCGCGGTAGGGACCTATGTTCAACCGAAGCTCAAACTGCCCTGGCGGTTTTGGTAAAGAAAAAAAAAAGGAAAAGGCCACGTATTTCATTCCCTCCCAAAGGGGGAGGGCGGACTGTTCGAGCTTTCCGAGCTCCTTCAGCCACAATCATGGATTTTCAGCATACATACGTACATTACGTATGTATGTATGTATGGAAGGATGGGTGTGGTCAGGATAGGATCGGAAGGAACGGAATTAGGGTTCTGAGGAGGACAATACTACCCCACCATGGTAGCGCGTGTGGCGGTTTTATATAAATGCGAAAGGCGGGGACGGCTTCTGCTAGTGGTGGCAGCATAAGTAGTGGGACTGGAGGTTGCCACGTGTCTAACCTACCACGTTACGTAAAATTGGAAGAAATTAATAAGCTCGACTAGTAACTCAGTCAAACGGTCTTGAGCCCGCAGAGCACTCGGGCAGCATGGGTGTTTTGAAGTGTTGATAAAGAGTAAATAGCTGGTTAGGTTAGCAAGAAAGCAAGAACAAAATCGTAGACAGAAAGATAGGCGCCACAAGATTTAACGAAAGAAAAGATAAATTATTATTTCGCATTTCGCATATAATGCTTGAACCAGGGAAGCAACAGGAATAGCAAATAAACGACAGTTCTCTCAGTAAACAAAATTTATTTATAGATTTCCCGACAAGGATAATATTTGATATATATATATATATATATATATATATATATATATATATATATATATATATATAATACATAATAATAACACGAAGACTAAACAGTCCGTATAATTTACCCTTATATTTCTACGATGGGACGTTGATGACGTTTACCCAAAGACTAGATAATTCATGCATGCACACAGAACATGCATATATTTTCCCCTAAAACAAAGATAAGTATAGCCTTATCCTACTATCACGATATGAAATATTAAAAATTCATAATTAATATATATATATATATATATATATATATATATATATTTCAAGATTAATAATGACGAGGGCAAGTTGCGACATTTTACTTATAAAAGATCCACTTATTAATTTATAAATAACCACAAAAGAACGTAAATCCCTCTCTGGTACGTTAAAAGATCTTTCAGCCGTAAACCTGAAAGAGATATATATATATATATATATATATATATATATATATATATATATATATATATATATATATATATATATATATATATATATATATATGCAAATGCTTACTCGCCTCCAAATCCGAAGGCGACTACGTAAAAACGGAGGTGACTAGGAATCTCTAAGTATATAGTGCTTTTCCTTCTTTTAACAATGTATGGAAGCGTATACTAGAATTTCGGTTGGAGGCGATTTTGAGTAATACACATATGCAGTTATACATCTCTGTTCCAATTATTGTTATGAGATGGCGTTAGCAACCAATACTCATATACTGAATCTTTTTTGCCACTTGCTTATTAGCCTCCTACTATTGAAACTGCTGTCTCGCCTCCGAAATGTGGCAAGCGCGCAGGAGGTGTATGCTATACTTTAGTATCGGCATAGTAAAGGCTTTGTTTTGAGCATACATCGATTCTTAACAGTTTACTTTGCGTAAAATTATAACAGACAAGAAATAATTTAATTAGTATAACAACTAATAATTACTTTGAGCATTTTTGATTAAATTTAAAAAGGAGAGGATAGGATGTGAATAATCTAAATTAGTTGTAACTCATGCTAGTATTTGGGCAAACTGCCGTTGTGCGAATATGTTAATTAAATTGGTAGTGCAGTAAGGGAGTTTAAATATTACTTGAAGGTACAAATAGTGAGAGAAATATACTGTTTGCATCTATTGATATAAGAAAAATTTTAATTAGGTAATTATTTTCTATTAGCTATAAACAATAGTTATTGACAGTAACCAGATTTATGATAATTAAAATAATCACTTTTAAAAGGGTATAACCCTCATTTAATTAATTCAATTCCATTGCTAAAGTGAAATATCAAACATTTAGATAAACTAATGCATTTCCTTTTCTAATCCATTATAATTTCTCGTTTTTTCATGTGAATTACATGCTCCGTAAAAAAATTCAATGTGTATCGTTGTAGACTGAATTAAAGGTAGCAAGTATTAAAGTCATAATTGCGAGAGGTGTCTTATCTTATGATTCATACGTTACCGAAATAGCAAATTAAATTACTATCGTATATTTAGTTCACTTATCTGTTGGTGTTAAGGAAAGATAGAGGATTTTCACTATGTCTGTAATACAAATCTCAATAACCTTGATCGATGATACGCTGTCATATTTTGACAGTTTGTTTAGATTATTTCATTCTTTATTTTTCATACCTACATGTTTTCATATTATAACATTTTTTCCAAACTATCCGTAACATTTTTGTTGCATTCAAAGTAAGATTGTCTAATTTAATCAATTTTTAAACGCTTTTATTCAACTCACTTTGTACGTCTGTTGTCCGGTTCAAATCTTGTAATTGAATTTTCATCAACTTCCTGATCTCTGATTGAGCTGAAATTTGGCATACATGCGTATTCTTGATGAGAATGCACGAATACGTGTTTTTTGCTTTGACTTTTGCGGCCAAGTTTTGTCCAAATATGGTCAAAATTTTTGTTTATAAAGCTAGGGCCTTGAAATTCAGGACATAAGCTTTCGGCAATACCATGCATAAAAATATGCCAAATTTTTGAGTTTCAAGGTCAGGGGGCTGCGTTGCGGCCAAATTTGGAAAATTATGGTCAAAATTTTTGGTTCGAAAGCTAGGGTTTTGAAATTCAGGACGTAAGCTTTCAGCATAAGTTCGTGCACAAAAATATGCGAGTTGAGTTTCAAGGTCATGGGGCCGCAAATCTTATAATTGGATTTTCGACAACTTCCCGATTTCAAATTTGAGACTAAAAAGTAGAAAATAAAAATAAGTAAAAAAAAATATTTTTAAAAAAATGTGACTAAAAATAAAACTGTGGGGCATACATGATATCTTATACTCATAACAAAGCCTATCAACACCTACATTCAAACAATGAAGGACGAGGCACTTTTATTCTTAGTCACAAAAATTTTGGATGTTACTGGGTAGATACAAAAATTATTTAATTCTTTTTAGTACATTTGGAAATAAAAGCTTTTTTTAAAAATGTTTTTTTTTACTTATTTTTATTGAAAATAGTCCTCATATAATTTGCAGTTCGTCATGTCTTTAAAGGGTGAACGTGATCGTAAATGGCCAAATGTACCATTGGCCTCTATTAAGAGGTTACGTACGATCCTGTATTTTTGGATGAAACGTGGATATTTAGTAGAGGCTCTTCAAAAAGTACACGGCATGACGAGGATGTTAGCAGTTTGAGAAGAAAATCACTTGGTAAAGGAAAACGGTACCTTTGAAATAATCATAATTGGTCAATGTGAACTATTTATGACTTTAGTTTTATAGGATTAAGTGCTGAAAATTCAGATGGGTATATTCCCAATTCATCTTTAATCTTTTCCACAAAACAACGATTATCCAATTACAATAATATTAATACTGAAATGTTCAACAATGGTTTGAACGACAATTACTACATACCATTCAACATTAATTGAAAAGATACAAACACATGGCTGGAAGAAAGACCAACTAATTGAATTTTTAAACAAGCACAACAAAAGTTATTCTCCTGATATGCTAAAAGTGAAGTTATTAGAAGTAGCAAAACAAAAAAACATATCGAAGAAATATTTAATTGGTCAACTAGCAGAAATATGGAGGCATAAAGTATTACGTTTACTACCATATCACTGTCAGTTTAATGAAATAGAATTGGTATGGGGAAATTGTAAAGAATTTGATAATAAAAACATTGGCTAGAGTGGTTTTTCTAACGAAAATATAGTAGCACTGTGGGAAAATTACTTAAAAAAAATCGATGCCAACTATTGGCATAAATGCATTGCACATGCTGAAAAGCAAATGCAGGAATGGTGGGATGTCCAAAAGCAGTTTTATTTTGTCCAAGAACCGATCATTATTACCATTAACCAATCTTCAACTGACTGCAGTGATTCTGAAGATATCATAGAAAGATATTTTGCAAGATTAAATTTCTCTACTTAATTTCTTTATAATAGACTTGTTCTATTTAAATAAAAATTATTATTAATTTTAACTTTTAACAGATTAACTCAAACACATTTATTAATTGTACACGTAAGAATGATTATGTAACGTGAATCTATATTGAGATGTGATTAAACATAAAAATTGAGCAAAAATATAATTGTTACCAACAAGTAGCTTTTGAGTGCTAAAATTACTTTCCCACTAAATACAGATGTAAATAGTTTAAGGAACACTAAAAATATGCTTATTTACCTCATTATTCAAAGTGAATCACTTAATTTCCAAAAGATAGCATTGTATGTTATGTATTTGAAGTTGAGTAAATTATCAACTGTTCAAACTGCTTGCTGACAGACATGTAACAAATAAGGTTAGACCTATGTTTTAAAAATCTTAAACCTTACCTATCTCAGCGATGAATTATAATACACCTCTCGCAATTGCAACTATAACGATTCTTAACACGTATTGAAATTTTATATTTTGGAAACAGTAAACATCTAAAATTATTTTTCCATAGATATATATTTACGTATAAACTAGTGAATTATCAAAATGATCTTAGCCATATAAGTATTCACCGTGCTTTTTTGAGGACTGGTTTCCAAAATTCTATAAAAGGACCAGGCGCAGCCGGCTTATGGAGAAATGGATTCCAGTTAATTTGCCTTAATTTTTGGGATGTTGAAGATATCGACTTCATGAACAATAGTGCCCATGGGCTCAACTCAATCCTATGGCCAGTTTTCAATTTACAAGGTGATGAAGTTGAAAAATGGCCATTTTTTAAAACGTATTAAAATGTAATTTTCAAAATGTATTAAAGATTTTTTGCTGTAATAGTATTCTAATAACATCAAATAATATTGCTTTGTTAGAAAAAGTATTATTTGATACAGGGTGATTCAAAAATTACCAAAAAAAATTGTTGATGCTGTGTATTCTACTTTACAGTAGGAATATGAAAATATTAATATTTGGTCTGAATTTACTTTAGTTGGACTTATTATAAAAAGATATAAAAACATTTTATACGGGGTGAGTCAAAAAGTTGATCGACTCTGCAGGTTATTTTTACCACAATTTTATATATTTTGTAATACAAGTCAGTAGTCGACATTGAACCATCTTCAAAAATATATAATTTGTAAATTAAATACAGGGTGATTCACAAGATATTTAAGGTAGAAAATTACGAAAATTGATTTTTTTTTTGCGAATCACCCTGTAATTTAATCTTTCCTCCGTTAATTTCTACTTTTTCTTATTGTCTGTAATTTCAGTTTGTTAGTCCCCTATAGAAGTTTTGCGAAGTTACTATGATCAGTTTTTATATCGACTTTGTGATGACAAGCCGTCACAATGTGTACGCTTATACCTGAGCTCATAAATGTTTTTATTTTATTTAATTATTCATGATTTATGTCATTCTAACGTTATTTGTTTAAGGAAACAAATAATATGTAAAATATAATATCAACAAATAATGTATTAATAGTGAGCCAAACCTCCGAAGACGCAAATATTATTAGAGAGCCAAATATCCGAAGACGCAAATATTATTATGTTATTTATCTACGTACCTATCTGCAATCAGTTTGAATAAGTTACTTATAGGTGTAATGTATCTAGATTATAAGTAATCTCACCACTATAGAGGTAGAGTTTCCCGGCGCGCTCTTTTTTAAGTGGTATCCCCAATAGCCTAATCCCTTTTTACGTGGGAAATGCAGTTCTATTTGTAATGAATCAAACAAATACAAGGTGGTCGAACGAAAACTCAATTTTCCGGCTTTATAATGAAAATGTGGAAAATCGTGACGATCGATTTTAAGTTACACTTTTTCTGTTGCAGCATTGGCACTTAAGCTGAGTGGGTGAATTAACAAAGATAGGAATGTACCAATGGCATATTTTGAAATGGTAATTTTGTAATTCAGCAATACTAATAGTTGAACGAAATTCATTTTGGCTTTAGGAAAATAATCGTTACGTATATATTGACACTTCATTTGAAAGCTGTTTTATTAGTAATTCAATGCTATAAATAAATGTATCCAGAAATCACATTTAATAAGTAAAATCAACTAAAGAGCTAAACGTGTAGGTGTAGTATCACACTTTTGATTTTCAGCTGATTTTAATAATAAATGTGATTTCGGGTACTTTTATTTATTGCATTGAATTACTAATAAAATAGCTTTCAAATGAGGTGTCACTTGAATTACATAACGATTATTTTTCACTCAAGAGGGCGCTAAAATCAGAATTTGTTACAACAATGTTAGTATTGCTGAATTCATAATATTACCTTTTCAAAATGTGCCACACTTGTACATTCCTATCTTTAGGGTTGGTTCACCCTACTGCTAGAGGGTTGAAGTGCCAATGCTGCAATCAGGAAAAAGTGTCCCTCAAACTAAAATCGACAGCGATTTTCCACATTTTCATTTTAAAGCCGGAAAATCGAGGTTAAGTTTTCGTTGGATCACCCTGTATATAAAATAAATACTTTAAGGAACGAATACTAACAAAAACAAGAGAAATTAAAGTAGATCATTTATTACATATAGACGGTTAAGAGAACGTAACCCACCATGCAACATGTTGAAAAGAGTTCCGTCTTCGTTAAGATGATGCTGTCACATTCGTACATAGTCAGGGACGACTATGAAATAATAAATATTACACTCAATAGAAAGCCTCCGAATATTTTCATAACATATCATGCAAGTATTGATTTAGCTGGAAAAGTACGTTAATTCTGAGACAATTTGGATTACCGATTTTATCATTCTGAATTTTCTTGTATAACTCTGTATTTCCTGTATAACCCTGTATCGTAGACTAAGGGTAAAAAGAGCTTAACTTTCCTATCTCCATTTTCTTTAATTTTTAAAAACTATGACCTTATAGTCATACGAAATACCATGAATTTATACTGAAAACCTAACTGCAATGAACGATCATGTAGGCTGTGAAAACAAATTGTTACTTATTTTGACGTATCTGTCAAAAATAATTTCTTAGCACAAAACATTTGTGTTTCTTATTAACAAGTGTTTTGTTTAAATGTTTCTACTGTCTAATAAATTGTTGTAAAAAGTAATATAATAAATATAATATAATTTAATATAATGTTTCGTTCAGTTTCTTATTAATAATTTTTACGTTGGTTAAACTTTATGTTTAAGTGTTAATTATGGCTTTTGTAAATAGAGCAAACTGTTATGTGTGTAACAGAAACTATAATAGACGACAAATGAATCGTCTATATGACGAAGAAAACATTTTATAGCAAGAACTTGCAATTTTGAGACGTGAAGCTTTTGAAAGACCACCTTTGAATATTGATGAAGATAGTAAGGTATGTTTTAATTATTTTCAAGTTATATTGGTAGACATCAGAGCCATGGAAATACTTTTTCCAGCTAAGTCCAACGCTTGCATGATATGTAATGCCAATGAAAATATTCGGAGGCTCTCTATTGGGTGTAGGGTAAATATATTTATTGTTTCAAACATAATTGTCCCTGACTATGTACTAATATGTCAGCATCATCTTAACGAAGACGGAACTCTTTCGAACATGTTGCAAGGTGGATTACGTTCTCTTAACCGTCCATACGTAATAAATGACCTACTTCAATTTCTCCAGTGTTTTCGAATAGCTGCTTGCTACCAGTAATAATGGTCGAACCTATGATGATATAGAAACTTTACAGAAGAGGAATTTAAATCGTTAACATCGATTTCCAAAAATAATTTCAACGAATCATATGGGACCTGCAATTTTTCTGAACAAGATGGAAATCGTGTAAATATAACAAGAAAATACTTTTCTCCTAAAAATGAGACACGGTTTATCAGATAATTTTTTAAAAGTTATATTTCAATATCCTTCTCGACAAGTAACTAGTTTAGTTATTAATAAGGTGCGGTTATGTCTAATGCAATGATTTGTACCATATAATACAGGATTTAACGCAATCACCAGAGCCAAATATATAGACAGACATGTCTCTGGATTTACAAACACACTGTATAATCCTGATCCTGACATTCCCAAAGCCATAGTGTATATAGACTGCACATATAACAAACTCGAAAAAAGTTCTAATTTTAGAGTACTTAGACAATCGTACTGCTATTATAAAATGCAGCATTTGGTAAAACCTGAATTGATAGTCGCCCCCGATGGTTACATTCTGGCTATTAATGGACCATATTTTTCGGACTTCCGAAACAATGATGCCACTATTTTACAGTATGAACTAAACAATTACATTAATGGAATGAGAGCTTGGTTTCACGAAGGGGACATTGCAATTGTAGACAGAGGATATCGAGATTCTGTTCCGTTATTGCAAGAGTATGGGATCAACTGTCTTACTCTTCTTGTTAGAAGACAGGCTCAATTAGAAACACGTGATGCTAATTTTGCTCGATATATTACAACCACACGTTGGATAGTCGAATCTCGTAATGGACATTTGAAATCTATATTCAAGTTTTTAAAGAACACTATTTCGATACACCATGCTGCTAATTTAAACGAATATTATCAGATAGCTGGAGCTCTTATTAATAAATTCCATCCCCCAATAATCATGCCCGGTACAATACAAATGACGGAACAAATATTAGGTAATTTGGACGAAGTAAATATTATGCAAGAACGAGTTGAAGCTGAAAATCTACATTTAAGGGACGGTCAGTGGGTTTTATTAAATCACTTGCACGCTCATGGGTTCCCCCGTTTAGATTCACACTATTTAAAGCATCTGACTGGAATTTATCGTGTAAACTTGGCAAAAAGTTATATTTAAGACAAACTTCAAAGAGAAGAAACTAATATTCTTCAATTTGACGAATTGGTGGAGGATCCGAACATTATACGAATCCGAGTGTACTCCAGATTTCGTAATATATGTAAATATATGTTGTGGATATCTTTTATGATTGACGAAAATGTCGATCATCAACCTTTAGAATTTCACTATTATTGTACTTGCAAGTCGGGAGCTAGAACTTTAGGAACATGTGCTCATGTGCAGTGTATTATGGTTTTGGGTTATGCTAGATATGAACAAAATATGAGATATCCATCTATTCAACTCTTAAATGAAATTACTGATGCAGCTGAAAGGATGCTGCCAGAAAATATTGATCATGGTCCAGAAATTGTAGAAAGTTAAATATTTTCAGTGCCTACCTAACTTTAGTTCATTTCGTTTGTTTCTTCTTTCTTGACTTGGATTAAATTCTACATTGTACTTATTTTTTAGTATATTCGTTTCTTAAAGTATTTATATGGTCGTAAAGGAAGATAAATTAATATTCGTGATTTTTTCAAATGTGATCGATATATTTACAATTTTAAAATTAGGGTGTTCAAAAGATTTGCTAAAAATTTTTTCAAATTCATTATTTATTACATTTTGATTACTTACAATTCTAAAATTTGTCATGTAGCATATACTAAGTCCAAGTTTTGGATTATTTTCAAATTTAAAAATTGAAAAAGATCATGAAGAAAACGAAAATAAAATAATTTTATAACGTTTTATTATATCGAAAACGAAGATTCGTAAACTTAAAAATAATTTTATTTCAGCAAATGTTCGAAATTTCCTCCGTTAGTCAACTGACAATAGCCTAATCGATCTACAAATTCCTGCTGCACATTTCGAACCATTTCGCGCGTTAGTTGACTAACGGAGGACATTTCGAACATTTGCTGAAATAAAATTATTTTTAAGTTTACGAATCTTTGTTTTCGATATAATAAACGTTATAAAAATTATTTTATTTTTCGTTTTCTTCATGACCTTTTTCAATTTTTAAATTTGAATGCGAATAACTCCAAAACGCTAGGACTTAGGTATAGCATATTTGCAAATGTTTAGAATTGTAAGAATCCAAAAATGCAATAAAAAATTGGGTTGCAATTTGAAAAAAATTTTTAGCAAATCTTTTTGAGACACCCTGTATAAAATTTTTTTTCGTAAAATATGCCCTGAAAAATATAAAATCGACGGGTCCGAGCGATTTTTGAAAAAAATTGTGCTTTACGAGATATTGAATTTATTCCTTCCTTTACGACCACCCGGTATATTTGTATGTTTCATTACAATAGACCTGCATTTCCCAGGTTAAAGTGGATTAGGCTTATTGGGAATACTACTTAAAAAAAAGCGCGCCGGGAACCCTACCTCTATAGTGGTGAGATTACTTATAATCTAGATAAATTACACCTATAAGTAACTTATTCAAACTGATTGCAGATAGGTATGTAGATAAATAACATAATAATATTTGCGTCTTCGGATATTTGGCTCTCTAATAATATTTGCGTCTTCGGAGGTTTGGCTCACTGTTAATACATTATTTGTTGATATTATATTTTACATATTATTTGTTTCCTTAAACAAATAACGTTAGAATGACATAAATCATGAATAATTAAATAAAATAAAAACATTTATGAGCTCAGGTATAAGCGTACACATTGTGACTGGCTTGTCATCACAAAGTCGATATAAAAATCTGATCATAGTAACTTCGCAAAACTTCTATAGGGGACTAACAAACTCAAATTACAGACAATAAGAAAAAAGTAGAGAAATTAACGGAGGAAAGATTAAATTACAGGGTGATTCGCAAAAAAAAATCAATTCTCGTAATTTTCTACCTTAAATATCTTGTGAATCACCCTGTATTTAATTTACAAATTATATATTTTTGAAGATGGTTCAATGTCGACTACTGACTTGTATTACAAAATATATAAAATTGTGGTAAAATAACCTGCAGAGTCGATCAACTTTTGACTCACCCTATAAAATGTTTTATATCTTTTTATAATAAGTCCAACTAAAGTAAATTCAGACCAAATATTAATATTTGCATATTCCTACTGTAAAGTAGAATACACAGCATCAACAATTTTTTTGGTAATTTTTGAATCACCCTGTATGAAATAATACTTTTTCTAACAAAGCAAAATTATTTGATATTATTAGAATATTATTACAGCAAAAAATCCATAATATATTATGAAAATTACATTTTAATACGTTTTAAAAAATGGCCATTTTTCAACTTCATCACCCTGTAAATTGAAAACTGGCCATAGGATTGAGTTGTGCCCATGGGCACTATTGTTCATGAAGTTGATACCTCCAACATCCCAAAAATTAAGGCAAATTAACCGGAATCCATTTCTCCATAAGCCGGCTGCCTGATCCTTTTAATATTTTAACAAATATTTGTAAAAAGTTAACAGAACTCTATAGGGTCTTCAAAATTTTGATAAAATGGAAACTATTTGAAAACATTACACCTTTAAAATAAATTGTTAAAATTATTATTTTTGTAATATTTTTATAACTCACCTCATGTAAATCATAAAATATATCAAAAATTGCTTGTATAATTTTAAAAATATTTTCAAACATTCTGAAGCTGCAGCCTTGAGTAAAATTTAAAATTATTAAAGCGCTAATGATAAACAGTAGCAGTTTGAAATATTTTTTTTAAATTTTATTTTATTATATATGTACTTGATAAAAAATTAATTTTAGTATATTGTTAGCTTTTAATATTTCACCTCATTGTCCCAGTTTTCAAAAAAATGAAGATCTTTGTGCACAAGTATGTTCGAAAAATAGATTTTACAAAGGGCATTCATACCAATTTGAAGATTCTAAATTTTATGGTTTTAAATGCATTTCTTCTTAATTATTGTTGCAGAAGAATATACAATCAATTCATATGCAAGCTCTTCAAGTAGACCAATTATATTCAATTTAATATATAATTGTAACACAGGAATCCATTGATAATACAAATATTTGTGCAAGCACATATTTAATATATTTTTTAGTATTTGCGCGAAAACGGTGCCTTTAAATTAATGCTTCCTTCGATAGTTAATGCTCCCCGTTTGGGTCAACTACTTCTTCGAACTTTCAATATGATAAATAAATACGAAGGACCAGTTGTAATTAAAATTAATTTATTACAACAAATGATATAAAAAAACTTTGTTACATTTTTTCTTTTTTTTTTTTTTCACTAACTTTGAGAGAGTTGATCTATTACAAAAAAAATATATAATTGCGTTGTTGCGATGTTTCGCAACATACTGCCCCCACCGCAATAGTGTGTTGGCAAAAAATTATTATTGTAAGTCTGAACATCTACATGAATTTACAACTGATTGAAATCAGGAAGTTAACTAAATAATTCGGCACAAGAGATCGGAGATTATTGAACAAGTTAGGATTAAGTCCGAGATAAATTTGTTACTGAGAGAACAGGAATGCGAGGACGTTAATAAAATAAACAAAACAAACAACAAATATATATAAAGGAATATTTTTACATTTTCTTTCGCAAGAGAAATTAACAATCTGCCTGTGGAAGAGGGCACACTTTTGTAATGGAACGAGTGAATTCTCCCTCTTGTGTTTTTAGGCGGACAAGACCCTGGCCATTGGCCAATGCAGAGGGGGAGAGTTTTCATCTTTCAACAAGACTAAATCATTTTGCTGCAAATTTCGAGTCTCAGTCATCCATTTTGGTCGATTTTGTAACCGGTTTAGATAATCAACTGACCACTTTTTCCAAAAATTTTGCTGAAGTTTTGAACATCGCTGCCAAAAGGACAACTTGGCTTCTGCTGAGTTGGAAATGTCTTTTTCAGGGTATGATGAGAGGCTAGTTCCTATTAGAAAATGCCCAGGAGTGAGTATTTGAAAATCTGAAAGGTCGTTTGAGAGAGCAATGAGGGGTCTAGAATTGAGAATAGCTTCAATTTGAGCTAATATGGTGGCAAATTCTTCAAAAGTGAGTGGAGTAGTGCCCACAACACGCGAGATGTGGTATTTGGCACTTTTATTGCGGCTTCCCAGAGTCCTCCCCAATGAGGGATCTGGGGGATGAACGTCCATTTGGTTTCATTTTGAGAAAGGTAAATTTGAATAGAAGTGTTCACATCCGTATTTCGGAAATAATCGTATAGTTCCTTTAACTGATTTTTCGAACCCAGAAAATTAGTGGCATTATCACTATAAATGACCGACGGATTTCCTCTTCGAGATGTAAATCTTTTAAGAGTGGCTAGAAAAGCCTCAGTTGACAGATTTGACACTAGCTCGATGTGAACTGCTTTAATCGCCATGAATACGAATATAGCTATGTAGCATTTCATTACCGGTGCCTTGCGTAGATGGGAGGACTTTATGAAGAACGGTCCACCAAAATCGACTCCGACTTTATGGAATGGTCGTGTGGCAGTCACTCTGTCTTTTGGCAAATTAGCCATGATCTGTTGCACTGATTGTGCATTAAATCGAAAACAAATAGTGCAATTCCGAATAATTCGTTTTATGTGACGCAGTCCGTCTAGTGGCCAATACCGTAATCGAACATTGGAAAGTACATTCTGAGGACCAGCGTGGCATAATCGAAGATGTTCAAACTTCAATAAGAGAGAAACAACGTGATCCTTAGAGGGCAGGAGAAGAGGATGTTTTTGTTCAAACAAAATTTCTGCATTTTCCAACCTACCACCCACACGCAGCAATCCAAGATTGTCCAAAAAGGGTTTTAATGAGCGAAGTTGCTTGTGAGTCAAGTTCCAAGATTTGTTGAGAAAAATGTTCTTGTTGAACCTTTTTTATAATTACAGTTAGCGCGGAATCCAACTCCGAAATAGTCAAAAAGGGCCTGTTGTTTTTGCTTGAGAATGAGTGACGTTGTGAACAAAGCGTAGCACATATGCAATTGTTCTATGCAATCGAGAAAATGACGAGAAACGTGTAAATATTGAATTCCAAAAATTTTCTAAAAATTGATTGACGATTAAAGATATTTTTCTTTCCTCAGGAGGATTGTCAACCGAGAAAGGAAAATTCTCTACATTTCGCACTTCAAATTTAGGACTGAGCATATATTTGGGCCCGTTGAACCAAAAAGTTAAATCATCAGAGTTCAAATGACCACGGGACAGCATGTCTGCGGGATTATCCGCTGATTTTACATAATTCCACTTATAGTCATGAGTAAGTTCTTGAATTTCAGACACTCGATGCGACACAAATGCTGCCCATCGACTTGAGTGACACCAGTATAATGCAATTTGTGAGTCTGTCCAAAGTGTGACAGAGGTAGGAATTAGTTTATTTTTATAAATCGACACTATTTTATTAATCAATTTTGATAATAACAGCATGGCACAAAGTTCGAGTTTGGGGATTGTAATTGTCTTGATTGGAGCTACGCGCGATTTAGATGACAATAAATTACAAGACACCGAGTTGTCTGAGTAAATGGTTCTAATATACACACAAGCTCCATAAGCAAGATTACTTGCATCAGAAAACCCATGAAATTCTACATATGCGATATTTTTACTAGAAAATAAACACCGAGAGATTGTGAGATTTTTTAACCGAGAAAAGAGTTCGCAGAGAGCTTTCCATTCTGTTAAAATCGAAATGTCACGTATTTCTTCATTCCATTCTACCTTATGTAACCACAATTTTTGCATAAGAATTTTTCCTTTAACTATAAGGGGATTCACCAATCCAATAGGGTCAAAGCATTGAGCGAGATAAGATAAAATTTTTCTTTTCGAAATGGGGCAATCTTGTAGAGATTGTGAAGGAATAAAGATTTGAAAATTGTCTGATGAGGATTCCACTTCAAGCCGAGAATTTTACATGGGATTTTTCCAGATTGAAGTCAACTTCTGTGGTTTGAGGGTGAGATATATTTTTTAAGAAATCATTTGAGTTTGAACACTATTTGTGCAAGTGAAACCCGTGCGTAGAGAGAAGAGAGGTTAATTGAGAATAAAGTTTAGGTAACTCTTTTTCCGTTTCACATCCCGACAGAATGTCGTCCACATAAGTTTGAGTAAGCAGAGCATCTGATGCTAAGGGATAATCGGAATTATTGAGAGCGATATCATTAAAACCCGAGTGGCAGCATAGGGAGCAAAGTTTGTTCCGTATGTGATGGTTTGAAGTTCCAAACATTTTAAAGATTGACGAAGTGAGTCACGCCAAATAATGTTTTGCAGAAAATTTAGGCGAGGATTCGTGAAAATCTGCCGATACATTTTCTCAATGTCAGCGGTGAGTACAAACCTAAACGAGCGAAACCTACACAAAATGTCATATAGATCTGGTTGAACTTGAAATCCTTTTAAGGTAACATCGTTTAATGAGAGTCCTGAAGATGTTTTACAAGACGCATCAAAAACCACACGCAACTTGGTGCTGACGCTTTCATTTCTGATTACGCACAAATGAGGAATAAAGTATTTCCTTTCTAACCTACTGTTAGTCGGAAATAGCGGAACATATTTTGCATGACCTAATGACACATATTCATCGATGAATTTTTTATATTCGTGAAAGAGGGAGGGATCTTTTTCAAATCGTTTTTCAAGAGAAAAGAATCTTTTTTGCGATAAAGAAAGAGAATCGCCGAGTTTATGATGTTCATTTGTAGATTTCAGAGGAATATCTACTTGATAATGTCCATTTTTAAGGATGTGAGAAGTAGTATTAAAAATTTGTTCAGACTTTTTATCTTCTGGAGAGAGCAAGGGAGGTTCGGAGAGTTCTTCAATTTTCCAGAATTTTGTTAAGAGAGTTTCTAATACATCTGTATCATTTGAGTGGTTAGTGGAATGATGAGAATAGGATGTTGAAGTAGATGGTTCAAATGTATATTTTTTAGGAACGGTTCCTGATATAATCCAGCCCAGATGCGTATTTAACAAAGTAGGATAACCTCTGCCTAATTTCACTATGCCGTACGTGAGAAGTGTGTAGTAACTATCTGCTCCAATAAGCAAATCTATATCGGATGGAGTGTGAAAATTAGGGTCAGCCAGAGTCATCTTAATATGATCTGGGAGTGAATTTTTATTTGTGGAAGTTTATGAGTTATCTGTTCTAATATAGCACAAGAAACTTTGAATCTTTTAGAGCGGTCTACGTTTGAGTGTATATACATATTCACCGCTTTATTTGAGAAAGTTTTGTTTTGAGAAATTCCAGAAATATTCAAAGCTGTATTAAAGGTTTTATATCGGAGCTGATTAACCAGTTTTTGAGTACAAAACGAGTTCTGACTTCCGTTATCTAGTAGTATTCTTGCTTGGATAGGTCGTCCTTGCGCAGTAAACAAAGTTACTTGAGCTGTGGCTAGTAATACGTGGCAATTTTTGGGGAAAGAGCGGAAAACTGGATAAATTTTCAGCCGGTAGCTGATTTGCTTGCGAAGTTGACGCTCTGTTTATGTCTTGATAATGAAGTGGAGTTGAAATTGGGTGATTGTTTGATGGCTGAGGTTTATTTGAATGCACAGAATGTTCATTTTTGGTACATTACGGCCGAAACCGTTATTTAGTGCATTTGAGTAAGAAATTGTGGGTTTATAATGAGTTTGAGAAAACCTAATTTTCCTGAACTATTGAAGGGGACATTTTGTATGTGTAGCGCAGTGTGATGCTTCTTAGAGCAATGAAAACAAGTTGCACTTGAAGAACAATTTTCCACTGTATGCTTTGTGCCTAAACAGTTTAAGCACATTTTTACTTTGAACAAACTTTAATCTTTCTTGAGGAGATATTTTGCAAAATTGTGGACACCGTAAATTTTATGAGATTTATCGCAAAAATGCACGAGAGAGCGTAACTGTCACTTTTCGAGTATAGTGTTACTTTACTACATTTTGAGTTGACTAGTGTTTCATTCCTGAAATGTTTTCTAACACAACACAACGATTTTCGAGAAATTCAAAAAATTCTGATAAATTTGGCAATGTCTTTAAATCACGACCTTCCTCAAACAATTTCTTAGAGCCGAAATCTAGTTTTTTTTTTAAAAGAAAAATAAGTAATGATTCAAAATTACATTTATCAGAGAGCTTCATGTTTTTTAGTGATTCTAGGTTTTTCTTACAGGTTGTAACTAATTCTCTCAAATTTTGTGAATTACATTTTGTTATACAAGGAGCATTTAACAAATTTTCGAAATGGGAATTAACAATCTTATTTTGTTTTCATATCTTTGCTTAAGTAATAAAAGAGCTGTAGAGAAATTTTCATTAGTCAATGACAATGATTCAATTAAACTAAAAGTTTCACCTTTTACCAGGGTTTTTAGATAATAAAAACGTTCCACATTTGAGAATTGTGGGTTGTTTATTATTAACGCATCAAAGAGATCTAAAAAGGGCTTCCAATCGTGCAAATTTCCTGTAAAGTTGGGAATATTAATTTGTGGCAATTTTATATTCGAATTGTGATATGCGAGCTATTTCTAATTGAATCATTGTTGTGACTTACAGTGACATTTTGAGGAGATAATTTTTGTATACATTTTTCAATAAGGGCTAACGTTGTAAAATACAGATTTTCAATTTTTCACGATCTTTTACATCTGAATAATCTTCAAATTCTAATAAATATGAATCTATCTCGTCTTGAGCACATTCGTATTCAGAAAACGCGGCTTCCAATCTTTTTTGTCTACATGACAATTCTTGAACATCTAATGTCAAATTTTGATAGCTCTGCACCCAATTCTGAATACGAGTGATTTTGCTTTTAGCACTTGTGCGAGTAGTTTTTAATTGTTTGAAATCCATAACCATTCAAAACAAACAATAAATAACAGAGTTAAATAAATGTGAATGCGTATTTACTATTTGAGAGTTTTTGCAATAGTTTTATGTAAACAATTTAGTTCACTAACCTTTTTCTCAGAGTTTTAATCCAAACAAATGATCACTTTAACTTACTGGAATCTTTCGTAGTGTGGATTTGACTTGGGCATATGCGGAGGGCGTCAGCTAATAGGAGTTCACACGTAACTGGAACTTCGAATCAACCATGTGCCAGGGGATAGGGAAAACGTTGAGATTTTTTTAATTGTGTGGGAGATTTTTGAGTGGAGCTCCGGCTCGATGAAGACCATGCGCGAAAACGGTGCCTTTAAATTAATGCTTCCTTCGATAGTTAAGGCAAATTATATAAAAAAACTTTGTTACATTTTTTCTTTTTTTTTTTTTTCACTAACTTTAAGAGAGTTGATCTATTACAAAGAAAATATATAATTGCGTTGTTGCGATGTTTCGCAACAGTATTCATGTATCATAAACCATCCAAAACAAACGCAAAAGCGTGCATAATCGGGTCTTTATCGCACGCCGTGCTATACGTACCTATGCATATTAAAACTATTCTTCAGAGGCACTTGCATACACTAACCGATACAGTTGACACTCAGTTAGCTAATGACTTATTCTTAACCAGCATTCGTCACCAACCTTGAAATGTTGATATTACAACAGTGGCGGAGGCAACAAAGAACGCTACAATTCTAGATTTTTATACATCGGAGGCCGTTGTAGCGGTTAACTTGTGGAGTTCAATTTACATTTTACAATTACATAAATTTTGTATATATTTAAGTTTATAATAATTCACCCCTCTTTTGATAGACGTATTCTGTTTCAATAGGCTAACGAAATGCTGCAAAACATACCAAGTAAAAGCACAGATAAAGGTGGAGGCCTGGGCGCCTTATGGGTGTATGGAGGCTACAAAGTAAGTGATGATATATATATATATATATATATATATATATATATATATATATATATATATATATATATATATATATATATATACATTCAGTAATATTTTAATTCAGTAAGGTACCAATCCAATCCCAATCTGCCTTTTGTTTCACAATATCACTGCACCAACTCCCCTTAATAACGACAAATCCAATTATATAAATAATCGGAGAAGATTGCTCAGTTCACCACATTAATCCTAGCATGCATATACAAGTAGCTGATCAAGCAAAAATTAGATACTAATGATCTGAACCTTCTTGTCCCTGATAAAAGAAAATTTGTACTTAAAAGCTAACAACCATAAATTTAAAATCACACGGTATCCCGCGCTAACGTATGACCTAAATACATAAATAATACCACACCTACAACCGGTATACACAGTTTATGCTTTGAGTTTATGCTACTGCGCACGGAAGCATAAATAGCACCTAATCAAATAATACCAAAGATGGATGCTAAATGATAACACAGCAAAGGGTGTTTTATGTAAAAGTTCAGTAATAATTACTCTAAATTTGGTTAAAATATGTGTACAAAATATTAGCTAACGCTTTAATCCCTGCTGAATTCAGCGGACATCGTATGATAGGTTCGAAAGCAATACAATGTTTATTATTACAGACGCTAATGGAATAATCTAACCTGGTGTTGAATAAATATTTGAACGTTAAATATTACACCATAAATTACATCCTTGTAATCCCCAGTGACAATGTAACATCAACGATAACGATACCAAAAGGAATTAAAGCACAGCTATCAGTCATTGACGAGCAGTCCCAGTTAAGGACACATCGTAGCAAAACCAAAAGCGAGTGCAAAATGCTTATACGATTGAGCAAAACAATATGCTCAAAACAAGAGGACCTGTACAAAGAAAAAGAAAATATCTAACACCTAACCTAAGCAGGGAGAGGGTAACCGAAAAAGGAGAACCTAATTATACAGCCATAATACCATATATACAAGGTACCTCAGACTAAATGCTAAGGATAGGCAGCAAATACAAGAAACACACTGCCTTCAAATCGACCAGAACGCTCAGGGGAATACTAACCAAAACCAAACCACACAAGGAAGTACAGAATTCCAATAATTGTGTATACAACCTACCATGCGAATAAGGAAGAGCATACATAGGAGGGAGCAGTAGACCAGTCAAAGTGAGATCGCAGGAACATAAGAACAACTTCCGCAAGGGCAAAACAGAAAAATCAAGAATCGCCGAACATGTCTGAAACGAAGACCACCGCATCCTTTGGGATAACATACAGATCCTGGCAAAGGACGAGAAACTCAAAGAAGCCACATACATCGTACTAGCAGAAAACCTAAATACATATATATATATATATATATATATATATATATATATATATATATATATATATATATATATATAACACCAAGTTCGAATCTGAGAGTAGTCAAGTGCTTGAGAAAAATTATACCACATATGAATTCGACTCAAGTGCGTAAAGGACTAAGCCTGATGACTAAAACAGAGTCCGCTTCCGAAACGTCGCGCTCAAAAGCAAAAACTGTGGAAACAGGCCGATCAACTGAACTAACATTATGATACTTCACAATAATATCGAGTATCGTTTTCGATAGCCCTCATATTCGGTTAAATTACATTAAAATGTTGCTCGTTTACTATTTAAGTGTATCCAATTTTATTTAAAGAAAGGGAGATGTTTCAATTTATATTATTCATCTAGATAATTTGGCAAAAAAAGAAGATGTAATATATCGTGTACGAATTTAGTGTAGGTCTAACTTTTTAATAATAAATTATCTCTTCTTTAGCTGCATCTGTGACTTTCAAATTAGCATTATTATAAATCATCTTTGGTATACAATTAGAAATATAATATCTTAATAAAAAGAAAATTGAGAGAGCTACGCTTTTAACTGGCATCTATTTATATTGAAAATGAAATCTATTTTTAGATTTTTCATCGTATCATGAACTTACTTTGTCGAACAACAGTATATTTGAATATTGCTAAATTGGCCAAATCTCTAAAATATCAGATATTATTTAAATCGTTCTAAACTCGACGAGAAGGTATAGAATCACAAAATCTGATTTAACAAAATTTATGTTATGCTGTGAGAGGCATTACGTGCATTTCAAAGTGTAGGGAAAAATACAACTATAAACCTTGACGTACTAAATTTAAGATCTAGGTTCATTCAAAAATTACAACCGTTGCGAATTTAAGAGATCAACCTGCTTACACATAAATTTACCACTTTATGTTTGTAAATTACATAACTGTCCAAAACACTTTAATTCGTTTTACTATTAAATTTACATTTTATATTATTATTTTAGATTAAGAGACGTTTTTGTTGAACTGTTTAGCAAAATTAGACGTTCCTAAATGGTTCTAATAATGCGAACGTACAAATTCTTAATGATTTTCCTTTATCCTCCTTGGATTATTTATACAAAATTAGTGTAGTGTACACTTTTTATTCATTATTTAATTAGTTTAATAAGATTTAGGATAACCTCCTAGAGAAGGGGGCCACCTGGGCGCCATTTTAGTATTCAAAAGGGCTTTTTCAATAAGCTTCTAATGGCTTTGGTAACGACCACCTGATCTTTCGCTTTTAAATTGTTTTTTAATCATACTGAGTTTTCCCCCTTAATGTGCTTTTAATTGCATGAATTGACTTTCAAATTGGCTTTTCTTGCGGCGACTTTGAATACCCATCTTTAAAGCTTCTCTTTTGTTTTCCTACCTTTGGACCAATTTTTCATCTGTCAGTCTCTTCATGGACCACCGTGCGAGTCCATACTTCATTGTTACCGCAACTTGAAGCTGGTTCTAGCATTCTCAATATTGCAACGTCATTATGAAGCTTGGTCCAGCACCACGGCCTAACATCCTCCGTGCACTATGTTGGCTTTCTTTAATCATGTTTTCCTGTACTTTATAGGCATTTCGCTATCCTGCTTGAGCGTTCCGTCACCTTGCTTAAAGCCTGTTCCTTTGGCTTAGTAGTCGTCTTACTTTTCCGTATTTGTCCACTACCATTTTTACGAGTTTTTGCCATATTGCTTTACGTGCGCCTTGGTCCAGCATCGTAAATCTCTTGTCTACGTCTAAGGTTAGTTGTTAGTAGAATCTAGTAACTTATTTCAACATCTTAAAATTAAATCCTTTTAAAATAAAAATCCTCGTTAACTATTTCGGTCTCGAATCTCCCGCCTCATTCCGCCCTCTATCCATCCCTCCCTGCTCTACCGTCTCCGCTCCTCCCTCTATCCATCCTCTCCTCTCTCCTCCTTCCGTCTCCTCCCCTTCCCTCCCTCTCCCTCTCCCTCTCCCTCTCCCTCTCCTCTCCTCTCCCTCTCCCTCTCCCTCTCCCTCTCCTCTCTCCCTCTCCTCTCCCTCTCCCTCTCCCTCTCCTCTCCCTCTCCCTCTCCCTCTCCCTCTCCCTCTCCTCTCCTCCCTCTCCCTCTCCCTCTCCCTCTCCCTCTCCTCTCCCTCTCCTCCCTCTCCCTCTCCTCTCCCTCTCCCTCTCCCTCTCCCTCTCCCTCCTCCCTCTCCCTCTCCCTCTCCCTCTCCTCTCCCTCTCCCTCTCCTCTCCCTCTCCCTCCCTCTCCCTCTCCCTCTCCTCTCCTCCTCCCTCTCCCTCTCCCTCCCTCTCCCTCTCCTCTCCCTCCCTCTCCTCTCCCTCTCCTCTCCCTCTCCCTCTCCCTCTCCTCTCCTCTCCCTCTCCTCTCCTCTCCCTCTCCCTCTCCTCCTCCCTCTCCCTCCCTCCCTCTCCCTCTCCCTCTCCCTCTCCCTCTCCCTCCCTCTCCTCTCCCTCTCCCTCTCCTCTCCTCTCCCTCTCCTCTCCCTCTCTTTTTTGTGGTTGTGCAGGTGTATTGCGCCTAAGCTCCTTGCGCATTATAGAGATCCAAGTGCGTTTAATCTCTACACTAGCCTGGCTTATTGGATTTTCTAACAGTGTCTTATTTGAGGTTTTGACGAGCTGTATTCTTGCCTTTTGGCGCTGTCTGTATGTGTTACGTTCTTACGTATGATCTGACGCATTCGCATGGTAGAGTATACTCAATTCTTGTAATTCAGGTCTTAATTGTGTGGTTTGGTTTTGGATAGTATTCATCTGAGTGTTCCTGTCGATTTGAAGGCGTTGCGTATCTTGTGCTTGCTGCCTATCCTTCATATTTTTTTCGAGATACCTGGTATATATGGTATTATCGACGTGTTTTTCAGGTCCTCTTGTTCGAACATATTGTTTCAGCTCCATCGTACAAGTGCCTTGCCACGAATAACTTCACACGTTTTGGTTATTGGTTTAGTAGTGTAGGTACCTCGTCGTGTGACTGGGTTTCTCGTATAAACTTGTGGTAGAAGCGTTGCCATTGCTGTGTACGGAAAAGGAAACCGATGAAACAGATAGATGACGCATACGTTGGATGAATTCCTAAATTATCTAAATAAGCACGCACCCTCCATAAAATTCATGAGATTGGAGTTGGAACAAAGCTGCCATTCTTAGATATACTTATATACAGGAATGACAACACCTTCACGACAAGTGCATACAGGAAACCTACTCACATGGGGAGGTACCTAGAACTGCAATCACCACAATAGTGTGAAGATAGGCATGATAAGACACTTGTACGATACAGCTAAAACAGCATGCTCGTGAACCTGAAAAAAAGAAAATATCGCTAGAACATGGAGAATCGCTATGCCGATCTAAGATACGCACTGCCATTAAATTGACAAGAATGAGGAGTACTGACCAAAACCAAACCACTTCATGAAGACCAGTATTCCAAGAATTTTGTATACAACTTACCATGCGAATGCGGCAGATAATACATAAGAGCAACATCTGCAAAGGCAAAACTTAAAGATCATAATTACCGCAGATATCTGGAACGAAGACTACCGAATCCAATAACGCATCCCTTGTGTCCACTTTGGTAGCATAAACCAACGACTTCATCCATCCTTAAAGACAAAAACCTAGAGTAGTGACATCCGGTAGCCAAGTGTGCGGGCCGCCTCTTCCAATCCAGCATTCGCCGAAATGGGTATTAAAATTTCTAACATTATTTTCAAAATGAGGAGGTACTCCATCATGTTGGAGGATAGTACGTGGTAGAATATTCAAACGAATTTCGTCCAATATTCAAAGGAACTTCGTCCAATATTTCCTCTAAATGATCTTCTAATAAATGTAAATAGCTATCCCCAGTAAGGCGCCTATCCAATACGAAAGGACAACTGATCATTTGGAATGCCGCACCATACGTTAATACTAAACGCACGTTGTAAATTGTGTTCTTGCGTAGCATGAGGATTTCCCCACCACCATCGATGAATATTGAGGCAATTGTTATTTCCATCTCGAGTAAACTGAGTTTCGATTGTAAATAAAATACTTTTAAGCAATCTTCTGTTTTCACGAATCTATTGACAAAATTGTATTCTTAAAGGAAAATCGCGTTCTTGGAGATGCTGTACTTGTTGTACATGAAAATCCTGAGAACGTTGTTGTTTTAGTATTCTCCAAACCATTGTTTGTGGAATTTGAAAATGGAATGCCATACGCCTTGTACTTACCTCTGGATTATTGTCAACAACATCCAGAATATCTTCTTCAAGTCCCAAATCGATCCCAGGCTGTATTTCAGAGACAATACTTTCACTTGGAATGATCCCAATTTTGCCAGCACATCTAAAAACAGTTTGAAACGCTTGCGTGTTAGGAACTCTTCGATGCAGAAAACAAGGTCGATACTCCTCTACTGCACGAACAGTATTATCATTACAGAAACCATAAACAACCGTCATATCTGCATATTCCTTATCACTAAATTGGGGAGGCATTTGGACAATCATATAAAACCAGCACGACTGTCAGTTTTTAAGACACTTGGCTACTATGTGTTTCAAATTGCCATTTGGGAAAAGGTTATCTATGTTAACTTGATTAACTTTTATTTTTTTTTAGTTTTGTAATAAATATCTAAAAGTATCTATGAAACAGACAAAAATCGGATTAGAACATATAAGCTTATTTTGGCTTCCTACATGTCCTTAAAACGTTTCCATTTCCTCCTGAATCACCATGCATATTGGATTATTCAGTGGTAAAGGTGACTTGTAAGTGAAAGGTATCATGTTCGAATTTGGGAGTAGTCAACTGCTTGTGAAAAATCGTAAGTGAATGAACGACTGTCAGGACTAATCCTGATACCGGAAGCAGAGTCCGCTTCCGAAACATCGTTACAAAAGCAAAAACTGTGGAAAAAGCCAACAAGCTCAATTAATATGAGCTAGTTACAAAATAATTATAGTGCAGGCTTCTAATGTCAAATTGTTGTTACACATAGACCCCCTATTAATAATAGCTGACCAGTTTTTAATGATGATTTTACATTGCCTATGTATAGCTTGATTAATGAATGCTTAGTAATGGTTCAATAATGGTTAATGATCGTACTAGTGATAATTTTTAAATTTAAGTAGCAGCGACCATTATCTCTTGCTTTATATACATGTCCTCATGTCAATTCTTATCCACGTTTAAATACATGACAATGAAAACAAGTGTATGTCAAAAATAATTATTATGTAATCCCAATTATTTCATGTTTATATCTGTTTGTTCATTGATATATGTAATTGTTATTAAGAATTATGTGGCGTGGAACACCACAAGACCTTCGAACCTATAAGTTCATTACGAAAATAGGCAACATTGTAAAAATAGAAAACAATAACCTACGTCACACAGACGTATAAAACTTCATGTTAGCTAGAGGTTAATAGACATCTAGGTGCTAACTTAATTATCTGGTCTGGAACACAACACGACCTTCCTACCTACAAATGGAAATTAAAAGAAATGAAATAGTTTTAATAACATCTTTTTAGGATAATTATGCACCCATTTTTATAATAAGTTCATTAGGAAAATAGGCAACTTTGTAAAAACCTACATCAAACAGACATTTAAAGCTGGATGTCAGAGGTTAATAGACGCCTAGATGCTAACTTAAATAATTAAAAGTGAAATATTAATTTTAATTTTTTGTACGTTCATAACGAAAACGGGCAACATTGTTAAAACAAAAACAATAATCTGTCAGAACGACGTTTAAAACTTCATGTCAGATAGTGATTAATCAAAATAAATACATGTTAACTTAAAAAGAATACTAAAGCCGCCAGCTTCTATAAGATGTCAATAATACAGTTTAACTATTTTCATTTATATTTCATTAATTTTTAGACTTACCATGTACTATATTAGAAACTTTATAAAGAAAAATGATGTAAAATTAAATTTTCTTTAAAAAATATGTGTACACTTTTTTTTTATAAAATTAATGGTTATTCAGATATTGAGAAAATTTTAACTAACACTAAAATTCTACCTTAGGAATTTTGTTACCGCTAAATTACGCGTTGTATCAAAAATTGCATAGAATATAATTAATCGATATGTTTAAGATCCCAGGTATTTTTATATCTTTGAGATACGCAACTGTTTTAGAAATATTTGATAAAAACCAAAAACCCCCCTAATAAACCCCCCTAGACGCCACTGGATTTTTCCAAAATCTAATCAACTCTAAATGAATTGAATACAAGCTTAAATATAAAATTATAATTAGTGCAGACTCAGAATTTGATATGATAAAGTGCATATTTCTAGCGAATAGTGGGCATAGTTGAAAACGTAGGATTGCGCAAACATAAGAAGACCTACGAGCTTGGTGATTAGCAAGATCTTGAAAAAAACTTCTTTTGGTGGGATAATTCAAGAAATTGCCTGATTCTAATTCTGCACAGAAGCACCAATGTGGAGATGCTGAACCAAATACTGAACTAATATGGTGGTTCAATAAGCTAAACCAACTTGAAAAACTGACTTTAGTATGTGATCACCAGAAAACTCTAAGGCCAAATTTTGCGTCAGTTTGTGTCTTTGTTTTTGATGTTTACTTGTTTGCATGGTTCTATGCTAGCGTGTGTTTAGGTGCTTGTGTGTTAATTGTTTATTTAGTTTCTAAGGCATGGACGTATGGATTGTTTTCATTGCATCTTTTAGCTGTTGTAGCAATTCTTTGCTTTAGTGGTGCAATCTTGGTGTGTGTAGATGTTTGCTGGCTTGTTTTTTTATGTTTTGGGGTTGCCTGTTTGTGCTGTTTGTGCGTGTTAATTTTCGGAGATTACGTAGGTTGTTTTGGGTTTACTTTATTACACGTCCAAATTTCTACAGGCGTCGTGTAGGCTTACCGAAGTAAGCGGGTTGGCAGAGTCAGCTGCAGTGGAAATGGGCTGGGTAGATATAAAGAGTAAAATGGCTACAAGGTAGTTTCAAACACCTGATACTTACCATAAATCTACAACCGATAATGCTCAGTCCAGGAAAAATTATCGCTATGCGGCACCACAATCTTAAATTTTCTAAAACAATTATTGTTAGGCGGGATGTTAAATTAATCCTACCTGACGGTGGAAGACAGGATTGTAACCTACTCAGTGCAATCATACACCACTTCAGCTCAATCATACATGAAAAGGAATTTATCCAAAAGCTTAATAAAATTTTGATATTTACAGGTCGTCGTTATCTTATGGAACACACCCCGTACATATCAAAATTCCAAGTCATAAAACATTAATTTGAACGCTTTTTAAATAAATTTGTATTTCTGTTATCACACTCTGAATTAAATAAACATTACCCAATTTAGAAAAGAATCAAAATAAACAAAACATTCGTTAGTTTCTGAGAAAATTAAAATATAACAGTCAGTGCTTTCATCATAAGTAACCTCTATATACTTTATGAATACTTTCTCTTTAAAAATCGTATTTAAAAATTCATCAATGAGTTTAAGTTT
Source organism: Vesta saturnalis (assembly GCA_036346205.1). Taxonomy (NCBI): domain Eukaryota; kingdom Metazoa; phylum Arthropoda; class Insecta; order Coleoptera; family Lampyridae; genus Vesta; species Vesta saturnalis. Next base: position 43,476 of record JARFJB010002048.1, read on the forward strand.
TACTACTTCAGATCTATAATTTATACTTAATAAAAATATTCTGTTATTCGTGTTCTGTATTTTGACTGTAAAATAATTGAAAATAGTTAAAATAAAATTTTGTAATAGATCTGGCTCATAAAGCATATTCAAGTCGATCATTAAACTCAAGATATTCAAAGATTAATTTCAATTATCAATAGATGTAACCCGTTAAGCAAATTTACACATCTTAATGCTAAAATTTCATCTCAGCTGGCACAAATAAACAACAAATGTAAATTATATAAGGGATATATATTGATCAATTTGCAATTGTAAATATGTACAAACACGTGGCTTCAAAAGCACCACAAAAAACAATTCTTATAGATAAACTCAATAAGCAAAAACGAACTTAAAAGAGAATCATAGTTGCATATGTTAAACAAAACCTAAAACTGTATTACAATTTACGTTAGTTAATCCTCTATCCGTGATATAGTGAAGTCCATATGGTATGCTTCAGTAATCCTTTTTAAATTTGAACCCACTCTGGCACAAAACACAGAAGACGGCCGTATTGACTGAATAAGCCGGCCGCTAAACTCACTAACAGACGCAAATGGCTAACGTTCCCACGCGTGATTCAAATGGGCTCTTTGCTTTAACATAAAATAACATTTTATGTTTTAATGTTTGCCCTTCAACGTAAACATTTGTCAAAATAACTGTTTCCTCATAAATATCTTAGTTGCCTTTATACAATAGATTTATATAACTAACGATGCCCTTCATTCAATGTCTTAACTAAATTAACAAATATGTAATTCGGTTACTTAAAGGGTTACTACTTGCTAGTTATTTTTAAATCTGCTTTTGCACTTTTTTATATCTCTTGAAAGGAAATCACTATTATCTCCTTTCAATTCACACTTAAGCTATTTATTTATGAATGTCTATATATGATTTATCCCCTTACGAGTTATTGCAGTCGCTTATATATGTACTACTGAACTGAACTTTCACAAATAAAATTAAATTCTCTCTTATGTACCTTCTGCCCGATATATTACCTATCTCTTCCCGCTAACATAAAAATTCACCTACCACGAACGCGTATTTCGTTATTTTCTCTGCCAAGTGGAATTCTGTAACGGAAGTAAGAAAAACGTAGCCATCTTGAATATACCTACAAACATAATCTCCGAAAAAACCATTAATTGTAATTAAACCCAACATTCAAATATTGTCTCATATGATATCTAATGCATTATTAAAAATTCCAGTGGCGTATCATTTACACAAATTTACATTCTGCATAACCTTATAAAGGCGGATCCCCGGTGCCTCAAAACCTGACTATTTCGGCTCAGGGAGAAAACACCTACAGAAAACCTCGATCCTCCTGAATAGGGGCTGTGGCGATGTGATAGCACCTCATCATCCGTTAGGAAATTTTAAAATGCTCTTTGTACCAACACAAAGCCGTGGATGTCGGACGGAAATACTTTAAGACGGAAATTGCCTATGAAAAGGACTATGAAAATGGCAACATTAAATGTAACTACCATGACCAACAAAATTTTATACGCGATTGAAAAAATTGATATTGACGTTATCGTTCTGTCGGAAACAAAACGGAAAACGGAAGGGATATGGGAACGAGATATTAGGCAACTATTCTTCACTATGGTCTGGTGTTGTAAAATCGAAGCACGCTAGTGCGGTTGTTTCCATTATCATAAAGAACAACCTGCATAAATATCTAAAATATTATAGATACTTCTCTGAAATAACAATACAGGTAACTATTAGTATTCACGGCTTCGAAACAGTAATAATTGGAATATATGCATCAATTAATGAGTCCGATCAGCAAACTAGAGATCGGTTCTATCAGAAATTATCAACTGTACTAGACTCAGTTAAGCCAAAACAACAACTTTATTAGTGGGCGGTTTAATGCCAAAGTCGGAAGCAGAACAGACAGTTCGGTAGTAGGACAATGTGGAAAAGATTCTCTCAATAAATCAGAAGAGCGACTTATAGGGTGTTGTGAACTTTATGGTTTCAGCATTATAAATACTCTGTTTTCCCATAAAAGGATTCATAAATACATTTGGGAAAGTTATTGGATTATATAATTGTCACCCAATCATCTAAGTTCAAACTAAATGATTGTAGGGTAATGAGAGGAACAATTGTGTATCTGATCATTATCTGGTGCTAGCAAAATTAGTAAGATCATATCAACACGGAAACAATCACAGCAACCCACATATCGAACTAGGTAACACTAAAAATAAAAGTAAAGTGGAAATAAACGAATAGAAACCTAGACTTCTACAAGATGATAGCATAAAATAGGTACCTTTACCAGCAAAGATCAGAACCAAGCGAAAATATCGAAATCCAATACACAAATATAAAAAATGCAATCCGCAGGGTAGCAAATGAAGCACTGGCGGAAGATACAATTAAAAAAGGAACGCAAAAATCAGCCTGGCTAACTGAAGAAATTAAGGATCTCATAAATCGGAAAAATGTAGCATACAGTAAATGGTTAACCAACAAAACAGTTAATAATGGAGAAGAGCATAAGACTGAGAACATAGCAGTGAGAAATGCAATAGGGTTATAAAAAAACTTGACCTAGGAATCGAGGTGAATAGAAATTGAAATAAATACATGGGTCGATATGAACACATGGAAGACACATTATAAATTATTATTAACACAGAACAAGAAGGGATTTATACAAACAGAACAAGTAACAGAAGCTGAAGAAAATCATAGGACAATGGACCTGGCAATATAGACAGATGTTAAAAAAGCACTCAGAAGTAGGGAAAATGGAAGGTCACCTGGGTCCGGAAATATACCGGCAGAATTAATTAAGTGTGGGGGTGGTGTTCTTCTGAATATGTTAACAAAGCTCATGGGAAATATTTGTAACAACAATAAAATACCAAAGGAGTGGAAAATTTCGCCAGTGGTGTCAATCTTTAAGAACGGTCATAGGAACGACCCGATATGTTATAAGGGACTTAGTGTTAATTGTTCGATAAGTAGAATATTTGGAAAGGTTACACTAGACAAGTTAAGAACTTACATGGGACAAAATCGAAGAGGAGCAGTGCGGTTTTAATCCGGGAAGATCGTGCATTGATAATTTATTTACTATCCAACAGCCTTTTAGAAATGAATTTCAGTTGGTCAGGATACTCGGTATCTAGAAAAAGTTATGAGAAGCGCTAGATTGCATGCAAGTTAATAAAGGTTTAATAAATGTTATTACAGAATTTTACCAAGACAACCAGTCATTAGTTAAAGTTGGCAACGGATTATCAGAACCATTTACACGGACAAAAGGACTACGACAAGGGTGAAGTTTTGTTTAATGCTTACATTGAAATAGCACTTAAAGCATGGAAGAGAAGCTGTAATGGAAAGGGTTTTCAGAATGGTGATGAGCATCAGCTCAAGTTTTGCAGACGACCTAGTTGTCTTGGGACAGGAATGCTTTGAACTGAAACGTAGACTTTTTGCAATAAAAATGAATTATCTCAGGCAAAGTGCAGGGATCTTGAGGTTAGACGGAATACGAAATACGCCGAAGAATGATCGCAATGGATACGGTGGTGGATCGAATAGACAGAAGATCATTAAAATGGTTTGGTCAACTAATGAGAACGTTTTCCTATATATATATATATATATATATATATATATATATATATATATATATATATATATATATATATATATATATGTCTAGAATCTACACACGTCCTATGGCTATCTTTGTTATTATAAGAGATACAGAGTCGATTAAATTATCAAAGTTGGGCAGAATTACATGATAATTCAAATACCGATAAGAAAATTCAACATTGTTGCCAACTATCTAAGATATCTGAAAATAACTAAAAATCGTCCAAATCTTCAATCGGCTACATCTTTTTTAATATTCAAAATACGAAAAAGTTATAAGAGAGACTTTTGCTAGCTATTTTTACGCAAAAGGGAAAAATGTGAATAAAAATTTTTTTTAGTAATTATTTTTCGAGCTACAACCCAAATATACAATTTTTTTAATCGCAGCTATAGGTGGCTATGGACTCGTTCGATGGCTTATTTTTTTCTGATTTCAAAAATGTATAGCTTTGTATGTTTAATATTATTAGTTAACTCACAAATATTATACTTATATTCGATATTTTGAGTTTTTTCAAATTTAAATGCCACCAAAATTTGAGTGAGCGCTATCGTTGGCGCTATGTTGACATGTACAGACATTTCACCAGACAATAAGCAAATTGCAAAGTTTTTTGCAGGATCTGTGAAGTATTACTTCAGCCTAATGGAAACGATTTTTTTAGTAAATAAATCCAGTCCAAAAAAGGTGATATGGCATTTATTTCAAAAATTCTTTATTTTTCCTTCCAAATTCAATTCATCGCCTTCAAAGTAATCCCCTCCAATATTGCCTTTAGAACACGTAACGATTCACGTTGGATGTTTTTAGTCTACTCGAAACGGTCTCCCTGGAGTGGTCCTTTAGTTTATCGAATAGCCAGAAGTCACGCGGTGCCAAATCAGGAGAATACGGTCGTTGTGGAACGATATGAATGGAGTTTTTGATGAAAAAATCAAGAACTAATGCAGTGTCAGATGGTGCATTATTGTGGTGAAAAAACCAATAGTTGTCTTTCCATAAATCGGGCCTATTTTTATAGCTCCCCGCATGACGCATAACACTCAAATAATATTCCTTGTTGACAGTGTGACCCTGCATAAGGAACTCATAATGCACAACACCACGATCATCGAAGAAAACGGTCAATATGGCGTTGATTTTCGATCGACTTTGGCGCGGTTTTCTTGGTCTTGCCTCACCTTTCGCAAGATATTCGGTTGATTGGTCGGTTATTTCCGGGTCGTATGCATAAATCCAAGTCTCATCTCCGGTTGTGTATGCATTTCATTACGTTCTGATAGTCAGAAAACATTGTCTCACAGATGCCAACACGACGCCCTTTTTCGAACAAATTGAGTGTTTTTTGTACCAATCGAGATTTGACGCGTTTCAGGCCCAAACATCTTATACAATGGTATTGGCCGAACTTTTCGAGATGTTTACCGTATCAGCAAGGTCTCTGCTAGTTAATAGACGGTTATTGAGCACCAAATCCTTGATTTTACTCACGTGAACTTTAGAAGTAATTTTAAATTTTTTTTAAAATAGAAAACCCTATATATTATTACATATTTAGATTCTAAATACAATTGTAGACACATTTTATGTATAATGTCTTATACCTAAGTCTAACCGTTTTTGACAAATTTCAAATTTTTTGTCAAAAATGACGTTTGCAGGCCAAAACATAGGTGGAAATCTTTTCTAAACGAAGCATTTATCAATTAGTTATGGTTGGTTTCCTTGGAAATGGGGACCTACTCTAATAGGCTGTATTGATATTTTTGTGATACATTCATACAGGGTGATCAAAAATGGACAATAAAAAGTAGATTCAAAAAACCTATAAAGTCATGTTTTTTAAATGGAAACCCCCTATTTTTTAATTATATCTTATTTAGCATTAAAATAAGGGTGACTTTGTATAAGAGTGTATATTCCAAAAATTGTAGTTTTGAAATAATGACAATTTAACATTTTTTATTGTAAAAGGCTATACGGCTTTCAAGTTTTGTTGTTAGTTGGCCGTGACGGCGAGGCGTGGCATATAAAAATAATAGAGATCGTCAGAAACGTCATTATTTATTGTCAGTTGATAATTTGTGTGATGCATTAGTGTATTTTGTTGCAAATTAATTTAAAACTTGAATTAAAATTGTAAATAATGAATTTTTCGCAAGCCGAGATGGTTGATACGATTTTTGTTTCGGGAGCTAGTGATAAGAATACGCTCTTAGCAAGAAGACTGTATCAACAACGGTTTCCAGAGAGACGGCAACCTGAAAGAAGGGAATTTGAAAAGCTTTTGGAGCGTTTTGAAAGAACTGGCAATGTATTATATGAAAAAAATACTTGGGAAAAACGTGCACAGACTGAGGAAAATCAATTAAATGTACTATTAACAGTTACCAAAAATCCATATATTGGACAACGACCCATTTCTCAGCAGGTTGGTGTTGAACGACGTACGGTACAGCGGATATTGAAGTCTCAAAAAATGCACCCCTATCATATTCAACTACTTCAAGAGTTGGTTCCTGAAGATTATCAAAGACGACTGGATTTTTTTCAATGGGCTGAAAACAAAATAAACCAACAAAGAAATTTTGTTCATTTGATTTTATTTACAGATGAGGCCACATTTCACAGAAACGGAAGTGTAAACAGACACAATTTTCATTACTATTCTACCGAAAATCCACATTTTGTAAGATATTATTCTCAAACTAGATGGTCTTTAAATGTTTGGGGAGGTATTGTCGGTGATCATGTAATTGGACCATATTTTTTTGATCAACGAATAACAGGGGAAGTATACTTAGACTTTCTGTAAAACCATCTACCTAATTTGTTGCGTCAAGAGCCACAGGATACGCAACAAGAAATTTGGTTTCTTCATGGTGGGGCCCCAGTACATCATACAGGTCCGATAATAACTTTTTTAAATGCTAGATATCCAGAACGTTGGATTGGGAGGGGAAGGCCTGTTGCTTGGCCTGCTAGATCCCCAGATCTTACTAAAATGGACTTTCGCGCATGGGGATACGTCAAAGAGCAGGTTTATGAAACACCGCCTACAACAAGGGAAGACATGAAGATTAGGATTAGAAACTGTTTTCAAAACATTAGTGTTGAAATGTGTAGAAATTTAAGCAGCGAATTTGAGAGACGTATTGCATTGTGTAATCAAAAAAGAGGCGGACATTTCGAACAACTTATTAGGTAGTATGTGTTTGACGTGTTTCTAGTACTTTTATCTGTATAATTAGTTACAGGTTTAGTTACATTAGAGGTGTTAAGTTTATGATTAGGATTAGGACATAATTTGTTGAATCAAAAAATATTGTCTTTACTTTAAGTTCGTTTAATAAAATAATTAATTATATGGGGTTCAATAAATTGTAATATTTCGATCTAAGTGCTCGATTTTTTTTGTTTCGCCGCACCCCGCCGTCACGGTCAACTAACAACAAAACTTGAAAGCCGTATAGCCTTCTTACAATAAAAAAATGTTAATGCTAAATAAGATAGAATTAAAAAAATAGGGGGTTTCCATTTAAAAAGATGACTTTATATGTTTTCTTGAATCTACTTTTTATTGTCCATTTTTGATCACCCTGTATGAATGTACTACAAAAATATCAATACAGCCCAGTAGAGTAGACCCACATTTCCAAGGAAATCAACCATAACTAATTGACAAAGGCTTCGTTTAGAAGAGATTTCCACCTATGTTTTAGCCTGCAAACGTTATTTTTGACAAAAAATTTGAAATTTGTCAAAAACGGTTAGACTTAGGTATAGGACATTATACATAAAATGTGTCTAAAATTGTATGTAGAATCTAAATATGTAATAATATATAGGGCTTTCCATTTAAAAAAAAAATTTTAATTACTTCTAAACTTTTGTGATCTACCCTGTATAATTAAAAATATTTTTGGAATATGCACCAGAACATATCTTACAACTTTTCTATTTAATTTTTTGTATCTCTTTAAATAAAGGAGATAGGGACTTTGTCACACTAATGCGCCACCCTGTTATATATATATATATATATATATATATATATATATATATATATATATATATATATATATATATATATATATATATATATATATATATATATTTATTAAGTAGTCCCAAGCAAGAAATAATAACTGAATAAAGTAAATTTATCCCAATAATTTTTCTTTCTGGCCAATTTTAATGTATTAATATGTCAACAATACAAATAGAACGTTTTGGATAAGAAAACATTGTTTTTAGTAGTTGAATAATACGTAATTACAGTACGCCTTGAATTTCACTATAGTATAAGTTTTAAGTTCTAAAGTTAAACGCGCTGGGTAAATAAGGGTAGACATGCTTTGTGATAATAAAATGAAATTGAAATAGAGCAACCATTTTTCTACAACTCAATGATTACAAACTCGAGAGATCCAGACTCATTTAAGTATTTATTATAATGTATACTATTAACAACAAAGTCAGACGGTCTTAAAAAATAAGCTTTATTGCCGAGGTGCATACAATATTTTTTCCGAAACCGGAATCATCCTGTAAACATTTCTAACCGTTAGCCAAATTGAATTTATTAATTAATGTGATTAGTTTACGCGTTGTTAAGGTTAATTTCTCTAAGTATTATTGTTGAAAAATTAAATATCAAGTATAAAAAAGAGGGTATTAAACTACCAACTTAACTTTATTAGCGGCGAAATTTTGCACTTTAATTTCGGAAAAATGTGATTAATATATGCTTGTTATCGGTTTTTAAAATTATCTAAAAATTGGATAAAGGTAAAAATTAGCTTATAAGTACACGATTCTCCCCGGTATAAAACACTTGTGCAATGCACAAATATCTTGTGCACAATTTGGCGTACACCTTAATACTTTTTAATGATGCTATCTTTAGTTATGACGGCCCGAATGGTTTTTAAATAAGTGTGGGTGAAATTGACGTTGATTTTTTTTTGTAAAACTTCATATATTTGGATATCGTATGGTGAATTTTGATAAATGTAGTTTTACGTAAATTGTATTTTACGTTTGTATCTTGTTTATTGCGTTGAAAGGAAATAGTTTCGTTTTGAGGATTAAATTGGTTATCGTAATAAGTTATGAATATGAAATACAATACATGTGTTTTCGCCGTTGACATTTATTTTTCTTATCGTGCTTGGGCCCGCGCGTTGAGTAATTAATTCTTGGTGTCTTATATGGATTGTCTAATTAGCATTCGTAGAACGGAAGAACGTTAAGATTTTCGCGGGGGAGAGGGACTTTGTTTTTGATTTCGTTTAGTTAGCTGGGCACGAGCTACTGAAAGAAGTAGTCGAGAGTTCGTGATATAGACCACATGCAAAATGTTTACTTGCTAGCCACCGGGTTATTCGAAGCTATCATGAGAGAATCAGCCCGTTCACCTTGTGTGGATTATAGAAAGAATTAATCCATCCCGAAGTTTTGTTTTGTGTTGTTCGTTGGTTTGTTCTGACGTTGTTTTTTTAATTTTCAAGAAAGATAAAGTGATGGGTTTCAGAGCATCTATTTTTTGAAGTTAAATGGCGCTTTAGCGGATCGTGCTATTCTGTTGTTTTGGTAAATTTGTTTTGCATCGAGGAAGGTTTCCCTTATGGTACATCTCAATGCACCCACACATAGACAAAGCGTTGCTGTAGCTAAATCGTTACAATAAATGTTGCGCTTATAAAAGGCAAAGAACGTTGTGTAAATAAATTAACATTTGTGTAGATAAACTCAGGTGTTAAATTTGCTAACATAAGTTAGAAGACGGTTAGTTGAAATTGACGTAAGAAAGGTTTCCGGGTTCGTAGAAAGAAAGTGATGGTTTATTTTTATTTTCCGATCAAATACGGATGGTCCCTTAAAATTACATCTAATTGCTGTGGGCCAGGGAGAAAAGTCATTTTGTGCGAATCAAGTTAATTGCTATTCTGTGTTTATTTTTGTACTTTTGTTTCTGTACTTGATTAAGCGGATGAACACGATCTCTGTTATTTGGTACCGTAGAAGCACCATTCAGGCGATTGAAATAACTTTACCGAAGCGTATTCAACCGCCTTTTGTAATTTTCATATTGTGTGTGTTATTCTTCATTTTTATTATTATCATATAGTTATTAGATTTTAGAGCATTTTGAATCTTGCAGGCTTCATCCCGACGTTTACATTTAGTATTTAAACTTTTACGTAAGAAAAGTCGCGCTTAACTTCCTTTCGGGAGCGAATTTATTTGTTTCTGGCAAACTGGAAAATTAATTACTTGGAATTCTTTTTCTTTAGGAACAATGTAAATTTGTGTCTTCCAAAAATTTGTTTTTATGGTTTATTCAAAAGGAAAAAAAAGATTTTCTTAAAATAGCGTAAAACAAAAATTGATTTCTACAAATAACGAAATAAACATGAAATGAAATACGTTTTAGGAGTATACAGGAGGAGTTTCAAAAGGGGTTTTCCGGAGTGTTGACTGCAAGGTCACGTTTACCGTAGCCGAAGCGTTGTTGAAACATAAACTTTCCTAAATGAACTGTAAATGTATTTAGTTCACTAAATATCTAATTACTACAGTAGTCGTGGGTAATGTTCGTGTGCCAATAAGAAAATATTGTTCATCAAGTAATATCAAAATAAAGTTAGAGGGAGGGCTTGTCGAAATTTTACATATTTCAAGTTATGCAATTGTCCTAATAAATAAAGCCAAATATACCTTATAATGGCCTAGAATTAAATTAGAACTGCTATGTATATCTATAATCGTCTTCCGATTAAAGATTCGTAAGTTTTGAGGCAAGTGCTAATAAGTTGTACTCTTTAAAACTAAAATGATTGCAAATAATCGACAAATAAAGGCAAAAAAGGAAACCTTTGACACATATATTGAAGTCGACCGCTGACCATGATAGCTTAGGTATTGAAACGCGTTCGATGTTTTTTAATTTTTGCGTGGTTCGTAGATGTATTTTGTTTCTTATCTATTGAAAAGTTTAAAAAGCGACTGCTACAAAATTTACACCTTTTATAACTAATACAATATCTTATTTAACCCAACCCTAATTACATCTAAGAATCTAAGCAGAAACGAATATAATAGCGCTTGAATATCAAAAGTTTTAATATATAATATATATAATTTAGTGTTTAGTCAAGTTTACTCAAAGTTCAGCAAATCCTTTGTTTTGTTTTAAAGGGCACGTTAAAAAATCCTAGAGCGAGTGACTTTCTACTTGTAATCCCTTAGATAACAGGGCAGTATATAATTGTCTTTTTCTGCACAGAATAATAATTTTATTTTAATTCAAAGTAACCGCACAAAGCAATAAATTGTCTACTTCTCAGATATCCGCTTTTAATTTGCTTTAATGAGATATAGATAGATATCTAAAGCGGTCCTTTAACTCTGAAGTACCTCAACAGGATAGTATCTTTCCCATAAAAATAAATTGTTGTTATTTAATGTTTAATTTTCAAATTTTGGTTAAAAGCTTCTTTCGTCACTGCCCATTAAATAACTTAATGCCTTATACTCATACTTTTACTAATGTTTCTTGAACTAACAAGTAGTTAAGTTTAGTTCTTGAACTTGATGTAGAGAAAGAAACTCATTCTAAATTCCCTTTTGTTTACTTTAATAATAACACAAACTGTTATATACATTATACAGAGTACACATTAATTTTGTAAGTATTTTACTGATAACTTCTAAAATTAAAAATATCCTGCCTATCTACAAAACAGTTTAAGAAATCCACTCATAAAGTCATAACTAATAAATTCTTATCCCATGGATAAGGGAATTCATAATTTACTATTCAATCACGTCACTTAAGTTGTGTCCGGTTTCAAAGAAAAAGCAGCATCAAAGGAGGATTGGGAAAAGTTTTTATAACATATTCCTTCAGAAATAACTTTAGTCTGTTCAAGCAAGTCTTGAAAGTAATATTTTAGCTTAATGGTCACGTGATCGAGATAGATAAAATTGCTCTCAGTTTAAATTCATCCTGAAATAAAATTATTTAAAGGGGTGAAACTACAAAGCTACTGAACGGCCTCGTCTTTAGATAAACTAAAAGTCAATATTCATAAAGGTCTAGTTGTATCATGCAAGGGAGCTTATTTCATATGATAATATTAAGCAGTGCTTTAAAGTGATAAACGAATTCACATAATAGATTGTAGAATGTGAAGTCGCCGTGTTGTTTATTACCGAACAAGAAGGAATCTTTTCCGAAGCACCGATTCAAATCATCAAATTCACATGACATTGAAACAGCAGTACACCACGGGTGTGCTCGTTACTTTTCCGCAAAATTGGGTAAAACTCAAATATATTCGACGCTTTATAAAAATTTCCATTGTACACAGAACGGAACCCTATTTAATAAATTACTGCATGTTCTAATGCAAATGAATTCAGTCTTTTAAACGTAAGCGCAATGTTTTTGTATGTTTACTCGCAAATACGGTAGCACACAGAAACCAAGCTCCATCCCTATAATTTTTAACTTTAACGATTTTTGCCTGGAATAAAGCCAAAGAAAATATAATTGAAAATGCTAAGGAAACCACAGGAGTGAGAACAATTAATAAAAATGGCTTACTCCGGAGGTTCAAGCTCTGGCAAAATAAAAGAAAGGAGCGTATATAAAACACTTAAATGGCAGTACACAAACAGGTTACGAAAGATAGAAAAACTGAGAAAGAGTAAACAACGCTATCACACAACTTAAGAAAGATTACTGGGAAAAATTTTCTGTCGATATGGAACATGATTTGCTAGGTGGACCAAAGAAAGTATGGAAGAAGTACAAATAAACACTATAGAAATAGTTACTTAGGCGGCATAATCAAAACTCTACAACAAATAACGACGATGAAGAGAAACAGAACAATGAGAACAACGAGGACAACGTTGACCATGAAAATATCACACTAGAACATGTACAAGAAGCAATACAGAAAACCACCTCGTGTAGACCAAATCACGGATGAAAAGATAAAATGTGGTGGAAAAGGAATTGAGGAACTAGGCTGTTTCAGAAGATTGAAAACTCCAAATCAATACCTACGGAATGGAAAACTAGTACCAATACACAAAATATGTAAAAGGAATGATCCCACTAATTATCGAGGAATAACGCTAAAATCCTAACTAAAATCCTTAAGCAAAAATCAGCGAGAATATATATATATATATATATATATATATATATATATATATATATATATATATATATATATATATATATATATATATATATATATGTGTGTGTTGGTGCGTTTACGTCGTCGTCGTGTTTGGTGTTGTGTGTGTGTGTGTGTGTGTGTGTGTGTGATGTGTGATGTTGACTGTGCGTGATTACGTAGCGTGACTTGCGTGAGTGTGTGCTGAGGTGTCGTGACGTTGCGTGAGCGTTTACGTTGTACGTGTGCGTTTGCGTGTGCGTGTGCTGTGCGTGTTGCGTGTGCGTGTGCGTGTGCGTGTGCGTGTCTAGCTGCGGTATCGATGCGTATGCGTGCGTGTGTGCGTGCGTGAGAAATCGATAGAGTTTAACAAACCAATGTTCATATGCTTTGCAGATCTAAAACAACTATATAACACTGTGTGATTAAATCATTCATTAAAGTACTAAAGCAAAACAACATTAGTACAAGCTGTCCTAAATTCGAGGGCAAGCATGGGGATCTCGCTTATTATAAGAGATAGGATATAGGTTTAAATTCGGCACTTTTGCTAAATTCGATGCCGAGTAATAATCTGAAAAGAAGTTTGAGCTAACTCGAATGGATTTGGTTTTATGCTCAAAAAACTAAAAATTTCGATTTTTGTTTTTCGCGTTTGGCTACCTTATTATTAGGAATTTTCAAAATTCGATTAAATATTATTAAGACAACTTTTTACGCACAATACTAATACGGTATTAAAAATATTATGCGACGTTTTGTTTATTCTGAACCATCATCAGGTTTGTTTTTCTTATCGTGGTTATGACATATTTTTATGGCGTTGGATGGAGAATGTTATGCTGATTTTAGCAATATATAACACTTCATGGTTTGATCGACTGCGAACTCAAATACTCTTAAATTAAAAACTAAATATTACATTATCACGATACCCATGAATCAAACAAAACTCAGGAGTTGGTTTTTGTCATGTCATTTTCTAATTGTAAAAAGGGTAATTACTGCAAGATCCTTCGTGTTAGTGCTTTAAAATTTGCAAGTTTCTTTAGAATGTTTTCAAATTCAGAAAAACGAGACATGATAAGCATATATTATAGCTGCAATAGAAATAGTGTCAGAGCAGAACAAAGATATTTAGAGGAATATCCGGAGAGCAGCAACCAAACCAGAGATATTTTTAAAATTAGACCAAAATTTGCGAGAATTTGGATGTTTTCAGAAACCTCGAAATGCATATGGTAGCAGACTAGACAGAGATGCCGAAGAAGAAATATTACATCAGGTACTATTTGTTAGTATTATACTAATTATAAGAATTTCCACTCACTTCACTGCTAATTTCAGCAGACATTTTTTTTGGAGAGTTATGACTTTATGTTATCCATCTTACGTTCAAGAAAATCCTTCAACATCTACCAGAGAAATAGAGCAAACTATTGAAGTACCAAAAACGACAGTTTGGCGAGTATTAAAGCAACACCGTTATAAACCATTTAAGTTACACGTTAGTCAAACTCTTCGGCCTGGGGACGATATGAGACGGTTGGATTTTTGTAACCAACTTAATACCAAAACGTTGGAAAATTGCAACTTTCTCAATCAAATAATTTGGACGGATGAGTACAAGTTTTCCACTAATGGAATGTTTAATCCTAATAACGAGCACTACTGGTCCGTTGAAAATCCACGAATTAACAGGCAAATGCGAGGACAAGACCACCGGTCCTTTAATGTGTGGGTTGGAATCTGGAAGGATAGGCTCCTTGGACCAATTATTTACGAAGGTATCCTAACGTCTCAACGCTACCTCGCATTTCTAACACACGAAATATCAGACATTTTGGATGATGTTCCGCTAAACGAAAGATGGACTTTCTGGTGGCAAATGGACGGAGCTCCTCCTCATAATGCTGCGATAATAAGTGAATATCTTAACGGCGAATTTCCTGATAAATGGTGGCCAGCAAGAAGTCCAGATTTAACCCCTTTAGATTACTTCCTCTGGGGCTATTTAAAAAATATGATTTATAAAGACGCCATCGCAAAATATAGAAGAACTCCAGAATAGGGTTGTTAATGAACTTCGTCAAATTCCCAGGCGAACCATTCAAAGAAGCGTAAACAATTGTAGAAGAAGAATTCGTTACTGTATTCAAGAAGGAGGAAACTTGTTCGAACATTTATTATAATCATTTTTGTTTGTTTGTCTGTGTAATTATTTTGTTGTTACCTATCGATAAATTTGCGTTATCGCTATTATGACCGTGTTACATAGACATACCTGTTTGAGTTGTTTGTTAATGTTTTTTTTTATATTGTTTAAATGTTTTTATATTTTTCTGGATGTTCTAACGAGTTTAACAAATTAAATAAGTAGAACTACTGTAATTATTCCTTGCTGGATCCAAGAAGGCGGAATCTTGTTCTTCGTATTTTTCTCATTATTTTAGTTCGCAGTGGATCAAACCATAAAGTGTTATATATTGCTAAAATCAGCATAACATTCTCCATTCAACGACATAAAAATATATCTTAACCACCATAAGAAAAAATAAACCTGATGATGGCTCAGAATAACGAAACGTCACATAATATTTTTAATAATCGAATTTTGAAAATTCCTAATAATAAGGTGGCCAAACGCGAAAAACGAAAATCGATATTTTTAGTTTTTTGAGCATAAAAGCAAATCCATTCGAGTTAGCTCAAATTTCTTTTCAGATTATTACTCGGCATCGAATTTAGCAAAAGTGGCGAATTTAAACCTATATCCTATCTCTTATAATAAGAGAGATCCCCATGCTTGCCCTCGATTTTGGGACAGCCTGTACATATATTTAAAAATAATAAAGGAACTCAATGGTAATAATGAATCAAATCATCAGAAGCGTAAATAAAAATCGTACTGGATAAAGGATGGATCAATAAAAATAATGTGCTATGCAAACGACGCCATACTTATGGCAGAAAACGAAGACGGCTTGCAGCGCCTTTTAAACAGGTTCGAAACTACATCTACACAATTCAATATGCTCACCGAAAGAAACACAATCAAAGATCATCTGTAATGTACCAACCAGATGTAAACTGGCAATCGACGATAAGACTATACAAGTAATGAGATCCAACTACCTGGGTGTAGACATATCAAGTGACGGACATCTACTAGAAGATGCCAGAATACAAAATAATAAATCAGCAATAATAGCAGGCTACCTCAAAGATGTGCTATGAAAAAACCAATATATGAGTGAAAGAGCAAAACCAAAATTTACAAAACATATATCAGTACTTACTTATGTCACAGATATAATAAAACATGATACAATAAGAGAAGGACTGGAAATACAGGACGTGGTAAGATGGGTCAGATCACGTCAACGATACTGGAGAAACCGTGTTGATAGGATGCACAAACAGCGCCTGGAAAAATGGGCCAAAACACAAAAACCCGAGACTAGGAGACCATTGGGAAGATATTCGAAACGATGGCCTGAAAGGTGCATGGCAACGTCCCAAGTGGCAAGGTGATCAAAAACTTACAAGACATTGTCTTAAAAAACGAAGAAGGCGATTTTTGTACCAACACAATTTGTGTTGTATTATAGGTTCAAATACTACCGTAAAAGGTTTTATCTGATACGTTAAAGAAGTAAGTGGCGTATCAGCAGTTACGTATCTTAAAATACACAAAAAAAAATTTGTGGGGAAATACTTATTCCAGTAACTAGATGCGTTACATGTACGAATGTACGATATATCTTTAAATTGCTGTAATACCAAAATATTCTAATACTGTATCTGGCCCCACTGGTTTCGCTCTTGGCACCACTGCAATTTTATCACCTTATGTCTTGTTAATATAAGGATGAGACCCAATTATTTGGTAAAAAGATCTCGTACCGACATGTTGTCCTATAGTAGCCGGCCAACTGATCTAGAAATAGTAAAACATTTCCTAAGAGCATTTGTAGTTAGTAGGCGCCTTTCAGTCTCATTAGTTATGTGAACTGCTCCGACACCTCCACAACGTGTAATGGGTGCCTAAGAAATTTCAATTTCGCGCTATACTAAACGACATCTTATAGTTATATGGTATTTTATAGATTAAGAAAAGATTGTTTGTTGTTTATATATCAGCATATTTAATATTAAAAAACTTGAAATTACTTCTATAAGTGGCAATTCGAAAATGCTTAAATGGATTGTAGGAGGGGAGATTAACCGTTAACATGACTTACTGTTTAAGCAGTTGGTAGTTAGAACTGGTTGAAAATAAAGAAACCAGTGGTCGTTGCCGAGGCATAAGTGGCCGTAATATATAGTCACAATACCTTCTAATTAAGACATAAAGTAAGATAAAATTTAGTGTATAATAAGGAAGAAGTAAAAATACTTTACTTATTAAAATAATAAAAGGCGAGTGTGAATAAAAGTATAACGTTTTGATTTATTTTCGTTATTAACCATTATGAATACGAAAAAGCTTTAATACTGAATGAAGTAATTCCAATAAAGTTACAAATTACATACTTATTAAGCAAATCAAATTGAATATAAATTGGATAATTGAATAATCATTTCTCTTAAAAACAAGTTATTTTTTTTCATTTCTTTTTTCTTCTCCTTTTTTTCTTCTTCTTTTCTTTCTTTTTCTTTTTTCTTTCTTTTTTTTTTTTTTTTTTTTTCTTTTTTCTTTTCTTCTTTTCCTTTTTCTTTCCTTTTTTTTTCTTCTTTTCTTCTTCCTCTTTTTTTTTTTTTTTTTTTTTTTTTTTTTTTTCCTTTTTTTTTTTCTTTTTTCTTTTTCTTTTTTTCTTTTTCTTCCTTTTTTTTTTTTTTTTTTTTTTTTTTCTTTTTTTTTTTTTTTTTTTTTTTTTTACTTTTTTTGTTCAATTTTTTATTTTATTCCTGATTTTTTTTTTTTTTTTTTTCTTTAGTAAATTTGTGCCAATTTTTAATTTGTTCCTGACATTTGATAACTTTAAACTAACACTAAATTTAGGTAAATTCGAATTAAACTAGATATTAAATTTTCGTTTTCCAGATTCAGTTAAGCTGATATGCAGCTGACAAAACATTTGTTGTAGATGCTAGATTACAATGCGAATGACGCAACCATCAGGTTAATTTAGCTAGGTCTTTATGGATTCTCTGTCACAAACATACTACCCTTGAAACATAATAACATTTACATTTAGGATATGCATCTCCTATTTTGAACTTGAGCTTTTGACATTTCAACAAGTTGAGGTGATAGGTTAATGTGTCTGAGATTACAAAATTAACGATTCAACCATTTTTAAATCTACTTTCACTAAATAATACCACACTAATTAAAGGCGTGTTTCTCCAATTTTGACTTGATCAGGTGACCCTCAGGTGAAATGTCAATTTCAACCAAATTTCTAATGGGAATCGCACAGCAATATGGGTGTCATTGGAAACCATCCTTTAAGAAAATTTTACGTCTATTGTTAATGTTTACAAAGTGAGAGACGGCAGACGTCAGTTTAAGAGTGAATCGTCTCCTAGGTTTCTAATAAAGTATAATAGCTTTAAGATTCAACACTACTATCCGTGCCGTTTTCCCAGTCGGTAGATTACATAAAATGATTTGCTTAATTCCATTCTGCTTGATTATTTTCACTTAAGCTAATTAAAAAATGTAATGTAAAAATAATAAAATGAATCTCGAGCGCCAAGCTGTTTTTGTTCTATTTATCGGAACAGCTGTCAGGTTGCGTTGACGCACCCTGTATGTAGGATGTTATAATGACGTGTATTACGTGTTTTAAGTACGAGTGTATTGAGTTTGAACGAAAAAAAGATTTTTTTTTGTGTATATGCATAATTTATGTGGGTGTATGATACGCCACTGGAAATGTAGGAGAAATATAATTCAGTATGTATATACGTGTATTTGAATGTTATAGAGACTTTAGTGTTGGAATAATTAGATTCTGATGAATGTGAATGTGAAGAGAAATTTGTCGATGGGACGATAATGCTTGCCACTGTATTGCTACTGTTTTGCTACCGTAAGAAATGGAATGTTGTTGAATAAATGAGTAATCTTTGCCAGAAGATACGAAGTATAAGTGTAGAATGTTTTAGAAAATATGTAGAGAAAGATTTGGTATGTTTAAGTGTTAATTTCAGAAATTTTTCGTAATGTTGTGCAATTTGTTTTAGAATATGTGTATGTATATGGGATTTGAGACCTTAGACGGTACTTATTTTTGCAAATGTTGCGGAAGCAGAGCGAGCGCAGGTTGGAGATAAATGTTGAAAGTTGTGTAATGGACCAGAGTGGCTACTGAATGAATGTGGTGACGAGAAATGATTTCTTCATGAAGTAATTGTAAAATTTGTAAGTAAGAACAAATATGGCGATGTATTGTAGTTATGAGCGTGGTTGTACAGATGGTAGTAGCTATCGGCACTATGAAATTTTGAGTGAATACTATTGGAGAATATAGCGCGGAAGGAAGACATGTTTAAAGATGGATGATGAAGTTATAAATAGGAAAGTCAGAGATTGACGAGTTAGTTAGTTGGTTAGCTTTTGGCTTTTTGGTGAGAGACGCGCGCGAGGTGATGTGTTAAATTAGAATGGGATGAGTCGGAGTTGTATTTGTGAATAATATTGAAGGCAGTCATTGTTTAAACAACTGCGTTACCCGAAAGGGGATGAATCGTATAAGACATTCATAAATAAAACAGTTAATTAAATTGAGATTGAAGATAAAAATTAGTTTGTTTATTTTCAAGAAAGTAAAAAGTGCGTAACAGTTATTACGTTAGTGTTAAGTGCAGCGCGTGTTCTTGTACCGATATTGAGTTAAAAATTATTTATGGGATCACCTTTAAGTAAACGAAATTTTTGGTAGTAAATTAAGCCAATGTTAGAGTAATTTTTATGAGACATTAACAGTTTATTTATGTAAGGAAGGACTAAACTTTCCTAAAGGTTGCTAGAAATTTTAATAGGTAACCAAACGTATACAGATTATTACCTGTTATTGGACTATTTGTGAATACAGAAAGGAATAAGTGTTTGTGAAACTGTGAAGTACTGGTTATGTGGCTTCATGCAATTTAAGGATTACAAATGGACTACAAATAATTTATTTACGGAAGAAAGAAGAAAGAAAAGCGTAGGATTAATGGACAATTTTAAGTAAGGAATATATTTAAGTACTTTAAAAATTTAGTAAAGCACGATTATCTCTTTGTTAAGTTCATTTGTGTAATTTTTCAGAAATTGGTAGTGACGTGTGGTTTTGATTTTTAACCACGCTGTTTGTGTATGTAAACATTTGTTTATTATTTTATGCAGGACAATATATATTTATCGTTGAATTTTTATTCTGTTGTTTATTTAGCCAGTTATGAGACATATTTGTGACGATTACTTAATTGGTGACCTAGTAGTTTTTGACAAGTTAAGTGTAGACTTTGCATATTTTGGATTTTTAAAATTAATGAACAACCTGAAAGGTTATATTTGCCAGGTTGATTGCAAAATTTTCATGTTAGTTTCATTAGCGCAATGCACTAGTGACGGATCAGCTGTTAGTTAAAATTTCATTAAGTATAACAAAAAGTTGGAGTTTTGAAACCTTAAATATTTACGAATGTCAATACGATTCAGAAGTGTTACAAAAGTAAATTAAATTTAAAAGATATCGTTCATGTTAGAATTTTAAAAATTAATTACCGATCATTGAATGAAGAATAGTTTATTCATTAACAAGTAGAAAATATAACTGTTGGTTACGTGAATGAATTTGAGTGATAAATTTTATTTTGGAAGTTTTGGTATACGAGGTGTATTCAAAAAGTTTCTAATAACCTGGGTAGTACTAAATATATTTGAGTTTGAGTTGAATTGTTTTGGACGAGTGTTTGTTTTAGAACCCTCGTGTAAGAGTTTACTGAGTAAGCACAATCCTACTTTCCACAATCAAGTAGGGTTAATTAACATCCAGCTTAAGACAATTATTTTAGCAAAGTTTCGATTGTGGTGGCGCCTGGAGACATATTTTCCCGGACTGAGCTGTTTGAATGTAGGTGTAAGGCGTTTGAGCATATTAATCATTCATTTTACTTATTATTTCGACCACGCCCATCTCCCTGTTAGCTGGCTTGGCAACCCGCTTACATTAGTAAGCATGCACGACGCCTAGTGCGGTTTGGACGTGTAACACAGCTAAACCAAGTTTGTGCACACAAAAAAAACCTTCTATTCAAATAAAAAAAAAAAATAACAATGTACAATTATGTTTATTTACAATAAAGAGGGATGATTAAGCAAAAGGTCTTAAAACTATTAAAATAATCATTAAATAATTACCTTCGTAAAATTCTGTACTTAAAATTTTATAACCTCATGAATCGGAACGGTCAACTAGGTGATGTCATTCTTGCATTACTGTTGTGCAATATCTTGATATTATGTTACCATTCACACCCCAACTGGAATTATCCTTAAATTTATTCGTAGAAATTTTGTATCCAATATTTATAACGAATTATGTTGTAGGTTTTTTTTTGTATACCAAAATTGCAATTTGAATGTAATCAAAGTAGAAATAAAAGTAGCATAATAAAAATGGTATAATAAGAATGAAGGGAAAAAAGTAAGTGTGAAGAGAAAAAAATAAGTGCCTAAAAAGAGCAAAAGTTTTAATTTATAATATAACAAGTTAAAAAATATCTTACCATCAAATCGATGGCACTATTACACAAAATTTAGGGAAAACCCAAAACAACACGCTTCCTGCTTGAGCATTCATCAGGAAGTGAAAAATGGAGGCTTTCCGATTAGATCATGTAGGTGTGCGTCAAAAGATTTGCGCAAAGAATTAAGTTAAGACGCGTTGCGCGGATGAAATAATCAGAATACAGTTTATGGGAATATAAACCTTCACGAAATATATACACTTAAAAGGATACGCACTCTGAAGATACGGAAATTAAGTTTCCTACCTCATTCCTATAATGCAAAACTTAAAAACTTTTCCTTACATATACAACTAAATGAATGAAGGATCTTAAATTAAGGCATATTTTAATACAACACAATATTTGTACTATAATCTAGATGATCAAACCGATTACCACTGGTGATAACTTAACAATCGAAACGGGTTAATATGTTTTATTCGTGTGATCTATCACAAAAAGCTTATTTACAGTTTAAATACATACTTATCTTTTGGATTTCAATTTGTGGATTTTTAGTTGATTTATGTAAATTTAGGTTAGATAATAATTACAACCATTGCTCTCAGTAAATGGTAACAGTTTTACAAAAGAAATTAATCTGTCTAATAAATTTAACAACTTAATTTGTATTAAACAATTAAAAATGCACGATTGCAAACCCAAAAGTTAAGTATCTTAATTATAATTGATAACCCTGAAAGCTTACAGTTTCATATCTTATTTGAAATTTATTCATTCATTCACGTTCCTTTCTAGGGGTAAATGCAAATTTCTAATCAACAGACAATTTTGAAAAGGTGATAGTCGCCATACACAAGAATTGCCCGGTATCATTTTTTAGCTTCAACCAATTGTATGATTTTTACAAAAATGCTAGGCTTGGTTATTTTTTCGAATTAAAATTAACGACGGTTTTATCTCGATATTCGTATTAGCGTTTTATCGTCCGTTACAATATATATATATATATATATATATATATATATATATATATATATATATATATATACCAAAATTAAACAAGTTACACAGAGAACATCAGAAATTCTGTATAATTTATGGAACGTAGGTAATAATTGATATTTATAGAAGAAACACCATGTCGATAAAATTCGTGTATTGCTCTTAGTAATTACACAAATGACATCGTTCGCATGGTTAACAGTAAACGCGACGTTACTTATGGCACAAATACTCTGTATCACTTATCCTAGTTAATTTAAAACGCTTGTAATCAACTTATTAGCAACCCTCAAAATAATTACCATCAAGATGAGTGGTTCACAAGTATGACCATGATGAACAAATAAGGCGAAGTGCGACTGACGAATCTTCATAAATTTCAAGGAAAGTTGAATGACTAAATAATATTCTGTAAACCTAAATGTAAACATTAGTAAATATTAACCCTACTTGATTCTAATGATTCCTTCAAAACTCTGTAAGAACTAAACGCAGTATAGACTAGCTAAGTTTAGTGATATAAAGATTAGAAAAAAAACTAGGTCGTATATCTAGATATAATATTGAAAAACGGTAAATGATAATGAAATGCCATTATCATTCGTAACTAAGATACTTCTGAATTGTAAACTTTTTTTTGCAAGTTTTAACATTTCGATCAGAATTCCAACGACCGTTCTCAGTGAATAAAAACAGTTAAAAAGAAATTAAATTGTCAAACAAATTTGTACACTACCAAAACGCAAAGACAGGTCTTCTAACAGTTTCGTTAATGTATTAGAAAGCCAATGACGGAATTTTCTAATTAAATTTTTGTAAAGATTAGTTCAATTTTTCATATATTAAATATTAGACCGCCTTGAAAATTTCATTTTAACGAGCGAAAGCTGACAATAAAAATGTCGAAATCAAAAAACAAATTCAACCAAATTTAATTTATAATGAAATCTGTAAAAACATTTCTAGGGAAAAATTAATTAAGGATGTAGTAAAATGCTAACAACGAAATCATTGTTTGTTCCTTCTTAAAGACATTGAAAGCAGACGTAAACATTTAATTATGTTTTGTGTGTGTGTTATATCTTTGCAATGCTGTGAAAGCTTAACATTCTTAAATGGTAAAGTATTTAATTCTAGGTCTAGGAAAAACACCAAAAAACCTAGACTTTTAATTACAGGATGTCAAAACCTGTTTGAACGGAGATTTTC
Source organism: Vesta saturnalis (assembly GCA_036346205.1). NCBI lineage: Eukaryota > Metazoa > Arthropoda > Insecta > Coleoptera > Lampyridae > Vesta > Vesta saturnalis. The sequence goes on from JARFJB010002048.1 coordinate 67,257, forward strand.
TTCTTCCCTGTAGTAAACCTCTCGTTAACGAACATAATAATAGGTTTTCCTTAATAAAATTCCACATTGAATGTCATGACCTAAATTATTTGTTGTATGTTCAGCTCAATTCGAGAATATGAAAATTGTATCAAAAGTAATTTTTAACAAAAAAATGTTATTTGATTCATAAGAATGAGTGATTTTGTCTCATTGGGGTTGCTTGAGAGGCTTTATCAAATAAAAGATTTGAGTGAAAAGTGTAAAGTCTCTCCTTGTGTGTACTTTTATTTTTGTCCCCGTTTTATTTCTCGGGTCACAATTAATGAATGTCATTGCTTTGTGAATAATTGAATAGTGAGTCTCAACAGGTTACAACAAATTTATTCGTTTATAATAATATGAAATAAAACAACCTCTAAAAAGGAAATAATAAAAACTTAATTAAATATTGAATTAAAATAAATAAATTGGTAACTAAAATTGATTCTGGTGGTCCCTGTGTAGGAATACTATGGGACGCAGCTGCCTTACGAATTATATGAATTAGCATCGACATTACTGGAATATAGATAATTAAACAGCTTTTTATAATGTGTATACTTTTTATTACTAAAACGGTAGTAGATAAACCATGAGGCTGTTGATTCAGTTTGACGTACACATTCGCTACAAGGTTTTTCAAGGTCAAGGTCATTGAAGCTCAAGTGCACATTGCCTAGGTCAAAGTACAAGGTCACGTACACGTTCAAGACATCGAGTCAAAGAATTTTCGTGGTTATGCGGGATTTTACTCTTCAGGTCATTAATCTCAAGGTCACCAAGAAATTCTCCGAATTTGTCAGGTCCCTGTACTGGGAAGTTTTAATGGTCACTAGCAGGGGCTCTCCAAGGGCAAATTTAGCAGCATTCTTAATTAGTGACTCAAGGTCAATTGGCTTTCAAGGTCACCAAGCAATTCTTAGAATTTAGTCAAGACCATGTGTTAATTTCTAGAAATCAATTTTCAAGGTCAAATATACTAAGGGGTTCTGGATCACTCTAAAATTAGTCAAGGTCATATCTAAAAATAGAAACTTGAAGGGCAGCAGAATCAAGGTGAAAGAAGCCTGGACCACTCTGAGGTTAGCCAGGGTCAAATCTAAAAATAGAAATTAGAATGAGTACTATCATCGACTAGAAAATGTTCAAGTTGGCTGAGTCAAGGTCATGTGTTAATTCTTAAGGTTGATTGAAGTCCACGTGATACGAAAATTTCAAGGTCACCAAGAAATTCATAGAATTTGCCCAAGGCCGTGTGCTAATTCCCAGAAATCAATTTGCAAGGTCAGCTGCAGTGGTATCATGGAATGACAGTTTGATATCTATGCTAAAAGTAGGGCAAGGTTAAATGGTTCATTTGTCTGAGTCATGTGTTAATTCCTAGAATATATTCATAGAAACCAATTCTCAAGGTTACCTGCAGGGGCATGTTCAAGACCAAGAAGGTGATTATTTGACCTCTCGTGCCTTGTATATGGAGAACATAGGGAATTGTATAAGCATAAGGGTGTGTGCGTCCGTGTGGCTGTGGATGTGTGTGTGTGTGTGTGTGTGTGTGTGTGTGTGTGTGTGTGTGTGTGTGTGTGTGTGTGTGTGTGTGTGTGTGTGTGTGTGTGTGTGTGTGTGTGTGTGTCGAGTCAAGGCCATGCGTTAATTCCTAGAAATTGGGGATACTAAATCTAATCTTGGCGGAAAATTTTCAGGGCCACGCTCCATTGGTTAAGCAAATCTTAGACTTTGGTCGACGCTTCAACGTCAAAGTTTATTCTTGGAAGTTCATTGAAGGCGCGAGTGATCCTTCGAAATTTTTTAAGGTAACGCCCTTTTGGCCGAAAATTTTCTAGGTGGCCAAGCAATTCTTGGAACTTGACTGGGTCGAGTTGTTAATTCAGTTATTATAATTCCTAGAAATCAATTTTCAGGATCACCTGCAGGGGTATCATATTACAATTAAAACAGATTGTTATCTATGTAAGTCAATGGCTAAATTGAATCCAAGGCCACCTGCAGGGCACAAATCTAAACAGTCGTGGAATAGGTTTTTGTTGAAGAATGATAGGTTATCTATGATAAAAGGTAGGTCAAGGCGAAATGGTTCCTGTATTGGCTAAATTCTCTTCAAGGTCAAATATAAAAGTAAGCATGACCTGTGCTTTGTGCTGATAAATACCAAGGTCACCTGCTACTCCCAACTATTTGCTTTAACTTTCAATCGCACACCTACAATTCTGAGAAATCTGAAAATATCATTTTCAAGGTCAAAGGTGATAAATCGCATGATCTTTTTGGCGTTTGTGACGTTTTTGGCGTTTTTTTTTCAATATGTCAAACCCATCTTTGGAGTATTTTTCATACCAGGTCTAGTTTCCGCACTCGCGAGACCAGGGTGTGTGGTGTAAGTAAAAACAGAACATAATAGGTGTTCATTCGTTCAGTTATTAAAATTCCTAGAAAGCAATTTCAAAGTTACCTGCAGAGATATCCCGATCTCCTCCGATCCTATTTGATCTTACTCTTCAAGGGCAAATTGTTGGAAATAGCAGAATTCCTAGTCAATGACTGATTTGTTAGGCTTTACGCATACGTATTCCAAGGTGAGTACTTGAAAAGTTGAAACACGTCTAGGACATATTTTTCCTAAAGTCAAGTCAAAATTTGAAGGTCAAATTTTTGTGGGAAATTGAAATCTAAAAATAGAATTTTCAGTCATCACATTATAATTCTTAGCAATCTTAAAAACGTAGAATTTTCAATGTCTAAGTTTAGTGACCTGAAGAGGGGCACCATGTTATAATTCTTAGAAATCTGAAATAGAACCAGTTCGTGAAACATAAAGAATGATAGGTTTTTTCTATGCTAAGAGTTTATGTATTGGCTAAATGCTCTTCGAGGTCAAATTTCCTTGAAAATAGCAAAAAACCGTTCCTATCGCTCAATTCTAACAATAAAACCAGTTCGTGGAAACAGGAAGAATGATAGGGTTGTTGTCCATGCTAAAACGTATAGCAAGGTTAGATGGTTATTGTAATAATGGGCGGGTGTGTGGGTGGGTGGGTGGTTGCGTGCTTACGTGCGTGCGTGCGTGCATGTGTGTGAGTGTATGTGAGTGGTGTGTGTGTGTGTGTGTGTGTGTGTGTGTGTGTGTTGTGTGTGTGTGTTTGTGTGTGTGTGTGTGTGTGTGTGTGTGTGTGCGTGGGCGTGGGTGCGCGTGCGTGTGTTTTAACTCAGGTGCTATAAAGTCAAAGGTATTATTATTAAGACATAATTTGATAGAAAAATTAACTTAGATAATACCATCAAAAGTTTTATGAAATTGTGTGCCGATACGGGGTTACCATTAAAAGAGAAAGGTTTGTAATATTTAAAATACAATATATTCTTATAAGTGTTTTTATTTCATATAAAAGCTACATCCCTTGATACAAACTACTCCTACGGTTATATAAGTTAAATGTTATAAAACAATAACGTCTTTAGGATCCATTATCTTTCATCAAAATCTATTTTGAGCTGTTTTGGCCTGTTTCTGGAAAACAGGTACCGGTTTCGACCTGTTCTTGAAAAACGGGTACCGGTTTTTGGGCCGTTTTGAGCTATTTTTGAGCCGATTTTGCCTGTTCTTGGAATGCAGGAACCGGTTTTTGACCTGTTTTGGAAAACGGGTGGCTGTTTTTGGAAAACGGCTATCTGTGCTTGGGAAACAGCTTTCAGTCAAGCAAATCAAAATCAACTTTCGTTGGTGTAGTAGTAGAATTCTTAGAAATCTGAAAATAGAATCAATTCGTGTTGGCTAAATGCTCTTCAAGGTGAAATAGCAAAATAAACATGACCACTGGCTTTGTGCGAGTGAATAACAAGGTCACTTGCTCCCCCCACCATTTGTTTTAAATTTCAAGGTCACACTTTCAATTCGGGGAAATCTAAAAATAGAATTTTCAATGACTAAGGTGATACATTTTTCTTATATAAACCGTAGTGTTTTGAAATCAGTCAGTCAGTTAGCAACTTGTAAGTATTGAACGTGGAATTAGCAGGGTTAAACCAAAGCACTTATTGCAAACTCTATAAAAAATTTTGTGACCTGGAGATACCGAAAAAATGTAAAGCTTTTAATGTGATAGTAATGAATATGAATTATGGGGAACGTATAGTGTTGGAAACGGAGGAGTTTAAATGTGTATTACCTCAGCGCGTTTACGAGTATTTCAAAGAAGAAAATCGAATTGAAGAATTTAAAACGCTGCTAAACACAAAGGATGTGTTTATGAGTAGGTGGGATGCAGTCTGAGAAACAACAAACCTACATACATTTAATAGTAGTGCCCCAAACCATATGTAAACATGCTTTAACTTGAATCATTTTACAAAACTGTACAAGGAACGTGTAAAAAAATTTATTGCTGGTAATTGTTGTTATAAGTGTCTCAAAAACATAATTACATGTAATAAAATAAGCTGTATTGTATAATTAAAAAATAAAGACTTTAAGGGTTGTGAATAAGGTGTTATTTTTTTTCATATAAGTTAAAGAGACGTGGAAGTTACTACAAAACAGTAAAATAACTTCAAAGGCTTCTGTTAATTAATGTACTACTGTCCTAACCAGGATCGGTCTCAGGATGAGATAGTTTCCCCAAAACAGGGTTTGTTTCCAGTAGGTGAGATTGGAGACTTTTGGAACACACCACATATCCAAGGTCCCACATTTCCCAGGTTACCACAATTTCAAGGTCCCACCCGCCCAAGGTTACGCAATAAGTAACTCATGTTGACACACAACTTTCCCAAAGTCACACATTTCTAAGATTACCACACTGTAATGTGTAAAAAATACGAAGGTCACTAACACTCAGCACATTCTCAGGGCTATTTGCGCACCCTGCCTACTAAGACATCTCACTTTTTCATGTAATTTTTTTACATTTCTCTGATACCACACTTAGAACCAAATTAAAAAAAGATAATGATATGCTAATATATTTATTTGTTACATGTACAAATGTAATCAGTGTATATTTTCTCTAGGAACAAAACATTTTGATTTAGTAGTAGTAGTAGTAGTGCAAAAGGTCCTTTCCACTTCTGTATCATTACACCTACGAGGACGTGGTGCAAGTAATTGAGCGTATGTGAGGTGTGGTGCCGACAGTTTCCAGTATCATCTCCAGATGTACAGTGGCGTGATCATACTCACTTAGTATAGTTAGGCTTATAACACTATTGTTGTCAGCTGTAATGAAAGAAAGAATTATAAATATAAATAAAGTAGTATCAAAACGATACATACCGTGAACGTGAGACGGTCCCGTGTGATGATGCGATGTGCGTAGAATAGCCAGTACCACACGGCAATAATTAGAAACGCCGAATTTCGTTAAGTGGAACTGTCTCCCGACGCCATCGAACACATAACGTTGTAGAGGAGTGGAGGCATAGTGCGACCAATGCTCATAGGGATATGTGTAGCCCAAAACAGTCATCGTCAAGTTCTTCGTCGTCATTGTCTTGCACGTCGTCAGCGTTTTCGCTATTTCCGTGACCCTGGACTTGCGGAGCGACGTCTGGAGTACTGCCATTGCCATTGTTCTCGTCCTTATGCTGTTATGTGACTGTTCCTGTGCACTTAGTTGTTGTACTACGTTTGACAGTTCGTGAGCGCTACGTTCCAGTTGTTGCATGTTCTTAGTGAGAGTGTTCATAAAGTTCTCCTCATCGCTACTCTCTTCAACGATGATTTCGTTACAAAAGTCAGTACGTGTTTCGCGAAGTCGTCGCTGTTGTCGTAGTGCGTCATGTCATAGTCGTCGCAATCATAGCTGTAGGCAGGGTTCATGTTTACGTCGGAATCGTAGTCATCAGTGTTGAGGTAATCGTTCCCAGCACAGAGAGAACATGCTCCTTCAACACTGGATGATATGCTGACGAAATCATTACTATCATCGTTATGTTCGTCTATGTCAATAGGTAGTGGTGTGTCCTCGCCACTGATAGTAATGATTTCGGCATTGTTCATGTCAAGTAGTACTGTATCCGGGTTAGAACTGTAATCTTGTAGAGCTTGTAGGACTATGGTCGTCAGTTCATAAATTTCGTCGTCGCTGGATTGGGCGTCCACGATAATAGGAGAGAATGCAGAGGGCGGGATATACAGAACCTCAGGGGAAGAGGTGGAGGAATCTTGAGGTGTGGGTGCTGAAGAGAGGTCAACGTCAATTGGATAGGAAACTTGAGGAGTAGGAGTAGGCGGGACATCGGGAGGAGTTGAGGACGCTAGCGGGATAAAGTTGAAGGGATACAGGAGTTCCCCAGGCCATGGAGAACGAGGGGTTACAGAAACCTGTAAAAAAAGAAATAAAAAGTTAGAAATGTACCATTAAAAACATAAAATTTGGTGGTTCTACCTGAGGAGATGATGGGGAACTTGCTCTTCAGGTCATTGCATGTTCAGTAGTATCAACTATAGAATCAGTTGTGCGAATAATTTGTACTGTTTTCGTTTCATTAAACATAGATGTTTCCCCCACTAAAAACAACGTTTTTCATGCATTTTTAGAGGACATTTTTCAAGGTCTGTTTATATATTCTCTGTTACAGATCGCACTAAAACGTTTCAATGTGACTATCTGAAGAAATTTTCAAGAAAAGACTCTTTACTGCGACATCAAAAAACTGCGTGTTGGATAAGTATTCCAACTACCCCACCTTCAGAGATGCCGCAGGCTGTACCGAAAAATCGTACCGCACTTAGGAATGTGGTGCGACCAAGTACCGCCAATGCGAACAGAACGGAACATAACCATATTGCTGAACGTCTTGCACAACCTGGACATGCTGATGATTCCTTTGCAGAACCAGGACTATCGGGTTTGAACAACTCACGGAAGCGTAAGTCCGACCAAAGCAGCGAACCAGTACAAAATAAAAGTAGCAAAAGTGTTGAAATTGTGCACTGCACTGATTGTTCGATTGATGATCCTCGATATGCTTATCAAGGACACCTTAGAACCAATAGTCAAATCAAATGTGTGTCTACTCGTTGATACTGGGGTTGAAGTGATTCGCAATGCTTTTAAACAACGCATTGTTTTGTATAGACTATCACCATGCAGTACCCATAAGGATGTGCAGAAGTTTATGGGTGAAGTTAAAGTGAATGTTTTGAAACTAATACAAATTCAGTTGCAAAAGCACTTCTCATTGAAATGTAATGTTGAGTTGTTTGGCTTGTACTTTCTGAACAGTAGAGAAGTACCGAATTAAAGTCCTTTCAAACGAAATATGATATACTGAGTATCAGGATGGCGTTGGAAGAGTAGTAGGGTAGTACATTATTAATATATGTTGTTTCGTAGGGTGGTCGCTGGTGAATTTAGTGTATTTAGAGGTAAACACGTTGAAATTTTCTCCCACTACGGCCTCATGCTATATGAATGTCCCACCTGAAATTTAACATAAACGTGCCATAGTGAATGTGAAAAATATTGATAATTGCTGCTTTGCGTGGGCTATTGTATCAGCATTAGTGACACTGACGGGGTTACCACAACGGACAACTTACTCTGATTTTAGGACGCTATTCAACTGGAACGGTGTAGAATTTCCTGTTAAGCTGACTAATATCTCAACGTTTGATTCCAACAATAATATCTCCATCAATGTTTATGGACTGGAGGTATCATGATGGTTGTCGTATTCCTGAGGTAGTGGGTATTCTCTACTATACAAGAGCTAAACAACCTATTTATGTTTATTTGTTGCTATTAGTCAGTAACCAAATGGATAATCAGCAGCAAATTATTTTTGTGATTCATGTATTCATTACTTTAGAACGCAGGAGCAATTAACTCGACACCTGTCTCATGACTGTAATTTCGTATACACTAAATTACCTGGCGTAATGCAAAGAAAAGACAGAACCGGGGAGTTCTTTGCGGAAAATATATTTGCGTTTCAAAACTATCAAAAACAAATGTTCCTACCGTTCGTAATATATGCAGATTTTGAAGCGCTATTAGTACCGGTAAATACAGCTGAATAGCCGTTCACGATAAAAACGTGTAAACATGAACCATAGTCATTCAGTTATTATATTAAGTGCGGTGTAAACGATGCTTGGTCCAAATTAGAACTTTATAGGGGGGTTAAAGCCACGGAAGTATTTATTACACGACTCGAGAGTGATGTGAAACCGATATATAATGAGCATTTGAAAACTGTTGTTCCAATGTTACCACTAACTGATAAACAAGTGGTGATATATGAGCAAAGTCGTAATTGTTATATATGCACATTCAAATTGCAATTTAAACTATTAATTATCTACATTTATCCCAGTTTTTTTTCCATAATCTCAGTGGTTATGATGTCCACCTGTTCATCAAACAGTTAGCGCGTGAAATAATAGTAATAAATATATAACGTTCGGTAAGCATATTTATGTAGACGAATTCATTAATGGCTATAGGGAAAAGAAGTACGTAAATCTGGGATTCGTCGATAGTTGTAGGTTCATGGCGGCATCCTTCCTCTGACAAATTCTATGATAAAATGCGTGATGAAAATAAATCCCATGTGGAATACTGTCGCGTCCTACTGGTTTGGGATCACTTTAAGTGTAATACACTCGGGGATTATGCTGACATATATTTAAAATCAGACGTGTTGCTGTTGGCTGACGTGTGGATTAGAACCAACGCAGTATGTTACAATCCCGGGATTGGCGTGGGATGCCATGTTGAAATGTACTAAAGTAGAGTTAGAATTATTGACTGATATGGATATGTACCACTATTTTAAGAAAGATATTCGTGGTGGAGTGAGCACTTGTGTTAAGCGAAGAAGTATTGCTAACAACGACTGTCCCAAATTATGATCCTAATTGTCCAAAAGTCTTTTTACAGTATTTAGATGCCACGAATTCATACGGATGAAATATGCGGTAACACCTACCTCAAAATAGATTTATGTGGTTAACTGAAGAGGAAATTCAAAACTTTGATATACTGCAGATTAATGATGATGCTGATATTGGGTATGTACTAGAGAGATGTACACTATCCGCACCACCTGCATGATAAACACAACGATTATCCTTATTGTCCCGAAATGATCTGCGCACCACATTCCAAGGGGGAACAATTAATTCCTAACTTATATGATAAGACCAACTATATTATACATTACCGATATTGAAAACAATGTATACAGCATGGGTTAATTGTTACTCATATTTATAGAGTTTTACGGTTTCGTCAAAGTACTTGGCTAGTACCATACATAGACCTTAATACAACTCTTCAAAATCAAGCCAAGAACAAATTCGGAAAGGATTTCTTTAAATTCATGGGGAACGGTGTATTTGGTAAAACAATGGATAATGTCGACAAAAGAAGAGTAATAAAGTTATTAACACATTGAGAAAATAACGTACGTCGCTTGGGTACGTCGCAAAACCGCAATTTAAGAATTTTATTCAATTTACTGGTAAATTATTTGCAATGGAATTGTCCAAATAGGTCGTACTTATAACAAACCCGTATATGTTGGATTTAGTATTTTAGATTTTTCCAAAATTATAATGTAACGATTTTTTTTACGATATCTTGCGCAGTCATTACGGTAATAATGTAACGTTGCTCTACACAGACACAGATTATTTAATTGTCGAGATAACAACTGATGATGTGTATGTCCATATGTGGAATAATGTTGATGAATATGACACCTCCAACTATCAAAACGGTCTGCATGGTATTACAACGTATACATGCGTCGTGGGAAGAATGAAAGATGTGTATGCAGGGAAAGCTATCAATATTTTTATGGAGCAGGATCAAAATATTATTGTCTAAAGCTTGCTAATGATCAATTGGTTAAGAAAGCGAATACGCTCCCAGGATGACAAACGGTATCGATTGCGTGGCACTTGTACAACATTGGTGTGGAGGCATTGGCGAATTCCGGAATTGGAGAACGTCGATCCTTTGAGTAGTCTACTAGAGGTTGCTAAGCAAACGAATTTGTATAATCCAGTTAGTAGCTAATATTTTGGGTACTGATGCTTGTTAGTTTTAGTTGTGTATATATTATCTCCATAATGAAGCTATGAACATGTATAACTATACATGCTAATATGTATAATATCGATACACCGTTCCAGGTCGGCTACTTAATGTAGTAACCTTTTAGTGGAATACATACTATTATTATACTATAATTCATTATCGAGGGAATACATATGCAGAATGTATTCATATTGTGTGATATATAAAAGAAGTAAACAAAATATATATTTACAATTTTTATTTAAAAAAAAGTGTACAAGCTTTAATGCATTACGTAAGTATCATACAGATAGTATACATTAGACAGAGCTCAGTGATATAATGATTTACAATGATAATAACAAACTGGTTGCAAAGCAGGAAGAGAAGGATGTTACTCAAGTTCTATAACGGGTTGTGTAACAAATTTTCTGATGTAATCCGCTTTTTCTCTACCCTTGGCGTAGGCAGTATCTGTAGGTTTAATCAAGCGACTGAGAATTCTGCGAAATTGGTGTGGTGGTGTATGCCCCTCTTCCCATTTTATATAGTGTTGATTATGAATTAACCAAGTAGCTTGACGGCGACTCTCCGCATCTAGTGGGCTACTTGTGTTCCATTAAAAATTGCGAGTTCTTTCGGCATAAAAACGTTTAAAAGTTTAAAGCCTTGAACGTCGAATATGACGGGTATCGTATTACAGTTGTCTTACTGCTTTGGTTAACGCACTATACGTAACTAAGCGATCGTGGAGTATAACACAGTATTCTGTCGTATTCGCGGGTATGTTGACTGCTGTTTCGAATTCTACACAAAGCAGTACTGCTTTAGAGTGTAACGTCTCTTTTTGATTGAAGCAGTCTATAACTATCAATGGTGCGACTGTCGTAAATTGATAAGGTGTGAGTAATTGTTGACCATCTCTTTGATAATAGGACATTTGGAATTTAGAAAACATTTCATACAATGTAGCAGAACAATTAATATCGTAATTTACGTTTAAATTGTCATACGGACAACGATCCGTGTTAAGGAATACCCTAATATTCTTTAGTGCACATTTATCGAATCTGATCATATCTTGAGAAACATTATTTTCTCGCCCCGTTTAAAATCCGATAATAATGTATCTAGGTGTTTCTATACTAGTCGATGTTTTGATTACCCATGTATGTTTATCTGTTGTGGGAACTGCTGGATCTACGTGTGCTTCCCAATTTCTAAATGCTACTGGATTATTCACACTTTTATCAATGTACTTCGTTAACGCCAATTCCTCCGCTAATGCTGGTATGATGTGCAGAACTTTCCAATATATTTTATTTATGTTAACTTTTAGTGCTTCATTTGCAACAGTTGGAATTACCGCATCGGTATCAATGTTACTGCGATTTAAAACCATTTCTTGCCTGATGTTCAAAGTCACTTTATTGCATTCTTCCGCAAAGCTAAGTAGCATTCGCAAAGGGACACAAACACTAAAATACCCTGACGCATTTGTTATGCTATCAAAATATGTAATATGTCCATTACGCTTGATGTAAGCCGTCCATTGTGTTCACCTGTTATTTTGATCATCCAGATTCACGATACCACATTCATTCGTATGGATTTGTGTAGGTAATTTGTCTCGCATGTATATTCAGTGGGAGTTTTTTTGAATACAATTGTAAATATAGACCTAAACCTCGCTTATATGGTTTTATGTATAAGCCTTTTCGTAAGGTAGCTGCTTATATAGCCTGATTGTGTCGTTTAGTTTTTTCTAACGCTTTTGACGCAGTTTTTGCGTCAGTGACCGCTTTTGCAACTGCAACTGCACCTCCACCCAAAGAACCTAAAGCTCCTAATGCTGCAAATAGGGTAATAAGAGATATGAACCCCCCACGTTTTGGTATTGGTAATATTCTTCTTTTGGGTAGTCAAGATTTTTTTATGTTTTAAAACGTTTAAGGCTTCTTGTACCGTAATTTTTAACGATGACCGAAGTTTACCACCAACACGACGTCGTGCTAGAAGCGCTGTTTTGTTGAATGAAATTGGTCTGTTTCTGTGAGAACGCTTCCTACGTCGTGATTTGCTTCCCATTCCCATTGTTGTTTTTCCATTCATTACACCGGCTATGGTTAATGCAGCTGCTCTTTCTCCAAAGGTAGCGTTTGAGGAACGAAATCTATTCCAAGCTTTTTGTTGTTGTGGCGATGCCTTAGATCGTTTGACTGCGAGTATGCAATATCGTGTTCTTTACACGCTTCGTCCAGTTCGTTAATACCTCTGTCATCGTGAGCTAATCGTACTCGTAAACGGGTACCCGGACCGCAATATCTGCACCTAGGTATATGTAACTCCACGGGTAATTTATGTATTAAGGTGTTAATTAATCTAGAACCTCTTTTACAGCTATTACACGGAGAACTGTGCTTCATACCACACTGACTGACAATTCACTACTAAACTGTTTAATGCTTATGACATATATATATATATATATATATATATATATATATATATATATATATATATATATATATATATATATATATATATATATATTACCGCCATACAAGTTATAATTCAGTACTACAATGGGTGACATCCGTTTCATGCCACAAGATACTGGTATTACATATAAAAAATTATGACATCACTTTTAACAATAATCACTACTCAAAACATAGGTCTAGTAAAAGGAGGTTGTAAACGTGGTATAATCGTCGGTCCATCAGGTTGCGGAAAAACAAATCTTATGATTACCTTATCAGAACATCCAAATGGTTTACGTTTTGAAAATGTTTATGTATACTGCAAATCTTTATATCAACCAAAATACCAGTACCTACGAAATTTACTTACACATTTAAAAAATATCGTGTATTTCGAATACAGTGATAACAGTGACTTTATATCCCCTAGTGATTCACTAAGAATTCAATAATGATTTTTGATGATGTAGCATACCATAAACAGAATGAAATAAGGGATAATTTCTGTTTTAGCAGACACCAAAACAATTATTCTTTCTATCTGTGCCAAACGTATTCTTCTATTCCAAAACAACTTATACGTGATAATGCGAATCTACTGGTTCTATTTCAACAAGATAACACCAATCTTAAGCATGTGTATGATGATCACATTAATGTAGATATGACATTTGATAGATTTAAGGACATGTGTTACTGTTGCTGGCGTGACAAGGTTGGATTTCGTGTGATTGATAAAGAGAGTTATGTTAATGCAGGTCATTTCCGTAAGGGATTTGACTACTACATTGCATTATAAATACAACACTTGATATTTAAACATGCAGTAGTAATGGAGGAGCGCTTAGTTCAAGACATTTTGTAACAAAAATATGCTAGGAAGGTACTGCACTTACAGAACGTGCAATGGAGGCGTACTTTAACACATAACACAACCATTGAAACAATTGATTACTAAACAAGATGGTTCTCTCGTCAAAGCTGAACCATTTACATCAGAATTCAGAAAAACTGAGCCTGTTGCACATGAAAAGAAAGTTTTTTTACATCATACGCCTAAAACATCAGGAACTCGGAAGGCACTATTTATTCTTATTCCTGACATCATTCCACAAGTTTTAGAGGAAACTGATTGCTGATACCACACATGATGACGAGAGGGAGATTCCTACTTTACAACAACTGAAATCAGAACTGTATGCTGCTGGATCTCAACCGGCCTTTGAAGAGTACCTTAGTCAGTATGAAGGATTAGCGAAATATTATGTGGAAGGTATATTTAGAGATCCCGAAGACGAGTATGATTTAATATACGGTGTACACTTTCTTCCCGAAAAAGATAAATTTTTTTATTGGTGGTGCTAAACTAGACTTTATTGGAGAGAATTTTCGTATCTCGCTTCCTGATGCATCATCATTAGACTATGATGGAACTCCAAGATTATACCAGCTACTACTTAAAAAAGCTCCTACGGGATACAAAAAGAGTGATCTGCAGCAATACAATGACATTTTGCGCCGCACAAATATAATTATAACCCAGATGAACAAATGCAAGGAACTAATGGTAGGAAATACATTGAGATCAGTAAACCATTACTTCACCCTAAAAAACGACCCCCTACGTCAGCTATTGTATCTCCTGTCACAAGATCTCGCACAACTTCTATCTCCAAAAGAGGGGGTGGAATGCAACTATTACGATATAATAACAAAGCAATTGAGTATGTACCTTGGAATGATCCGAATAAATTAGTAGTTTGGTTGCGGGAGTTAATGGGATCAATGTCGGCAGGAAATACTAGCAATCATAACGAAATAATATATATATATATATATATATATATATATAAAATTATTAATTTTAATTAGTAGGTTTAAACTACTGAGTAAACTTTATTTATGTATTTAATAAAATTAATAATAATTTTTAACTACATATTTACCTTTGAACTTATTCGTTCATAACAATACTTGCAATAAAATATATATATACTTGATGAATTACGTAAAGCGAAAGTAATAAAGTAGGATCTCTGGTTATAAACCTATTAATATATTCATTTCATTTCAATGTTACAACCACTATCACTATAGATACTACTACATATCCAGCACTGATGTCAATAGATAAATTTGGTAAACATATTACTTATCATCATAGTGATGCCACGAAATAAGGTAATATACATTACGAAACTTATTTTACCTTACAAAGTTTATTGCATAAGAAGGCAGTAGATATTCCATTGGGTACAGATGGAAAATATTTGTTCCCTTATACAGAGTGTACAATAGCACATTGTATGTGGTCACCTCGAGTTCTTCATCTTCAAGTGGATGATCTACTATATACGACACTGATGTTTCTAATTAGTCAAACTATACGTAAGGAAGCTGTTATTCAACCTATAATACCAGACGGTGTCAAATTTACGCAAGAACAACCATTCATCATATAGATTCTACTAAAATCGAAAGCGATAAAATGAGTAAAGCTGATATTGTTGAAGAACTGCACAAACCAAAAACGAGAAATTTTCCGCGGCGTTGTGTAGTACTAAAAGGTTTAAATAATCTCTTTCAAGCTGATTTAGTGGAAATGATACCTTACGCTGGGGTAAATAAAGGATTTCAAAACATTTTAGTGATAATAAATGCTTTCTCTAAATATGTCTGGGCCCTTCCCATCAAACGCAAGAATGGTAAACTAGTCGCAGACGTAATGAATAAACTTTTGTCTGGTTTGCAAAGGACGCCTACGCACATACAAACTGACATGGGAATGGAGTTTTATGATACTGTATTTAAAAAAGTTATGAAAAAATTTAATATTAATCATTACAGTAGTTATTCCAACTTCAAGAGTAGTATAGTTGAACGTGAAAATCGCATTTTTAAAGCAATAATGTGGAAAACATTCAGTATGCAAGGTTCCTATAAATGGTTATGAACATTACCTCAAATTGTTGTGGTTATAATTCAAGAAAGCATAAGACCACCGGAAACAATCCTATATAAGTAACGGAAAAGAATGCTGCCTCTATCTTGAAACGTTTAAAATGGAATAAAGTTCTTGACCGTAAGACACCTAAATTTAAGGTGGGGGATTATATACACCTAATTGGAGTTACGAAGTCTTTCAAATATCAACAGTGAAACGTTCCAGTCCAATTACCTACACCTTACGTGATAGTCGAGATGAAGAGATACAGGGACGTTTCTATGAGCCAGAACTTCAAAGTGTTAAACATCCTGACATTCACCTAGTTGAACGTGTAATACGACATACGATATCGTTTTCGAACCCATCTTAGTAGGTAGCCATGTCCTTCAGGTGTGTATAAATAATTTGTAATTATCCCTTGATTGTCCACCAGTATGCGCCATTCCTGCTTATCAAACACCACTCCATTACTCTTAGATCCACCAAGTTTCCCAACTGGTTCAAAATTGAATTGGGGGACAGACCGACACTAACATACTTCGGTTTACTTTTATTTAGAAAATACTGTACATTATTAATTAAAATATCACGACATCCACTTGAATTCATAACACTCACAATCTTCGCCTTTTCTACCGCTTGACTTAATATGTTCTCCATTACATACAATACTGATTTCACATGTACTCCCTCTGAATTTATATCCTAATTTCCCCACATTTTCTACCGTCGAGGTTACCTGCTTCACCTTGACCGCCACACTGCACGTTACTTCTGCAATCTTACCGTTTCAAGGCCTTTATTCACGACCTTTCTGCAAGGTTGGCGGGATCACACCAATCACTTCAAAGATGTCTCCTTCACCTTTCTGGCCCTCCACATTTTCAAGGTCTCCCATTATCCAGGTTTATTCCATTACAATGTCCTCCACCTCTCACGTTTACCACTTTTCCAAGGTTACGCAATGCCGATATCAATCATGTCATTCTTCAAGGTTAATTATTCATATGTTTTCACAAGGTCTTTCCTTTCTTTAAAAGTAGGGATACCTACACATATAGTATCGTGTTATTTCCACCAGTGTCAGTATGTCTGCTAGTCCAGTACAGAATAATTGGGATGATAGGGAGAGCTACCAACCATTACCACTTTTTAATCTAAGTGTGCGGCGAACATGTGAACTAATTCCCAACTAGGTGCAATTTGAAAAAGAAGGGCTACTGCCTTCTGCGACATTAGAGGCATTAAAGAATACATATGAAGATGTGCAGCGGAATACTGGATGGTTTGCCAACCTAGATAAAGGAATTCGCTACCTCCACCATCATGCATTCATGGGTAATTTGGGATATTATCATCTTGCAGGACATTTATGCTATGACTGCTACAAAACATGGCAACCAAGTGAATACCGAGTTATTGACCATCATACACATATGGATAGATGGGACGCCATTTACCACATGTCACACCAAGAATACTGATGCTCATCGTGTAGAGCGCCCCTAACAATGCTGCACGAGGTATATGAAGATGATTCATGCACACTCTGCGGAGAAGTGTATTGTTTGGTCAATTAGTTTTTTTTATAATGCATATATTGTATATAATAAATTATTTCCTATTAGTATCTTACTGTGTTCTAAGGTGAGAAGACGTACGACGTGACACCAACCTTTTATTATCCTCAGTATTACAATTGTTTCGATAAACGTTTACTTACGTATCGAACATGGTCTGGAGTTCACTCACCTATATCGCTTGCAGCAGCAGGGTTCATTTCCATATCTTCAGACGATACGGTTGAATGTTTCATTTGTGGAGTTCGAATAAATCAATGGCGGTCATCTGACACTCCGCTACAGGAGCATCTCCGATGGGCACCACACTGCACGTAGGCTCAATTACTTGCACTACGTCCTCGCAGGTGTAATGATAAGTGGAAAAGACCTTCTGTACTTGTACTAAATCAAAATGTTTTATTCCTAGAGAAAATCATATATCCGAATAATGCACTGATTACATTTGTACATACAAATAAATATATTAGCATATGATTATCAGAGAAGCGTAAAAGAATTACATGAGCAGGCCTTGAAAAAGTGAGATGCCTGAGTAGGTAGGGTGCGAAATAGCCTTGAGAATGTGTTGAGTGTTAGTGACCTTCGTATTTTTTACACCTTACAGTGTGGTAATCTTAGAAATGTGTGACCTTAAGAAAGTTGGGTGCAAACATGACCTACTTATTGCGTAACCATGGACGGGTGGACCTTGAAATTGTGGTAACCTTGGAAATGTGGGACCTTGGAAATGTGGTGTGTTCCAAAAGTCTCCAATCTTACCTACTGTTTTCCAAAAACGGCTCCTGTTTAATAAAATCAGGGGTCTGTTTCTCAAAAACAAGTATCTGTTTCTCAACTACAGATAGCCGTTTCCTAGATCATTCAGCTAACCGGACGCGGGATCCTGCATGTGGGTGGGATTTTATCTGATATCAACTGTCATGTTCAAGATGAGAAGATAATACACACCTATTTTTATGTACCCTAAGCTGTCTTTTTTAACTAAATATCTTGAATTATGGCTAGTTCTGGCAACTGAATTATCTATAATTCTAGATCTGTAAATGTATCCATACATTCTTACCTGTCATAACAAAGACGAAATATGTATTATGCAGAAGTGTTTTATTAAGGCTAGCGAAACCTATTTTACGAAATCTACGATAACGTTTTCTACAATACCGGAAGAGAGACTAAATATGGTCTCGTTAAAACAACTAATGTAATATCTCAGTAACATCATCAGCAAACTAAAACCATATCCTATTAAGGAAACAGAATCCCCTTTTTCAAGCCTACGTAGTACCCACAAAGTGGCTTTAAAGAAGCGAAAATTGGACTATGTGTACACAGTACATGTTGTAACAGGATAGCAGTATAACGAAGAGTATATGAATTTAGTATTTAGCGTTTTTTTTTTATCTCTGGGAATTCTGGCCATTCTTTAGTACGCTCTAGTGGTGTAACGGTTGATGGTAGAAAGAATTATTATATCTGAAACTTTGTAGAAAATTTTCTCTTTAATTTTACAAGCATGGTCTTTTCGAAAAAATACGGATTTAGCCCAAAACCTAAAAAAGTTGACCTCAGATTCGTGTTCAGCGACCCAAAAAGCATAAATGTGATTAGGACTGTACCTAAAATTTCCGCTAACTGTCCCCTGTTATTCCTAAATTGACTAGCCTATTTCTACTATTGAATCTCTAAAAAGGTTACTACGATGTATATTCGTATGAAACAATAATGGATGTGAGAGGCCATATAGATACATTTTGCGACGGTCTAGAATGTGCTCTGCCTTTTTCCCCCTACAACCCTTCAGCAGAAGGTGTTTGTGTAACATTTTAACCAGTGGGGTAGCGCAAGTGCAGTGTCTAATGCGATTTATTGTCAGAAAAGCTATTTTAATGCGATTTTTCGGTTTTAAAGAGACTTAAACGGCGTGTGTATATATTTTTTTACCTAGTGGTAGGAAGTAGTGTTCATTTTTGTAGCGGATATTCTTGTAAATGCATGTAGGTAACTATATGTTAGAATAAAATTTTGTAGTTTTGTACTATTTAGAGTAGATTAACCACTGCACACTTTTAGCCTTAAATTCATTCAACGCGGAAGGACATTGCTTAAGATGTGGTAGAGAACCGATAGTATGGAGAGATTTTTACATCCCACATGTTGTAATTGTGGAAGTGACGGTGGTTCTGATGTGGGATGGCAACGGGGTGTAAGTAATTTTTGTAATGTAGGGTGTAATTATAATATTTTTTGGTACATATATTACAATAAATAAATGTTTATTTATCGTAAAATATCTCTAAAGATAAATGTCATTGTTTATATGAAATGCGAATTCCTACTGGTATTTGACTGAAATTTAGCTGTTTTTCTTCTATACGCATTATTTGTTAAGAAACCGATTACTCTAAATGATTATAAGCATGAAACTAAACTAGAGAATATTTTTCTAAACCAATAATAAAATAATTTTTTAGAGAGTGTACATATGCATGAATGCTATGTATTGATATAAAATTAATTGGTTGATAGCAAAAAAATTTCAATCGCGTTTTTTATTTTTAGTTTAATCCACGTTTCTTTGTCGTTTTATTTACAGGCAAATTAGATCCTTTCAAGGTCTGTGGAAGCGTACATCTGCATACAGTATGACCAAAAAAAAAAAATCTGTATATCGCAAAATAGGTACATGTGCAGCCGAGACCTTAATCAATAAAAACTAAATTTGATATTAAACACGGATAATAAAAAAGCCCCGATTGCTAGTGTTTCTTTGAGCAAAAATTCGTATACGGTGTTTTTTTGACTGGGTGGAAAACCACTAACGTCATCTTGATAAATTGCTTTTTATGTGATATCTGATTGGCGTTGAATGCTATGAAAAAGTCCCAGCACATTCTGAGCCGTCGCAAAATTTATCTATATGCCCCCTCGCATCCATTATTGTTTCATACAAATGTACATAGTAATTTTTTTAGACTCAATAGTAGAAATAGGCTAGTCAGTTTAGGAATAAAAAGGACAGTTAGCGGAAATTTTAGGTACAGTCCTAATCACATTTATTATTTATGTTTTTTGGGTAGCTGAACATAATTTTGCTTAGGTTTTGGGCTAAAGCGCACTTTTTCGAAAAGACCATGCTTGCAAAATTAAAGAGACAACATTTACTACAAAGTTTCATATATAATAATTGTTTCTATCATGAACCGTTACACCGCTAGAGCGCACTAAAGAATGGCCTGAATTCCCAGAAATTAAAAAAAAAAACGCTAATACTAAATCCATATACTCTTATATATACTGCTATCCTGTTGTATATAGTCCAATTTTCGCTTCTTTTAAGTCACTTTGTGGATATTACGTAAGCTTGAAAATGGTGGTTCTGTTTCCTTAATAGGGTATGGCTTTAGTTTGCTGATAATGTTACTGGGAGATTATATTAGTTGTTTTAACGAGATCATTTTGCGCTATGTTAATTTCTTCTGTTATTGTAGAAAACGTTGTCGCAGATTTCGTAAAATAGGTTTCGCCAGCCTTAATAAAACACTTCTGCATAACACGTATTTCGTCTTTGTTAAGAATGTAGGGATTAATTTACATATCTAGAATTATAGATAATTCAGCTGCCAAAATTAGTTATAATTTAAGATATCTAGGTACAAATTAATCAGTGTTTCGACAGCTTAAAGTACATAAATAGATATGTATTACCATCCCATCTGAAAGAAGACGGTTGATATCAGATAAAATCCCAACCACATACAGGATCCAGCGTCCGGTCAGCTGAATAATCTAGGAAAAAGAGAAACAGACCCCTGTTTTGGGGAAACTACCCTCATCCTAAGTCCGATCCTGTTTAGGACAGTAGTACTATGTAATAATAATAACCTTCTGACTAGATGTTTACCTATGTCAAAAGGTGAAAAGTTCATTAGAGCCGCACCCAAACGTCAAAAAACCTAGAAAAAACGTCGCAAACACCAAAAACATAGATACGCGGATATGTAGATACACATAGAGCCCAATAAAGAACCGTTTAACTTTGACATATAGATGGGTTGACTGCACGAGGATAATCGAACAATACCAAGCATGCGCAAAATCAGTCATTTGATTATGAATGAAAACTGGTACTACATTAATTAACAGAAGCTCTTTGAAGTTATTTTACTATTTTGTAATAAAATCTACATCTCTTTAACACATATGAACACTTAGTCTCTATTTTTTAGTTTTACAATACAGTTCCTTATACCTAATACATGAAATTGTGTTTTTGACACTTATAACGTTTGCCAGCAGTAATTTTTTTTTACATGCTCTTTGTACAGTTCCGTAGAATGATTCTAGTTAAAGCATGTTTACATATGGTTGGGGGCACTACTATTAAATGTAAGTATTATTATAAGTTTTTGTTATGAACGAATAAGTTTAAAGGTAAATATGTAATCAAAAATTATTATTAATTTTATTAAATACATAAATAAAAAGTTTACCTCGAGTAGGATTTGAAACTATGATCTGTACTTTGTTAGAGTACCGCGCCAACCAACTGCGCCATCAAGGTTCCAGCCCCAATCGATGTAAATTTTGCCTTTATGTATGTAGCACATGTGTACACATACGAACACACATAGGCACACGTGCACACGAACGCAGACGCAGACCCACACGCTCACGTACACGAACACGCACAGGAATCCGTGCGGGCACATGAACACGCATATGCACACGCCTATGAATACGCACATACTCACGCTCACGTACACGAACGTAATCACGCACGAACACAGACACATACAGGCACATGCACGCATGCGCGCAGACACACACGTACATGCACTCACATATGAATAAGCACATGTGCACGTACCCCCACCGCACACACTCACGCACACCCACGCACACGCACACGTACACACCCAAGAACACGCACACGCACACGCACAAGCACACGCACACGCTAGCTCACACGCACACGCACACGCACACGCACACGCACACGCACAAACACACACACACGCTCACGCACACACGCATGTGCACTCGCACACACACATATGCTCACCCCACACACGTATACTTGCACACACGGATATATCCACACGAGCATGCGTGCACAAATCACACCTACGCACTCGCCCCACCGACGTTATACCGGTAGGTCGCGCGGGCTTTCCGTCATATTTCTTTCGTTTTTCCGTAAATATAGAAAAATGTACATTTTGAAGAATATGAGGTGAAATAGTAGCTTTAATTATTTAATTAAATAATCTTAGTAAGTACGGGATCAAAAGCTAAATTTGAAAGTATTTAATTTAGATTAATACTTATAGTGAAGATCTGTTGCTACCGGTAACCGTAAGTTTAAATTTTAACCGACGAAGCTTAATTAGACTGAAAGAGCTCGTATTTATTAACAACCATCCATTTAATCATCAATCATTGTCTACTTGCCAAACCGCAGTCCGTCCGCAATAATTTAGTTTTAGGAACATCTTCCACCGCCGTCTAATTCTGAAGCTATCCTCCATTGAGAGACCTGGAGCGTTCCGTTACGGAGACCGTGTACTATCCAGAATCCAGCCTAAACACAGTCTGGCCTAGAGAATCTCTTTGGGTACTGCCCGCGGCACATTTTTCCGCATCAACCTCTGGAACGAGAGTCCGTCCTTCGTATCCCGTCCAGGAGTTGACTAGTCAAATATCTTACCGTAAATTAAATTTAAATTAGATTACATTAATTTTATATCTCAAACCAGTCTCAATTTTTGTATTGTTGGAAGCTGGCTTCAAGCTTCACTTGCCGGCGCACACACACACGCATATGCACACGTACATGCAATTAACAATTTTTAACTCGAAAGTAAAAATGTATAATGACATTGGGTAATTTTTTTTAGGACTTTTTACTATTTGAGTTATTGGTAAATTTTGTAATAAAATCCGCAGATCGAAATATAAAATTATCTTCTATTTCATTTACTAATAGAATTGCGCCTAGTTTATATTTTTCTTGAATTGACATTTATTCAAAAGATACTTGACCTCAGCAATATTTCAGTAGAGATTTAATGACTTCAACATTCCTGTTCTAACGCCTTTGATGTGTAAGCTCCTATTTCCGGACACTCGCAATAGCGTTATGTTAAAATAAACACTCCGAAACATTAATTTTTGTACACAAACGCACGCGTAGAAAAATGAAATGCGGGGCTGTACCACATTATACTAAAAATAATTAACTCCGGCTTGTGTTGAATTTTGGACAAAACTTTTCCGCAAAGCTTCAGTATCTAATAAAAGAGAGAAAGTCTTAGCAATGTCAAAAATTCAATCTTTGCTTTAAACAGGAAGTAGATTGCTATTCCCTTACATATCTTGTACATTAAAATTTTACCAAAAAGATTTCGCTTTAAGATTAGCGACCTAATTTAGTCTGCATTTGTCTGTTCCACTAGTGAAATAATATAAATCTGCAAAACGAGATAATGTATTGTAAAAAATAATCTCGGTTTAAAAATTATTTGCAGGTCAATTGCGACGACGCGTCCAATAATAAATAACCAATGAAGTGCACTGGACTTTAGTGATAAATGACCTACTTTCACTGATAATATCTAGAGTTTCACAAATTATTCATTTTTGTGCATGAAGAACACATTTTTCTGACTATAGTTGTGGTAACTGGTAGATAACAAAATCATGTATAGTTTGTATACTTTTCTTGTTTTTTCATTCACCATTTGACATCAACTGCTGCAAACTATTAAGTAATTATCATTTTATGCTCCACTCTATTAACTGGAAATTATCGTGTCATATCAAAAAAGTGTTAAAACAGAAACAAATAAAAATATTACATAAATAAAATCTAAATTACATATTGCAACATTCAAGAATTTCGATAGAAACGAATCGCCAAATGAAGTGGTTGCGGGTCCTACATTATATGCATGTTTAGGTGTTGCTAAGTACATGCTTATAAGACTTTAACCTTAGTCAGTAATAACCCAATTACACATTCCTATTCATAATATCTCCTCGCGTAATAAAAAGAATAACAGCATACATACAATGTATGAACCTAAAATGCGTGTAACTAGGTACTTATGTACTAATATTTGGGTTTCAGATATACACTGAGAGAAGTTTTCAAGCAATTTTGCGAAATGGAGATTAATGCTTTCTTGCAATTAGTGTACATGTACTACACAAGAACCGCACCTTCAAACGCTAAACTTTCTATAATATTACAAATTATAATTAAAGTAACAATTACTAATACTCTCTGTTTGAACATTCTATCAACTACAAATAAGTAATGTACAACAAATTCACATGCATTTTACTAAATTGAAACACATACAGAGTGGGCCACAGAAAACAGTCCACCCGATATTTTCAGTATTCATTAGGCTTTAAGGAAATGCTGAAACACTTCGATTTTGCTTCCAAGGGGGACACATTTTTACGATACAGATATCTGTCATTTGTCAACCCCCTCCCTTCCACATCACCAACCCTTTAATTTAAAATAGCGAATGTACCATGTGTGGTGGTACATCATTAGAAAGGAATTTAGATGGAGTATTCAGGTATGTGATCATCCATGATTTTTTTCGATATTTACGTCTATGCAAAAAAAGTCATAATTAATTTAAAGCGCGACACCTCTTAAAACTGAAACGCAACGCCTATGTTTTGATACTTTGTCAATGATATCTGTCACATCAAAAATAAATTAAAACGAATTTTGTAAAAAATTAGTAGTTTGATACTAAGACTGTTTGTTTAACATTGCTGTTAGTAAATTAATTTAGGTATTTTTTGAATACTTTCAAAATGGTATATTCAATTGCGGAATGAGTTGAGATTATTTCCATATTTTTTTAAAACTGGAAGTGTGCAAGAAGAACAGCGAATTTAGTTAATCAGCTTCATGAAGACAAGCAACTTTATCACTCATATGTATTAGAGTTAGTTAGAAAATTAAGGGTCATTAGCTAATAAAACAAATAATTATGAAAATCGTGTTAGGACTGAAGCGGCATAAGTAGAAATTTTAGGTCATTTTAATTTAGATCCTACAAGTACAAGAAAATTGGCCGAAGATTTTGGTTTTTCGCGCATTACGGTTCGTAGGGTTTTGAAACTTCATAAATTTCATCCCATCAAGATAAATTTGATACAGGAAATAAATGAAGATGACCCAGAGAAGCGAATACAGTTTTGTGAGATTATGACTAACAACAAACTAAATAGTAATGCAAACTTTTTATTGAATATTTGTTTTTCGGATGAATGTTCCTTTTTTCTAAATGGTATCACAAATCGGTACAATTGCCGTTACCGGACTGACGAAAACCATAGAGTATTCCGCGAAACACATACCCAGCATCCTATTAAATTAAATGTGTGGGCAGGAATTTATAGGGATCGTATTGTTGGACCATTTTTTTGCCGCAAAATTTGAACGGAGAAACATATCTCGAATTATTACAGGACACTATTGATCCCGCTCTCACAGATATAATCGAAAATGATAATAGATACGAGTTTTTCCAACAAGACGGCGCACCTCCGCATTATAGTAGAGCTGTAAGGCAATATCATAATGAACGATTTCCTAGACAATAGATTGGAAGAAAGGCTTCATTGAATGGCCTGCAAGATCCCCCGATTTCACGCCCCTAGATTTCTTTTTGGGGTTATTTAAACAGCAAAACTTATACGACCGAACCTCCTTTGTTGGAAAAACTAAGACGACGAATAGTACGTGAATGCGTCTAATAACCCCTGAAATGCTTCAAAACGTTCGAAGTAATTTCGAGCAGCGACTCTACAATTGTATGGAAGCCGATGAATACCATTTTGAACATCTAATTCATTAATTCATTATTAATTTGAGTAAATTGTGTTATGTATCATAACTTATAATTTAGTTACTTTACATTTTGCGTTGCGTTTCAATTTTAAGAATTAATTAATTAAACTTTCTTTGCAAAGACGAATATCGAAAAAAAATCATGGATGATCATATGCCTGAATACTCCATCTAAACGGCTTTCTAATGATGTGCCTCACATGGTATATTCTATTTTAAATTAAGGGGTGGGGATGTGGAAGGGAGGGGATTGACAATTGACAGATATTTGTGTCCCCTTGGAGCAAAAATCGACTTGTTTCAGTCTAATGAATACTGCCAAATATCGGGGTGGACTGTTTTCTGTGGCCCACTCTGTATATCTAAGACATCTAACAATTCCAACGATACGATTCAAAAGCACTAACGGTCCATTCTAAGCTTCCGTTAGTCGCACCAAATTTTCCAACATAATTAGTCGCACCGTTCTCTCAGACTGACTATATATAATTAAAACATACGACATTTTCAAACAAACGAGGCGTAGTAAACAAGTATATTTAGTTTTCAATAATTAGAAAAACATAAACGAGTATTTTAAAAATAGCTAAACTAGACTAACCAAAAAATAGATCACGATTTATAAAAAGCGGATAACCGGAAGTCAAATTTACTATCTAATCCTAAATAATTAAAAAAATTACAAAACGGAAAATCTTTAAATTGTATTTTCTTTATTAGATATGTATAAGTGTAGCAACTAAAACATGAGTATTTAGTTTGTCTATTCTTGGGCGAGCTGCCGAAGCACAGTGGCCTACCCTACCATTTACGTCAGGTTGACTTTTCAAAGGAACGAAAAATCTTACAAACGAGCTTTCAAGTTTCGAGGAAAATTTGGCATGCGAACACGAATTTTTAGATGAGGAAGTATCAGGTGCTTGACTAGTTGAGTATTTTCTATCGGGAAAAGAATAAAAACATTGACCACCTTCTGATAGTTGTTGTGTAGTTATAGGTTTCCACCAGTTTATTCATCACATCTGCTTCTCCTTTGGGTCCTACTCGGTGTGTCAAAGCGATAGGACGAGTTAAGGTTGCTCCGCTTATATCTTTCTGTCAGTGAAACAAACACGTGTTATAATGACAACTTCTGAATCAATAAAATAAGGGTAAGCTTTTGAACAGAATTTTATACGCAGCGTTTGAATATTAATAATACACAAAGATAGTAATAATATAAATAGTAGAAGATTTGTAACGTGTAAAGGACTCTTTAGTTGAAAAAGGGCGAAAATAACAGTTATAGTATTCAATTTCTACGAAAAATATAGCTTTTGAAACCCCTACCAGATGCGACTGTGAACTCAAACAGGTAAACATTCTTGCAATAACAATGAATTACAGAGAACTAATAATAACTTATTTTTATCGGACACAAGTGCGGGGTAAAGAAAGCAATCATAAATACGTATGAGTAGCTGTAGGGAAAATACGAGATGTGACTAATTCTCGTAATGAACCCCTTTCTAAAACAACTCCAAACGTAAGCACTGTCATACGAACTATTCTATTAGCCTTAATGATAAAAATAAATAACTAGCTCTAATTCGTAATCTAACGTGTGTGTGTGTGTGTGTGTGTGTGTGTGTGTGTGTGTGTGTGTGTGTGTGTGTGTGTGTGTGTGTGTGTGTGTGTGTTGTGTGTGTGTGTGTGTGTGTGTTGTGTGTGTATATGTTATTATTATATTATTTGTATGTATATGTTGTGTGTGTTGTATTTGTGTGTGTGTGTTGTGTTTTGTGTA
>JARFJB010002048.1:100000-320000 GCA_036346205.1 Vesta saturnalis
AGAATGGTGAACACCTGGCGAATATCTGTGTGGCAGGAAGCCTGTTCGTATCCAATACGTGGTTTAAACATAAAAATGTACATGTGTACACATCAAAGAGGTGAATCTAAAAGTATAATAGACTTGATAGTGTATGATGAATGGCTTAGAAATATGGTGAAAGATACAAAGGAAATGCGCGGATCGGAGTGTGGATCGGACCACTTTTTGGTTGTATCAAGAGTGTTGTAACGGTGCTCAATTTAAAATTTAAAAATCCCGCTTTTACAAGGTTGCTGATAAGGGTACAAACTTCTGTGATAAGATAATTTCTATTTTTCCTGTCAAAAAAGACATTAACCGAAGAAAGGTGTGCTTAGAAATAATCCAAGCAATCCTCAGAAATAAACAATAAAATTCTAATTATTGATCAAATTAAGTAACAATATCACTATTGGTGAGGAAAATTTCTTATTATTAATAAATTAAGCATAAGATATTGAACATTTAGGACCACATGGTTTTACTTAATTCATAGTCATTTCCACGAAGAATCCTTCATCTCAAAGCATAGGCAGTCTAAAACAAGACTAAATTCTCTATAAATAAATTAGTCATTTTAAAGAAAACAAATCTAACCTTGGTAGCCTATTTATAATATAAGTAAACGATTCTAAAATACACCGATTTAGGGTTTTTTTCTTGTTATTTTATTATATTAGCCGTTCTTCATAAATCTGAATTCCATAATCAGGGATATAAAATTTGCCATTGGTTGGTCCAGAAAATTAAGAACATCAGGAACCACCACCTTTAACAGCTAAGCAACCACTAACCACCACCTTTAACCATCACCGCTAAGCAACAGATCACCACCACAACCATCACCATCAAAATTCATACCATCACCGTGTTATTGAAGCAAAACCATTATTAACGCAACTAAATACTTGGTCAGATCCATCCGATTAACAATTATATAATCTAACACATTTAATTACTACTGCATACAGTATTTAACCGAAAATTGTAAGAATCTGGACAAGCTCACACACATACATAACAGGCAAAACAGACCAATCACATTTCACATCCACAGTTTATATAATTAGATTGTTTGATTTCATTAATTGCATATCAGCTAGTGTAACTACCGTATATATAAAATACTTCAACTAACATTAAACATTTACATAACTAACTTTTGTATTAGTAAACCAACACTAAATAAGTTCCGAATGGGCTATTTATTATCTTCTGCCAATTACAACCTTTATGCGTGAGATACTCATGTTCTACTATCTAGCCAGGTACGGGTAGCAGTCCAACAAACTTATTTTATATACACTGAACGTTGGTTAGCATAATAATTATAATTTCACATATGCATCCCGTTTTCAATCCATTTGATTGAATTAAGGTTATAGTGTGTTTAGGGTAAAGTCGGCCTGGAGAAGGAAAGAAAACGTAGTGCGAACGTCCAGAACTAGGGTAGACAAACTAGTGGATAATGGCGCGAGAATGGAATACGCAGATGCTGTGAGTAAAGAGTAGAATGTGAATGAAATAATGTGGAACGAACAAATAAAAGACACTGACGTTTGAAAGTGCATGGATAAGTTTGAAAAACTTTGTTGTCAATTGTGCAGTGCGGATAGGTGGGAGAGCGACTGTAGGTCGACACGTAGACTGGGTGGAATGAGGCGGTAAAAAAGGCAGTATGTAAGAAAAAAATGCGTACGTGGCAATGATTGTTGCAAAAAGTGAGACTAAGAAAAAGCAATTGTATGAGATGTACAGATTAAGAAACAAAGAAGGCAGTGAGAATAAGTAAAGAGGAAGTGGTGAAGGAAAAAAAATACAAAACATGGTGAAAAACACAACGCTGCAGGTGTGATCAATATGAGCAACGAAATAGTATGGGATGACTGTGATGAAGCTGCACAGTAGTGAGGAAAGCAGGACTGAAGGGTTAAATAAGGAGAATTTAGAAGGAATGGTGAATGAAGCTGAGTAGGATATTGGGATAAATGACGTAAAGAAAACGGTAGGAAGATTGAAAAACGGCAAGGGAGCAGGCGTAGAAATGCTAAAGTATGGAGGTGCAAAGCTAATACGAACAATGTGTGAACCGTTCAATGCATGTCTTATGTGTGAAAATGTGCCGAGGGATTGAAAGAGCGCAATCATTGTACAACTGTATAAGGGTAAGCGTAAAAGATTTATAGCAAGGACTACAGAGGAATAAGTTTGCTCAGAGTGCCTGGTAAGTATTTGGAAGAATACTGATTAATAGAGTACGAGGAACTACACAAACTAACATTTGGTTTGTGCAGGGTGGCTTCATACCAGGGAGAGGATGTGTCGATCAGATGGTTGCTCTCCAGCAGGTGATTGAAAATCGTTTAAGTGTAAAAAAGAAGCTGTACTGTGCGTTTGTAGATCTGGAGAAAGCATATGACAGAGCAAATAGGGAGAAGCTATGGGAAATACTAAATGAATATGCCGTAAGTAAAGGTCTAATAAACGGAATAAGGGCAGTATATAACGGTGGACGGGCATGTGTAAGCGTGAGAGGAGGTGTGAGTGAATACTTTAATATTGAGCAAGGAGTGCGACAAGGCTGTGTGATGTCACCGTAGTTTTCAATGCATACATGGATAAATGTGTTAGGCAAGCATGTACCGAAACAAATGGTGTAATGGTTGGTGACGTAAATGTACGACTTCTGGTGTATATGCAGATTACATTCTTATTAAGTGACGGCGCGGAAGAGGTAATCGTGAACAAAACTAAAATTATGGTGTTCAATCGGGAAGGTGGAAAGGAGAGTAGAGTATTTACTCTGCAACATCAAATTGTGGAACAAGTGGACGAGCTACTATATCTGGGTAGAATGTTTACTACAGATGGTGCAACGGAGGGCGAGATTGGACAAAGGGTGAATGCTGAAAGGAAAGTAATTGGAAGTATGTGGACGACAATGAGAAACGAAAACGTGAGCCTAGCTGCGATACGAGCAATCTGTTATGGAGGTTTGTACCATCAGTACTGTATGGAAGTGAAACATGGCTATGTCAAAAAAAACACGAACTAAAAATAAATGTCGTGGGTATGAGATTCCTAAGAAGCGCATGTAGTAAAACGAAAAGGGACAAGATAAAGGATGAGTGCATAATTAAGGAGTGTGGCGAGGACAAGACGATGATGGATAGATATAAAAGTAGTACATTACGTTGGTTTGATCACATCGAGAGAATGAACAACGCAAGATTAACGAAGCAAATACATGTGGGTGGGGTTAGAGGTAAGGCCACGTAAAACTTTGCTAAATGTAGTAGAATGTATGATAAAGGAAAGAAAGATAAGGTGTTTTAAATATAATAGGTTATGTCAGAGACAGTGTATGAACCTAGCGGAAGCTAGGGAGGTATGCTTAGATAGGAAAGCTTGGAGAAAGTTTGTGAATAAAAAATACATAAGAGTCAGGAATTGTTTTGCCTATCCTGCAAGGGAATGGTGTGAAGGTTAAGTTAAATTAAGTTAAGTGCTTCTCCTTTCGTGGAATTGTAAGACGTGATTATGGTAGGTTTTTGGTCGTCTCCATTTGCCTTCTTAATGTCGTCGCGATACTGGATACCTGACAGCATAAGAACGTTTTTGCTTTTTTTGGAACATAAGATACAGTAGTATAACCTTCTGTAAATCCGAATTTGCTAAAGTGTAGTGGACTTCCCACAGGACGCGAATACTCTACTGGTTTTGTTTTTTCTTAGACTTTCTATAGCGGTAATTACGTAATCACTTAATACGGTTCTTACTAAAAGGACTGAAGTGAACCAATTGTCCATAGTTAAGTTAGGGTTAAGGTTTGGTTTTGAGGGTTTATGTTTCCTAAAGCTATCGACTCCAAAAGGGAGGTAGCATTTCATGTACTGTTATATGAGGATCGGTTATATCCTTTTTGACAATTTGAGACAAATATACCAAATCAGTTGTGTATCTGAGCCAACATTTTTGTTTGTCTACGTACTTTACATCTATCTTTATCGTCAACGTAGTAAAAACCTAAATCTTCGTCATGGAATTCAGACATGTAGCATTTTTATTCCAAAGCCATTTATACCCCATGAATTAGTAGCATTTGTTCTGTTTGAACCTGTGAGACCTGCTAAACATATTAATCAAAGAAAAGCTCATACTTTGTTGAATGTACAGGTTTCAGTCCCTACTTTGTTAAAGTTTGTCCTGACAGTTTCTATGAACGCATTAGTGGAATCACGATTATAGCTATAATTTGATCTTTCATAAATTATGTATCTGATTGATTACCTGAGATAGATAGAATAGAGAAGTCTTTTTTTAATATTCTGCTTCGTAGTTCACACGTTCTTCCGATAGGTTGACTTGATTTTCCATATCATGTCATCTTTGCCCATAATAAAAAAATTACAAACCAGCTATGACTAAACATATACTGACTTCCATAAAAATTGCAACACCTAGAATTTATTGAACGATTTTATTGAAATTTTCGTCAACGATGTCTTTCATTAGAACAAATAAACGATTAAAATTTGAAAACAAAAGAACAAAAACTAAAAATGTTTTTTTCAATGAGTTGCTCCGCCACGATTTGTAATGCATTCATTTAGACGGCGTGGCATGCTATCAATCAAGTGATCTATAGCTGCCTGTGGTATATAAACCCAAGCTTCTTGAATCCGTAGCCGGAGATCGTGTAAGTTATCTGGAGGGTGTGGTAAATTACTCAGTCGGCTACCGACCTCATCCCATACATGTGCAATGGGTGACAAATCAGGCGACCGAGCAGGTCATGGGAGCACGGCAATGTTAGCTGCATCCAAAAAACGTGTTGTAGCCCTTGCCGTACGAGGGCGCGCATGATCCTGTTGGAAAATGAGATTTTCCAGCCCCTGAAGATATGGAAGCGCAACGGGTTCTAGCACATTGGCAATATAACCTGCGGCGTATAAGTTGCCATCAATAAAGGCCAAGGGTGATCTGCTACCGTAACATATTGCACTCCATATCATCACTCCTTGTGTGAGGGCTGTCATGCGTTCCATAAAAAATGTTGGATTTGTACGGTCTTCACGCATCCGTCTGACCCACCTACGACATCGTGGGACCGCAAGCAAAATCAGGACTCGTCACTAAACACAATTCGATGCCATTCTTGCGCCCAATTCACTCTTTCGTTGCTCCATTCTAGCCTACCTAGACGGTGAAGTAGTGTAAGAGGAAGACATAAAAATGGACGAAATGAACGCAGCCCATAAGACCTTATCCGGCGATAAACGGATGACATTGACATTCTGGGTCCTACATCCAACCATTTGCAATCGATCAAATCTCTTGTGGCGAAAAGTCTTAAGCGAGGTTCTTTGCATTCTGTAGTCCTGCGAGTACGTCCATATCCAGGGCGACGTTGTTGCATCCCTTCCTCGGACCATTTGGACCAACGTCTCAATACCGTTGTAACATTTCGGTTTACACAACGAGCAATTTCTCTTAGCGAAAGTCCGGCCTCTCTCATGCCAATAATACCGCCACGTTGAAGATCAGTCAATTGGGAAAAATGTTGATGTTGACGTACTCTTGGCATTTTTCTCAAGTTTAGAGTGAAATTGTGAACAAACAATTTGCAAAATTGACAGTTAATTACACACTGGTTGGTTTCTTTCTTCAAATTTATTGTTACAAATTGCAAAGGAAAAAACAAAAAAGAAACTACTAGCTAGATTTTATTCAAATTTTAATCATTTGTTTGTTCTAATGAAACAATCGTTGACGAAAATTTCAGTAACATCGTTCAACAAATTCTAGGTGTTGCAATTTTTATGGAAGTCAGTATATATCAGCTGTATATTGTAAAAAAGGACTCCCGTCAACCTCTGATTCCTCCATGTCCCTGATTTCTTGCTCGTTGTCTGCCTGAAGATACGATATTTCATCGTGATCAGATTCGTTAGCGCTTGATACATCGTCATAGGTCACCGGAGTATTACTGTTTAATACTTTAACCATTAGACGCCCAAGATATTCTTGTTCAGCTTCCTAAGAATACATTTGGCAGAATTTGAGCTATATGACCCCACGCAAAAAAATTTACGAGAATGGTGGCGCCGGCTGTACATACCGCGCCAACAAACAAAGAAGAATTGGCGATAAAAATGGTTTCAAATCGGTCCCACAGGCCGGGCGCGATGAACGGAAGGTTAAATATTTAAAACCAACAATTACATAAAATTTAAAGAGCGTTGAGATTCAAAGGTAACTCCCCGGGATAAATTCGTTGCATTCTTTTAAGCAAATAATAAGATATCTTAAATATCTTAAATTTTGAAAGAAATTCATTAACTATACTTAATTTTTATTTCACTATTTTACGTCATACAGATCTCCAATGACTACAACCGCACGCACGTTCTTAAAACATTGTTGCGAAAAATTAGATTAAATTAAATAACAAACAACAATATTTTGATATAATCGTCACAATAGTTTATCATACGTCCAACTTTTTTGTCAGCTTCGCGACTTCTTGATGGAGTTAGCTGAGATAGGTTTTCCGCATGTTCTACTACTCGGTCTTTAGATAGCTGCGTTATAAATTCTGGTAATACCTAGCTTTGTGTCAGAAACCATCACAATCCAGGAATTTCTTCAGTCGTACCCAATAGTAATTCAAACATAAGTTGGGTGCGATGGGTCTTCCGCTTATTCCATTCCTAGGTCTTTAGGTAGTTGTGTTGTAAACTCCGTAATACCTAGCTTTGTGTCAGAAATCGTGACAATCCAAGAATTTACCACAGTCGCACCCAATAATAATTTAAACATAACTTTTCTGCAAAAAAACATGAATAATTATTACACTAACTATTACATCTATGAATGAAACGATACCATTTTCAGTTTTTACGTACAACAGTATAAGAGGGCATTTTCTCACTGTAGTGGATACCCTTTTTCGTCAAATTGTAATCAATTGTACACAGTGGTTTCAATAACCTTTGCGGTTTTTTCCTGAGTACGTAGCATTGTGAGTAGGATATGTAGTGATCATAAAAGCAGGTCTTTTGACTACCCATTTAATAATTTGTATCTTCGCTGCTACTACAATTTTTGTGAGATACTTTGGAACATTTTTGGTTTGACCTTAGTGTTCCACAATACAAAAATTTTTTTCAAAAAATGTTTTAACCAACAGTATTTCAGAATAAAATTATCTGTACATAATATTCGAGATTCTTCTGGATTTATATCTTTCAGAAATTTTAGGACAATAAATTGTGCATGTACCAACTTAGGTGGAGTATCGCCTTTACCAGTGTAAGCCTTTAAATTGTTAGTTATCCAGAAATTGTACAGTGTGTCCCGATTTCAATGGTTTTCCGGGGCTTTTGATAGAAAGTTGTGGTTTTCGCGTGTTACTCTTTTATGAAACGAAAAATAGATTAAATAAAGTTCCCATCACACGATTCAACGGCGTTGCGTAGATCCTCCATGGTATGATATTGAGTTCTATAAATCTGATTCTTAAGATGTTCATGTGTACCTATCCAGTGGCCTGAAACATTGTTATTTAGACTAATTAACAATTTCAGCGTTGTGGGCAGGATCACCGTCTCCTATATATAATTGATTTAAATGTATGGCACATCACCTTCTATTTCGGGTACTCTATTTTCCAAAATTTGCAAATATCTATGGGTAGTAAGGCCTCCGAAAAAAGCTTGATAGAACAATATCTAATATGAAACAAAATAGATTAAAGCCAAACCTTCCTTGGCCACGTGTGGTTAAAATCTACCGTATATACTTGTTTACGAACTTTCGGGTGTTCAAAATGTTACATGTAGGAGTTGCAGGAGGAAATTACGTACTTTGACGATTCAGATTATTGAAAATTTGGATGTATTATAAACTTTGGAGGCACTAATTTATTTACGAATTTTTACTTGGTTAGGCAATGTCTGGAGTTATTACAAGTTGGGTACCCAGTTTTGTGAATTAGGTTCCACGCGTTGACAATCGTATATTGGTAAAAGGAATTTTATATTATTATAGCAAATAATGGATAATCCTATTTTTAGGTATCGTTAATTATAACCTAGCTGAGATTACGTCATTGAAAATTGTTACATTGTAATTAAAGTTACCTCAGGAAAAGCAGATTTTAAACATTGATGACAGTATGTCGGGACTTATTTTGATAATTTATTTTAAGAAGACAAAGGCTGTGGTTCTTATAATACATTCGTTTAGAGTCGCTTTTAGACGACAAAAACAGATCACATTACATGATATATTTCTCGAGGTAGATTGGTGACGTAATTTTTCTATGCTCAAGGGACTGTATGTGAGAAGCTAAGGACGGATCATTTATAAGCCTAATCGCTCTCTTTGAATACGATCAACGATATCGAGAGCGTATTGGGGAGCACTAACCCAGAGGCGAGAATTATATTACAGATAAGGCCGAATTTGGGCCTTATACAGCAGAAGGAGTTGTCGAGAGATAAAGTACTGCTTAGATCTGTACAGAAAGCCTATTTTATGAGCAGCTGTTTTGGTAGCTGACAGAAGATGGTCAACCCATGAGAGATTTGAAGATAGAGTCATACCCAACAGAGTAATAGAGTCTGAAAACTTAAGAACTGAGCCCTTCATACTTACAACAGGAAATGATCGATCTTTTTTGGGGGACACAAGGCAACACTGAGTTTTGTTAGCATTAAATTTAATTAAATTATTGCTTCCCCATTCGAGAATACGTTGAATGTCTTTGTTGATTAAATTTTCCATTTCAGCTTTAATTTAATTAATTGATTTGACATAGAAGGTGGATTATCACTATGAGTATACTGAGATGAACTACAGTGAAGAGTACTATGGTCAGCAAAGCAATGGATGGGGTTAGTTGTTGAAGAAATAAGGTCGTTTATGTACAGCAGAAAAAGTGTAGGCGCTATAACGGATCCCTGTGGTACGCCTGCGTTAATGCTAACTTCCTTTGAAAATAATCCATCAACTACGACACGTATTCGTCTTTTATCAAGGAAACTAGAAATCCAGTTGATGAGCGTATCATTTAATCCAAACGAGGTGAGTTTGGCAAGTAAACACTTATGCCAAACTTGGTCAAATGCCTCTGAGATATCTAAAGCGACTACAACTGTTTCACCGGACTGCTCTACTGTATTGTTCCAAACTTTGGTCACATATGAAAGAAGATCACCTGTTGAACGACTTTGCCTAAACCCATATTGGTGGTCACTAAGGAGTTTGTTAGTTTCAAGGAACGTGAGCAGTTGCTAATTGATGGCTTTTTCCATGATTTTAGACAAAATGGAAGTGATGGCAATTGGTCGGTAGTTTGAGGGATCGGTCTTATCGCCTTTTTTGGGAATAGGTTGAACATTTTCTAACTTCCATGATAAAGAGAATTCTCCGAAAACATAGAGATCGTATAGAGCTTAGATACGACTGGTACTAGTTCGGGGGAACATTTCTTTAAGACAATAGCTGGGATACTGTCTGGGCCAGTCGCCTTATTGAGATCAAGTCTACTGATGATCGATTCCAAGAGCTTGTACCGAAACTGAATTGGTTTCATAGTATATGAAGAAGAGTTGACTAGGGGCACATCTTTTCCAGAATCATTGAGACACGAGTTTGATGCAAACAAATCCACAAAAACATTGGCTTTGTCTACAGAATCAGCGACTACCGATCCGTCAATAGATGCCAGGGGGGGAAATGAAGATGTTCCAAAGTTTTTACTAATGGCTTTAGCTAAAGACCAAAATTTACGGCTGCCTAAAGGAGATGTAGCTAGTTCATTGCATTTTCGTTGTTCGAACAACTTTTTAGTTTTAGTGATGACACTTTTGCAGATATTTCTAGCAGCAACGTATTCTACATGACTGTCGACCGATTTATTAGATTTCCGTTTAATGTAATATTTATTTTTTAAAGGTATTGCATCAGCACAAGCCTTATTGAACCAGGGTTGGGAACCTGAATTACCTATACGGTACTGTTTTTTGCGAATGTATAACTCCATTCCCATGAGGATGACTTCAGATACTGAAAGAGCGATGTCCGAAGAAGAGGACGACTTAAAACAATATTCACGCCATGGAAAGGTTGCAAAGAAATCCCGTAAATCACTCCATCGAGCTGACTTAAAACACCACAAGGTTCTATCGGTTTTGCGAACAACAGTGGAGTTAGGTACAGTAGAAATGATTTTTATTAGACAATGGTCGGAAAGACCTAAAGGCGAAAGAACGGAAGTTTTATAAACAAGAGGGTTTGATGTAAGAAAGAGATCTAGAAGATGTGGAGTATGGTTAGGGTTATCAGGGATTCTTGTGGGTTCAGAAATCATTTGTGTGAGATCACATGAAATAGCAAATGTTTCTGCACTATGACCAGCGGGATTTGTAGTAGATGAAAACTGAAGCCAATTAAAGTTATGAACATTGAAATCGCCTACAATTGAGATATCGCAAGATGGAAACTGAGACAGGAGATAATCAACTTTCGTACTAAGGTAATCGAAGAAGTCTTGAAAGTTACTGTCATTAGGAGACCTATAAATGCAACAGTGGAATATGAATTTTCGCTTTAATAAAATCCCTTGTAAATAAAGGACGAAGATATAATTCTAAAATA
The DNA here is from genome assembly GCA_036346205.1 of Vesta saturnalis. NCBI lineage: Eukaryota > Metazoa > Arthropoda > Insecta > Coleoptera > Lampyridae > Vesta > Vesta saturnalis. The sequence continues at coordinate 110,687 of JARFJB010002048.1, forward strand.
TACGATTCGTTGAATGTTGCTGATTGCGCGTTGCTATATGGGAAGTGACATTAGGAGAAATTCAGAATGGTTGGCTTCTACCGATCCGTAACCAATTACGTGAAATTTAACTATACCGTAGTACAAAGGAAAGAAGAGAACTCAGAGTGGTCAATTGATATAAACATTTGTACAAACCAAGTTAATTACTTCCGTTTGTTTATTCATTTTGGTTTTGTTTTGCTGGTAATTTCAATAAAGTGTTTATTTGGAATTTGTTAGACGGATGAATACGCTTTGTTTAGTTTACAGTTTTGCTTAGGAGACCTTCGGGCGATTCAATTAGTTTTTATAAACTGTATTCACTAGTGATCATTTCATTATCCTTTGAGTACTATTTTTATTATACTCTGTTTACTGTATGCTAAAATTTCATACTATGGAATTAGTCCAAGTCCGACAATATTATCATTCCATAAGTTGTTTATTTAAATTAAGATGCTTACAGCACATGATTTTGGGGATTTGAACCTTGCAAGCGTAAACCATGTTTAACAAATAGATTTTACAAAATTGAGTGTGTTTTAACATATGTATCATTACGATGATTTTTTATTTTAATTTACATCATTATCATAACATACGAATAGTGTTGATGACTTGAGAGTATTATTTCATTGCTGTGTAATATTATTGTAACTTCATTCCTTTATTACTAGGTTATTATTATTTACGGACTACCAAATTCAAAAGATTGGATCTTTTGTTTAGGTTCAATTTACCGAATAGTTTATTTATTTCATAAGAATTTTGATTTATGCAACTTTACATCGACAACGTTCAACTACTTTATAAAAGCTTTAACGTAACGATTGATGAGAATTTGTCTATTAGAATATTTGCTATTTTGAGTTTTTGTTGATCGAGTCTCATTTTAAGAGATGAGTTCAGTAAGGTTTAACGTAACGTAAAAATAGAGTAAAAAGATCGTTGACCGGTCAACTGGCATTTTAGGACGTCATATTTTTTGCGAGTACGTACAAATATTTTGAAACTTGGTAGGAAACGTCGTACCAGCTGTTAATTGACTGATTTACCTGGTTTGCGACAAAAAGGTAAGCACGTTTTTTGTGTTGAACTTAGCTGTGAACTTTTCGCGTTTAGGTATTACGACCCCTATATTGACACTTATACACATTCGATCACGTTTAGTTTATTTTTGTTGTGACAAATATTTATTTTAAATTGGATAACTAATGGCCGTATTGACCAGTTATTTTTTTCTGTTAATTGAGCAAGTAATTTTACATTGAAGTTTACAACGAAAAGGTATAATAAATTTTCAGTTTAGATATCGCAGCTTTTGCGGATTTTAAATGAAGCTTAACATTTTATTTAAGTGTAGGTTTTTTTAAGTGTAATTTCGGGTAACGGTGAGTATTTCCTTTCGAGTGAACATTATGGTTTCCTGTTAGGCCATTATTTTAAAGTCCAGTTCATGAGGTTTTTCCGGTTTTTCCCGCTATTGATTTATTTAACAGGTGGCGCCTTTGTCACATTTTTCCTGATTTATGACTTACCCGTATTGTATTTTATGTATTAAATTCAAAATTAGTAACTCACCCACCCCCATTATTCCACTGAGCTACCCGCCCATTCCTTATCTGTTACTTACGATGTACTGCATTTTTGCCCGTAACACCTTGTCGTTGTCGTAGAAACAGACAAAATCTATTATTTTGGTAATAAAAATACCAGCGCTTCTAAAGTGTACCTTGTAAGACCAAACAACAAATCTTTCAAAATGAGCATCTTTGTTCACATTTTGTAAATACCAATTACAAAATTGTGTACGCCATTCTGTATCGCCGGGAAATAAGTTTTGGACTATATGAAGTTTTTATGGGTGATATTTGTGTTTTCTGAGAATTTTTTGAACAATACTACAGGCTCTCTCTATGGAAGAGGTATTTGGATTTGTTGCGGTTGACGATAATACATTTATTTCGTGAATTTCGCGATTTTCTCTGCTGTAGAGTTTTAAACGAGATAAGATAGTTAGACCAGTGAAAACACATTTCTAATGCTTTGTCTGCATTTTTATGTTTCTGTATTTTTAATGTTACACTAATTGTGCATATTAAGAACCAATGAATTTCAAACAATTAAGTTAAAATATTAGACAAATCAAAGCAAATAATGAGAATAACAGACATAAACTGACAAACTTCAAAAATCTGACAGCCGAATTATTTTCGTGCTTAAGATTCCGCCCCGGCCAACTGTTATAAAATTTAAATTTGTAATAACGTAAATTTTGAGCTCAATGTGGAAAAGAACTATAGAGTTTTATATATTTTTGGAAGCGAGAACAAATGAAATAAAATTGTGAACTGTGAATTATGACAAGTGTGAGTTATTTTGAAGAAACGGCAATAATTATAGAAAAGTTATGTAGGCTGCTGTCAGTATACTATATTACTTGCTAAAAGAGACACAAAGGGGACCCCCAAATGATACATTTTCGAAATATAACAAACGAACCATGTCATGGAAATTTTATTTAGTCCATCTTTCGTTTTACAAAAAAGTAGCACAAGAACGCATCTTGAGATACCCCGCAAAACCATCGGAATCGGGACGCACTGTACATAGTTTCATAGTTTATATTATTTTATTTATTTAGTCATGACAAGAACTTGTCCTGCACTCAAAGCTTTTTGATATTTTTTCAACAAAAGTGAAATTAGTGCATCTATTTTTTGCACTCTACTTGCAGTATTGGCGGGTTCGTTTGAGAAACCTTAGTGGCAGGAAAAACCTATTTCCTGTGCAAATCGACGAGAAAAATTTACTGTGAAATAAGTTCTTTGGACCAGTACAAATTTATAGTAGGCACCTACGTTCAGACCATTGCAATAGCAACCATCAAGATTTTCTCCTTTTCGTTTGTATTAATCCAAGATTTAATTCTATTTTTACCTGAATAGCGTTTAGTTATTGTTTCACTTACATAACGATTTGTTTCCAAGACTATCATGTCAATGATTTCATCTGTTAATAATCGTTTAAGAATGTCAGCGAGGTTGCCCTCATTGTAAACCTACTTGGAGCATCGTTATTGGTTTCGGTATCTGCAGTGCTCAAGGCGAACCCATCTTCATCAGTACTCTCATCACATGAAGCAAATTGATACTTTTGTCTTCCCAATCAGAGTCAGAATGAATACCGTTATCGTTCACATGGCCAACAATATGCATAACAACTAAGAGGTCAGGAAAGTTACACTCATTTTCACCGGAAGAACTTATCGTTCCGTGAACTTTCTAACATCAACGCATTCCTTTTTTGTCGCGCCGTTAATTCAAGTAGTACTTCTGTACGAGACATCATTGACAAACACTGACGTCAACATTGACGAACAACTCAATACGCTTATCTGCAAAATACACATTTCGTTAACGCAGAACGCCGGGGTTATGTTCCGCACAGAAGTTTATCCGGAGCTAATTGATATAAAGTTTTTTGCTTTTAATACTTCAACATATTATAAAATAATATTGTGGAACCTTACAAAAAAAAACCAATTTTGTGCGACAGAGTATGGAAGAATTATTTCTCGTTGATTTCTTATAAGTTTTAAAATATGAAGTAAGGACACCTAGAAAGTACGTTCCGGGGATAACAAAACAAAAAGGAAACAACTTTCATCTGCGAATCAAAACTCTCACTCTTTCCATCTTTCTTGCGTCCTTATTAGATTCAAAATGGGAATTTCCTGATCTCCTTCGTTTTACCATCCAACCTAGATATACATATGTAGGAATAGAAGGTTATACAACCGATTTTTCAAGATCGGCATTGATTACGGTCTGTGTGTGTGTGTGTGTGTGTGTGTGTGTGTGTGTGTGTGTGTGTGTGTGTGTGTGTGTGTGTGTGTGTGTGTGCGTGCGTGTATGTGGCGGTTGTGGTGTAAGTGCGAGTGTGTGTGTGTGTCTGTGTGTGTGTGTGTGTGTGTGTGTGTGTGTGTGTGTGTGTGTGTGTGTCTGTGTCTGTGTCTGTGTCTGTGTCTGTGTCTGTGTCTGTGTCTGTGTCTGTGTCTGTGTCTGTGTCTGTGTCTGTGTCTGTGACTGTGTCTGTGTCTGTGTCTGTGTTTGTGTCTGTGTCTGTGTCTGTGCCTGTGCCTGTGTCCGTGTCCGTGTCCGTGTCCGTGTCCGTGACCGTGTCCGTGTCCGTGTCCGTGTCCGTGTCCGTGTCCGTGTTCGTGTTCGTGTCCGTGTCCGTGTCCGTGTCCGTGTCCGTGTCCGTGTATGTGTCTGTCTCAGTGTCTGTGTACGTGTCCGTGTCGTGTCCGTGTCTGTGTGTGAGTGCGTGCGTGCATGTGTGCTGCGTGCATGCCTGCGCGTGTGTGTGTGTGCTTGAGTGCGTGAGTGCGTGCGTGCTTGCGCGCGCGTGCGTTCGTACGTGTGTGCGAGCGTTCGTGAGTGAGTGCGTGCGTTCGTGCGTATGTGCATGTGTGTGCGTAAGTGCGTGCGTCGGTGCTGTGTGTCTGTGCGTGTATACGTGCGTGCGTGCGAGCATGCGTGCGTGCGTGCGAGCGTGCGTGTGTGCGTGCGTGCGTGCATGCGTGCGTGCGTGCATGCGTGCGTGAGTGAGTGCGTGTGTGCGTGAGTGCATGCGTGTGTGCATGCTTGCGTGCGTGCGTGGGTGCGTGTGTGTGTGTGTCTGTGTGTGTGTGCGTGTGTCTGCGTGCGAGCTTGCGTAAGTGAGAGCAGGCGTGCGTGCGTGCGTACGTGCTTGCGTGCGTACGTGCGTGCGTGCGTGAGTGCATCCGTGAGTGCGTGAGTGCGTGCGTGCGTGCGCGAGGGTTTGTGCATGCGTGCGTGCATGCCTGCGTGCCTGCGTTCGTGCGAGCCTGCGAGCATGCGTACCTGCGTGTGTGTGCGTGCGTGGCCTTTACTGTTACTTTTCACACGTTTATACACATCTACGCTATTAATTATTTAACCGTTAGTTCAATTTAAGGTATTAGTACGATTAATCAATAGTGAGGTAATAACCTTCGTTAATGGGAAGTGGAATTATAAACCCCTTTAATCCTGCAAAATTATTCATTTGGGAATTTTTAATCTACGACTGAGCGTACGGCACAAAATCTTCTAGTTATTACCCAAACTGTTAAGTAGCTAAAATTTGTAGCCATTGGGTGTAGAAGTATACTTATAGAACTTAAGGGTTTTACGATATCGTTTGATTTACAATTTGAGTTAACACAATGAAGATGGGGTAAAAAATACTCTGAAACTATTTAATATGAAAATAAATAAACTTAATAATTACCATTTGAGGAAATTTCTATATAATCTTTTATATTTGAGAGTTAAAACAAAAACATCGACTATACAATCAATTATAACATTAATTAATGAGCATATTTATAGTAAATCGCAATTTCCTTCCAAATTATAATGAAAGGAACAAACAATTTAACGAGTTATATGAAAAGCTCATTTTAGTATACTTCACACTTCATTCTAGCCTTCGTTTCAATGGATCTTATTATTTACTACTACAAATGGAATCCAGAATGTTGGTTAAATGAATATAATGCTTGATAAAAGAATATAATTTAAAATATTCTTATTTAACTGTTAATTCAAATTATAATGCATTGCAGGAAAATGGTTATGTAGAAGACGCCAATTGCAACAGTTACTTGGAACATTCTATCATAGTAGTGTAAGTAGAAAAATGTAATTAAAATGACATTCGTTGCAGTGTTTCTATAACATATTAAAAAAGTTTTCGAAATGTGTTATCCGTTAAATATACAACATACAAACTTTCTAAACTATAACGGAGCTTTCAAACTTTATAAATTAAAGTTTTACCCAAATATGTAATAAATTTACATTAATTAAAGGGTATTTTGGTTTCTGAATTAATATAAATAAGTAGCCTTTTTAGAGAAAAATTATAATACTACGTTTGTGCGTTATCCATTAATTTTTAATAAGAAAAGTAGGTACCTTTATTGTGCTGTAAGACAGCAAAAATGTATAAGTGCTATAAAGTATTTTTTTCAAAACTTTTATTAAAATTCGCAAATATTGAGGGGTAAAATAATTAAATTAGTTGCATCGTACCCTCTGTGTTATACCAGACATTTTTCATCAATCATAGTTAAAGAAAAATGCCTTAATATTAACCAAGTACAGTGTCTGTGAAGTGTAAGCGCCGCTCCTATGAAACATTTTATTAGTAACCAATTGCCGCAACACATATAATAGTATACCAGTGCTAAACATAACCTCCAATCCTTCTGATATTTATCTGTATATTTGCAACTTATACAAAATAGACTTTTCAAGACTATCCATTTTTATCGAATAATTCCAAGGTAAATATACAAGAAAAAGATAAATTTTGAATTACAAATTCATGTTTTAGCTTGCAATATTCTGCGGCATGCACTCTTCAAGAGAATAAAATGCTTCTACAGTCTTATTTCCGCAATGAAACTTAAGACAAAAATGGGGTTTAAGGTGTATTCAATCCGTTTATGTATGGAAGATTGTCCTGGCCATAATGCGGATTACGAGCATTACGCCGCAATATTCATCGTGTTATTCAGTGATTTAACAATACAAGAAGTATTGCTGTTAGGAAATCACCTGCTCGCCCAACGGTAGCTAATGAGGAAGTTATGCCCGTCTTCAATAAAATCCTCAAAAACCACTGTGACAATTGTTCCAACAAACTGGCTTGTCTTGTGGAACATGCACAAAATTACATTTCTACCCGTACAAAATAACAGTGTTACAGAAACTCCATCGTCTCGACTTTCAAAAGCATGATAAGAGTTATTTCTCCGAAGAGGCATGGTTTCATCTAAATGGCTACGTTAATTCGCAGAACTATCGAATTTGGAGCGCCATCCTCTAAAAGTAGAAGTGTGGATAGCGATGACGAGGATGCGAACTATTTCGCAACAGTTTATCGATCAACTGCTCGATGACGAATTACAAGAGGGTTTTTTCAACATGACAATGAAACTGCGCATACAGCTGCAGTAACAGTAATGTTTGTTCAACAGTACTTTGACGCCCGAGTGATCAGAAAAAATCGTTGGCCACCGAGATCCTCAGGCTTAACTCCTTTCGACTACTTTTCATTTGGTCACCTGAAATATGTGATCTATCGTAATCGTATGCACACGATTGACGAATTGCGAGCAGCAATAGAAACTGCTCTTCGGAACATTACATAACAGTTCGTGTCTCGATAATGGTGATGAAATCTTAGAACATTTATTATCGTGATGCGCGTAATTGTTAAATGTTAGTAACAATTTGTAAAACAAGTTAACCATATTTCAATTCGTTCTTGCATAGTTTAAAATAATTTGGGCACTCCTATATTTAGTACGGGTGCACTAGCACATATCTGACCTCAAATGGTTACTGACAACATATTTTATAAGAGGGGCGCCCCTATTCCTTGATGATCGCATAGTACTACTTAGCACAAAATCCAACATGAACTAAAAAACTATAAAATTATAATACTTTACTAAGAAAAACCTTAAGTGGTACAGGAAGTCTAAAGCAGGGAAAGATAGTCATTGAAGTACCACACATGTAAAAGACTGCTGTTTGTACTGCTTTTTAGCTTCAAGCCTACATATACATACGTAGCTATAGAAGGTTCTACAATCGATTTTTTTTCACTATCGCCAAATTGACGTAATATTTCATTTTCCAAAGTTTGACAATGTTTCACCAACATTGACCATGATGGATGTGTGCGTGTATACGTATGTGCGCGAGCGTGCACGTGTATGCATGTGTGTTTGTGCGTGTACGTGGAGTTTGCGTGTGTGTGTGTGCGTGTGAGTGTGCGTATGCGTGTGCGTGTCCGTGTGCGTGTGCGTGTGCATGTGCGTGTGCGTGTTCGAGTGCGTGTGCTAAGAATAATGACAGGGCACCTAAATTGTCTTAAGTATACTATTTGTTGAAAAGTTTATTTTCTTGGTATTTGCTAGGACAGTATTTCCGAAACTGCAGTATGGTAAATTAGCAAATAGTTCATAAATATAATCAGAGGAGCATTAGAACAGCTTTCAACGTTGCTAGTTGAAGTGCCAGTTCAGGAGTTTTCAATATACTGTATACTGATTTCTGATAAATCAGAAATTGAGTTTTTAAGAGATGAAATCAAAGAATTACTTTGCGTACATTTATTACATCTAAATTAGAAATGTGTGTTGATAGATTAAATGAAAAATGTTTTAATGTCAGAAATCCTTACTAGCACTTTAACTGAAACGAGTCACATTATTTCAAACATGTCTTCTAATAACTATTCAGAGGTAATGTTACGGACCCAACACTCGCTAGAGCATCAGCTCGTAAAGGTCATGTGCAGGAAACAGACATAGCTCAGTGGTAAGAGCGGGGTTCTTACTTAACTTAAACGTCACAACTCTATAACATCAAAATTAGCAAAAATGCCGCAAGGGCGCCACCTGTTAGCTACATTTATTGCGGGAAAACGTCATGAACTAGATCTTTCTAATGGCCGAACAGGAAACCATGTAACGAATCTATAATTTCCGTTACGAACAACCGTATAAATTGTTAAATAGCGGTGTATTAACCGCCCGGTATACTTGATTTTACTTATAATTCATAAATTCACATAAAAGTATTTCAGGTTTAAAAGACGTGTTTCTTATCAAATACACCAAACGTGATATTTTTATTGCAATTGGCATTGATGCAGTATTATTATTATAGATACGAGTGAAGTGCGTGTGGTGCCCTGATCTATAAGAGTAAGATATTGAGTATAAATATTAATTGATTTTAGCTATACTAATTACCGTCAATGTATTGACAAATACTGTTCACTATTTTCATAAGATACAAATATTATTATTATATATACGAGTTTTGGTGAAGGTGCGTGCCCTGATCTATTCAAGTGAGTTTGTTGTTTAAGTATACTGATTTAATTTACTTATAATAATTACTGTCAATGTACTGACAAATACCGTCCGCTATTTTTTTTTATAAGATACAAATCTTACATCTTATATTAGTAGACATAATATCATGGTAAATATATTTAACAAACATTGTATTTGCATGTGTGCAATTATCTTATAAGACCAGAAATTGTAGTATTTAATTTATTGAGTCAAGGTTTCCGTCACCGATTGCACTTTAATTTTTTGTGTGTAAGCATTTATAGAACGGCAATTTTTTTTGCTAACTAAATTTCGTAATTAGGATTCTTCTGTTATGCTGGTGTTAAAAGAATAAATTGCTACGAATCATCCAAATATTGCACCCGATACAGTAAGTAATTTTATTTCGACAAAATAATTTTTATTAACAGCCAGTAGCCGACTATAAATTATCAATATTGTTTTCTGATTTTTGTTTTATAATTTTGGATCTGGTACGATTTATTATTTAAGTTGTCAGATCATAACCGTTATACCGTTAGGCCGCCTCAAACCGATTACAAGGGCTAAGTAGTTTACAGCCTGTTTAGGTAAGCGACATTTTAGTTTATATTTTTTTTGCGAATTTGATTTTGGTTTTCCGTCGCCGTTGGCAATTATTTATAATCTTCCTTTAGGAATATGTTACATTATCATTAAGTTTGAGAATTATCACCGATTAATACGTGATGCTTTAATTTTATAATAAGTTTGATTTTGTGGTTTTGGTTAATTTTCCGCTGCCGTATTTATTTAGTTAGAATAGATTTTTTTATTAGCCATTTAGTGAGTTTTGGTATATTTATGTAAATAAATTACATTTATTTTTATTTTGTGAACAATTTTGTTACTCCATGACAAGTTCGTTATTCATGACAGTTTACTAATAAAATTTTCTTTTATCGGCGGTTGCTCAATTATCATTAATTTTCTATTAATAAATAACGTTCTCCTCCCTCCGTTTGCATTACCGAGTTGATTACGTTTTTTTTAAAACTGTTTAAATCTCAACTCGCCGTCCGTTTGCCGCTTAATACCGGACTAAATACCGGCACCGATTTAAATCTTCACAAACCCTGGTAGGCCGACGTCTTCACTGACGCTACTTGGACCGCTTTTACCCATTTAATTCTCTACGAAGAGGAATCTAGGCCTCTATATCCCCAGTTACCTAGATTGGCGCTCGAGTAACCCGTTTATACCGCGATAGTCCAACCGCAATTCACTGCCCGACACCTCCCAGACAACTTTGTTAACAACTAACCGTCCACCGAAGGTAAAAGCGTTATAACCAAAACCCTAAGCTTCATCTAAAATCTGTCAAATGGCGATTATAGAACCCAAAACTCATTAATCATCTCGATAAACTTCAACGCAAAATTATTGACTCAAATAACCAAAGTAACTGGTCGATACGGTAATCAATAATTGAATCCAAAATAAAAAATCGTCACAACAAAATTAACCAACACTATCAGATCCTAAAATTTAATAAACGTCAATATCGGGGTCGTAATACCTAACACAAAGATACACAGCCACGAACGCAAACAAACAAAATAAACTAGCTTCCCTCTATCGAAAACCAGGTAAAACCGTGACTACTATCGACAAGTTGATTTCTATAACAACTGCAAATTGTTTTGCGAATGTTCGCAAAACAATCAATGCTAAGCAAATAAGCCAACTGTCCGGTCAATGACAAAATTACTTTCTAATTACATTACGTTATAATTTAAAACATCTTTCAATATGAACTTAACACCAAAATCAAAATAGCAAATACTCAAATCGAGAAATTCTCCTTAATCATTACGTTAAAGCTGTCCTTAAATAATAAAACACCTAAAAAGTTGCCACTGTAAAGTTGTATAAATTAACAGTTTCGGCAAACAATTAAATTACTCATAAATATTGATACAATCCAAAATGTCTACATTTTTAAATTTTGGGTAACGGTAATAATACTAACGTCGTGAGAAAAGAATACGATTACAGAAATATTAACACTTAAAGGGATAATACTACAAAACTTCCTTTTAAATGACCTGTTACTTAACAGCAAAACTTGTATTACTTTAATAACATGGATTGCAATCTAATTGAACGATATATGGAGGTTGTCACTGCATAATTATTTAATTCGATACTTCTCATAAATCAATTAATACAAATTTTTAAAAATATCTAACTTTTTGATTTATTACTTTACGTCGGCAAGTCATACGCACAGCTGATGAAGTTACAATAGTTTCCAATATTTTAACACTTTCACTGCGATACCAGTCATATGTGTCTGGTATACTTTATTACGTTACGACGGGTACTGATTGTGCCATCTATCACGTTGTGCCGAAAGCTGTATCTTTTGAACCGCTTGTGTGGGATCAGAATTGTAGGTAACTATCTGACGACCGCCATAAGATATATTTTCTATAATGCGTTGTATTTACCGGACACATGCGACCGGTATCGCACCAAGTTAAAATAATTTCAAATCTGTGCGGCACCAGATACATGTATCTGGTACGCGTTGTGTACACAGTTTGTGAGGTGTTATTGAAAATATTTGATTATAATGGCTTCACGACCCCAAAAAATATTTGAGTTATTGAAAGAAAATAGAAATTTCGAAATATCAAGTGTTGGTGGTGTACGTTATGGATCTACCGAATTACAGGTAGGTTTTAAAACTTCCAGCTTTAACATAACCTATACTACAAGTCGTAAATTTATTGAATATAGAAGTTTACAGAGCTAGAGATAACTTCAAATGTACAAAAATCAAAACGATGCCACAAAAAACTTATGAGATATCCCATTCATCAAACTTAGTTGATTCTACCGAATTACAGGTAGGTTTTAAAACTTCAATATTTAACATAACCTATACTACAAGTCGTACATTTATTGAATATAGAAGTCTACAGAGCTAGAGACCACTTCAAATGTACAAAAATCAAAACGGATGCCACAAAAAACTTATGAGACATCCCATTCATCAAACTTAGTTGATTCTACCGAACTACAGGTAGGTTTAAAACTTCAATATTTAACATAACCTATACTACAAGTCGTATATTTTCTCAATATAGAAGTCTACAGAGCAAGATACCACTTCAAATGTACAAAAATCAAAACAGATGCCACAAAAAACTTATGAGACATCCCATTCATCAAACTTAGTTGATTCTACCGAATTACAGGTAGGTTTTAAAACTTCAATATTTAACATAACCTATACTACAAGTCGTACATTTATTGAATATAGAAGTCTACAGAGCTAGAGACCACTTCAAATGTACAAAAATCAAAACAGATGCCACAAAAAACTTATGAGACATCCCATTCATCAAACTTAGTTGATTCTACCGAATTACAGGTAGGTTTTAAAACTTCAATATTTAACATAACCTATACTACAAGTCGTACATTTTCTCAATATAGAAGTCTACAGAGCAAGATACCACTTCAAATGTACAAAAATCAAAACAGATGCCTCAAATAACTTCCCATTCACCAAACTTAGTTGAATCTGTTTATATACAGGTAATTTTTTTTCAAATTGATTTGCCAATAATATTGTGAAAATTATTTTACAGCAGTCAGTTGAGTTGGATCTTGTAAAGGGTAATCCAGATTTGTCTGAGCCCACTGAATTACAGTATGACTCTGTAATAAACATCGCAGTGGAACGTAGCAGTTCTAGTGAAAATGACGACATTGAAAGTGATCCAGAAGATCCATTTGCCGGCACTCACTCAGTTTCAGATCCAGATTATATCCCAACTTCTTCTTCAGATACCTCAGACGAAGAGCAACTTGGTGACGTATCTATCTATGAAAGTAATGCAGATCTGGTTTTAGATGAGGCTGATGCATTTTTAGGTAATCTATTTACCGTTTTGTTGTTTTTTTTTCAGTATTATAAAATTCAAAAAGTATAACCACCATGAAATTATAATTACTGTCATTTTACAGAAGATCTTCAGACTGACGAGTGGGTACCAATGGATACGGATAATGCGCTGAACATAAATGAGTACTCACTCCGACAAAGTATGAATGTGGATCCGACAGTGTGCAGTAGTCCCTTAGATACATTTAAGCTTTTCATAGATGAGGAAATTATGGGCTTAATAGTGACTGAAACAAACAGGTACGCGCTACAGCAGATAAATACTGAAAGTCGAACGAACAAGTCTCGCATCAAATCTTGGACAGATACAAACGCAGAACAAATGTATAAATTCTTTGGAATAATTATATGCATGGGTTAGTTAGAGTTCCAACAATTAATCTTTACTGGTCGAAACATGACCTTTATCATAATAAATATATTAGCGCAAAAATAACTAGAGACCGATTCTTGTTACTTTTGCAAAATATTCATTTAACAACAATGAAAATTTACACGGTTCCCAAGATCGAATTTTTCGCATGCGGCCTCTTCTGGCTCTACTTAATACCAGATACCAAAATATTTTAACGCCAAGAAAAGAAGTTGTCATTGATGAAAGCATGATTCCTTGGAGGGGGCGTTTGGGTATACGCCAATATTTTAAAAATAAACGCCATAAATACGGTGTTAAGTTGTATAAGTTGTGCACCTTAGAAGGCTACATCATAAATGTAAAGGTGTATTGTGGCAAAGAGGATACTCAAAATAATTCCAATGATTTACACACTGTAACGGTGGTTATGAACCTTATGGGTAATATACTTAATTCAGGTCGCATTTTATATGCTGATAACTCTTACTCAAGTGTACCACTTGTAAAAAGACTTCAAGCAAGACAAACTTTTTATTGTGGAACACTTAGATCGAACAGAAGAGGTCTTCCAAAAGAATTTGTTAAGCGCGGTATTAAAAAAAATGAAGTGATAGGGGTACATAACGGAAAAGGCGTTAAAATAATAAACTGGCAAGATAAAAGACCTATACTTATGATATCCAATAAAAAAGACCACGATATCATCTTGCCGAATACGGAAAAAAAGAATAGAAGTTCAGAGCCAGTTCTGAAACCTAAATACATCATTGACTACAATAATGCTAAAAAAGGCGTCGATTTGAATGATCAAATGTCTTCTTACTACACAGCTTTAAGAAAAGGGCTCAAATGGTATAAGAAAACGGCGTTCGAATTATTATTAGGAACTACAATTGTCAATTCTCATGTAGTTTTTAATGAAGCTAATAAAAACAACAAGAAACTTAGCATGCTACAGTTTAGAGAGAACCTAGCGACTGCACTAGTGGAACAAGGTAGTGAACAAGAGAATATACGTTCAGCTTGGACCCCTAAAAGGATAGATACATTTACTTTCGAGCAGGGTCCAGGGAGAAAACGACGTCGGAACTGTGTAGGTTGCTATAAAAAGCTAAGAGCTACATTATCTAGTAAGGACGCAGACAAAAAAGTTACCAAAGTGTCAAGTTTTTGCGGTGATTGCGATCGAAAACCTGCAATGTGTCCCTCATGCTTTAATGAAAGACATAATAAAATAGCTAAATTTAATTAGAAATTAAAATATTCTTGTATTATGTTCCCACGTCTTTTTTATAAATAAAATAATGTGTTAATCATAAGGTAGTTTTATTTGTTTTTCATTAAATTCGTCCAGTTTAATTAACCTGCCCTGGCTAAACCACCTCGTTTACTACTTTGCGGCTAGAGCCCAATATTCTTGGTACAATTACCAAGAAAAAAACAGTAAAAACATTTGCCGATAGTTACACTAGTTTTTAAAAATAACATAAATAAAAAGTCATACCTACCAGACACATGTGTCTGGTAGCGGCTCCAAATAAATGATAGTCACCAGGCACATGTGCCTGGTTCCGCATCCTTGAACAAGATCCCTTTAACTGGTATCGCAGTGAACGTCGTAATAAAACCGTTATAGACATTAACAATGGTCATATATTAGGGCGTTAACAGTTACAGTTACATAGAAAAACACATTAAATTTCGCAATTCCAAAACTAATCGAAAGAAATAATGATCAAATTCGGTTAGTGCTTGCAAGCCCATTTTATCAATAGAATGGAAAAAATAAAGATATCGGTAACATAAATTTTGATATACTTTCTTGAAATAAACTTTCAATGCACAACATTACACAGATAAAAAATTGAAAATATTAACAAATAAATCGTGTGAATGAATGCGCTTGTTTCTGAAGTGATTTTTTACAATAATTTCCACGTGAGCAAGCGAATGCATCCTCCACATAAACACAAAAAAAAAACACTTTATTATTATCACCAACAAAATAAAAAATAAAAGTTTTCCTTACGTAGCACCAACAACAATAGATGACTCTTCTTCCTCTGGACTACAATATAATCACTCGCACAACGGGTCAACCAGTTGTTGAATTCGATAGCTGATTTTCTACGGTACTCTCTCCATATAAAATTTCACAAAGGACAAAGTCCTATTCATATTTACTCGAACTAAATTTACCTAGAGACGGGCAGATATGCTGCAAAGATAGTGCATATATGCATATAAAGGTGAAGAAATATGCACTCAATATGCAGTAACATAGCTATATATGCACTAACATATGCGCTAAAAAATGTTACTTTCATCAGGATTTTAAGAAAATTCAATTTTTCCAATTCTTATTTATTACAATTATTACTAATTGTTACAACTATTTATGTATTTCGAAAAACTACATAACGAAATTAACAATAATTATTTATTATATTTTATTGGTTATACATTACATATATAAAACCCATAACATAACACAGCACAAGAAGAAAAATAATCAAATTTAGTGATTGTTGCAATAAATAATCATATTTTCCTCAATTGTTTCTATAAGTAAATTATGGTGCTTATCTTCTAATATGTGCTTGTAATGTGAAAAGCTTCTTTCTACATCACAAGATGTAATAGGACAATATTTAAATAAATGAGCATTTTGAACAGAAAAATTTGTTTCGCCATTGTCATTTGGAAATTGGCCATTTAAAATGTCTCTAACAGATTTTATAGTTGAAAAACCAGCATTTTTCTTTATTAAATTGTCTAATTTGTCGTATATTTTTCTACAAACTTTGTTTTGGTCTTTACTTAAACCAAATTTGAAATCTTCTATTAATTTTGAAGATTCGGTAAGAAGCAAATTTTGAGATTCAAGCTTGGTAATAATCGCAGGGATATCTTGAAAGTAAGCTTTTATGAAACAGAGCTGAGACTGTAACTCTGAAGCTTGCCAAACACTTTGACAGTGTTCTACACTTTGAGCCGAATCTGTTTGGAAATAATCAATTAAACAATAAAACAGAGCCGCTTTTATCCAAGTTCCCCATCTAGTAAGCACTGCTTGGGGTGGCAACGCAAGCTCTTTGAGTTGTTCCTTGTAAAATTGGATGCGAAGCGGTGCTTTTTTTCCATTGTTTATTAATTTATTGACTAAAGGAAACTCCACCCGAACTGCTTCAGCAACTCGATTAAGCGCATGTGCCGCATGTGCCAAACAAGTATTGTGAATTAAAAAAAAATATATCTTTAGATTTTGACCTGATTTTACCATATACGCTGCACCATCGGTCACCATATACACAATGCGATCTTTTGATACCTGATTAGGCAAGTATAAAAATGCTAGGGTGTCATTTATAAAACGTGAAATTGTTACATGATTTGCTTTTTCTAATTGCTTGACGGCAACTAAATATCTAAAAGAAGGGTTACCATTTAGAATACCAACAACAAAGTTTGCTATATATCTTCCTTTAGCATCGGTCGTTTCGTCGACACTAAGCCAGATATAATTATCTGAAATAACATCCCTTATGTTTTTAATAGTGTCTTCGTATAGTTGTGGAAGACATGACCTGGTAGCTGTACGTCGAGAAAGTACCTTTTCTTTGGTATATTTTTCTAAAAAAACTGGAATTCAGATTTTTCCAAATTGTGGAATGGAATATTGCACGAAACCATCATTTTACACAGATCTTTGTTAAAGTTATTGACATTTTCGGTTTGGCTCACATAAGTAGGTAATAGTTGTTGTGCTGGTCGATTTTCATTTTTTGTTTTCTGATGTGGACCCGCATGGACATGTTGATCTAATTGAGACTTTTTGTTGACTTTTACCTACAAAAATATTAATTTTAAAATATTTCTAATATTAGTTATTTAGTAGTTGTATACTAAGTAAAAAAAAGTGTTTGCCTACTGAACTTGAAGTTGAATGTTAGAAAAGACACATTAATAATTGCAATTTATTATTTCTGAGCTAATATTTCAAAACTATCTATAAATATTAATTTATTATAATAATATATAAACATTAAATTAAAATTTTGTTGTTTATTTAAAGCATTATCCAAAATCTCCAGTTATTTTATTAATTGATACAACAAAATAAATATGTGAATTTTATTTCACAATTGTAAATCCAAAATTATATGTACAAAACGAAAAAGTAATCAAAAGACGACTATTGGTAAGAGTACTTAATTAATTAATTAAATTATTGCAGGGCAGCGAAGAACATATTTTAACAAACACGTGTTTAATTAATATATTTGCAACTCATTTTTCAATTAAATAAAAGCTTTACGAAATTTTGTCTAGAATAATAAATGAGAATTACCATAAAGAACACAAAAACAGCTGTAAACTATTTAGCAAGATTTAGGTTTATTTTAATATGAGTACAATATCACTAGAACAAAGGGTGCATGTCATATATACCTCCTTCTCGCAAATAAATACATCATCGTATTTAAAACACGAATACAATTTCAACCACCTTCTAATTAGATCGTTTCTAGAGCTGCCCACTTTTGGCATGTTGACTTCAAACGGCTACAAGTGAATAAAATTTTTGCAAACAACTACAACCCCACCAGTCTTAAACAAAAAAAACGGAAATTCCAAGATTTTCAACATCAAAAATACGGACGTACCCTCGTCAATAACTGCAATGCAGTTATTGTGCATATTACTAAAGTACTAATTAACGTAGTTCCCAAATACCTAAGTTTCTAAGAAGTTTTAAAGCGACTTAAAAGTATAAAAACAGGTATAAGATTTGCGTAAACAAATCTTTGTCTCTGTTAAAAATAACTTCCAGAGAGTTGACGAAATTACAAGCTTAAAGTTTTAAAAATCTCGGTACAAATATTGGTAAATTTATTTTCTAACATAAGAAAGAACGGAAAAAAGACGCAAAAATGCACTTTCATGCTCTTACCACCTCGTATATGCTCTAATAACGTAAAACGCTTTATATATGCAGTATATGCAAAATAAAATTTATGATTTTGGGGCCTAAATGTTAAAAAACGTACATATTCTTAAGAAAAAGTTTCGTATGCCCAATAACAAAAAATATGCAAATATGCATTTGCCCGTCTCTATAATTATGACAGTTACTTCAACCAAAAACACACAGATGACTAATTTTTCATATTATTTATCGTTAATGCACAAATATTTAACCATACTTATGGGTATTGCGTTATTTGCATAGTGTTCCTTAACGTTAATTAATTTACTGTATACTTAATTAAAGCGGCACTATTTACGGCAAGTTTGTCTTCCATTTGTTTGAGCAGCGGGAAACTACATCTTCAACAGGAATTCGTTAAATTAATCCGCACAAAAAACATGCGTTACAGCAGGTCCATAGAACAAAGATTAAGCACGATACCACTTCTATGTCCAAAACTTATCAGCATGGGCACACAACAGGAAACAACTCGGTGATGTGGTGAACCAATATATTATCCCATTCAATAGAAAAGGAGCTCACTTATTCCACGGTAATTCGATACACCTCCAGCATGTAATAACTTATTCCAACCTCATAGCTACCCTCATCGCTTATATTGCGATCACCGCAAACAAACAAAAAATAGTGAGTCCTGCTCTCTACGGCATAACAGAACTAATTACTATCTTATTCAGAATTCGCGATCTTCTCTTATAACCCTTTCCACCTTACTTAAATATTCAACAGCCAATCATAAAAAAGGATTACTTAAAATCTTAAATTGCACCACAAACGAATGAACTCGTGAGCCGAACTGAAGAAATTACATCATGCTACAAACTGCATTCCTACAAGGTATCTCAAGTAACCTGATATGCCTAACATAACGAACCTCAACTATAATGAACCTTAAACTAACGTATATACTCTTTGTTTAAAGCCAGAATCGTATCAAAAAGAAGACGGAAGTCTGACGGCTTACAATTTAAACTCACAAAACATGTACTATATAACGTCATAATTTTATGCTCAATTTAATTTTATAAAACGTATTTCACATGATGCAGTTTCAAATCCCTTTAGCAAAATTGGCCTAATTTAAAATACCGAAAACATTTATTTCAACAAAAACTCTTCTAACATTAATCTAATCGTAAGCCAGTATCACCTGTGACTGATACATAATTTTATAAATCACAATTCCTTTATAAATGTTTCAAAACAAAAAAAGGTCATCAAATAAAAGCTCGCAAAAATTGTAAACTCTTTTAAATTCGACATTTAAATCAAATAGAACAAAACAAACTATCTACCGTATGATCCTTACCCTTTGTGGTGATCACAAACAAAAAAAAAACTGAGTCCTGCTCTGTACGGCATAACAGAACTAATTACTACCTTATTGAGAATTCGTCATCTTCTCTTATAACCCTTTCCACCTTACTTAAGTATTCAATAGTCAATCATAAAAAAAGGATTACTTAAAATCTTAAATTGCGCCACAAAGAATGAACTCATGGGCCAAACTGAAGAAATTACATCATGCTACAAACTGCATACCTAATAGGTACAACAAGTAACCTGATATGCCTAAGATAACGAACCTCAACTATATTGAACCTTAAGCTAACGTATATAAAATCCAACTCTTTGTTTAAAACCAGAACCTTATCAAAAAGAAGACGGGAGTCTGACGGCTTACAATTTAAACTCATAAGAGATGTACTATATAACGTCATAATTTCATACTCAATTTAATTTCATAAAACGTATTTCACATGATGCAGTTTCAAATCCCGTTAGCAAAATTCGTCTAATTTAAAATACGGAAAACATTTATTTACACAAAAACTCTTCTAACATTAATCTAATCGTAAACGCCAGTATCACCTGTGACTGATACGTAATTTTACAAATCACAATTCCATTTATAAATGTTTCAAAACCAAAAAAAAAGGTGATCAAATAAAATCTTGCAAAAATTTTAAACCCTTTTAAATTCAAAATTTAAATCAAATAGAACAAAACAAACTATCTACCGTGTGATAAATACAATTTACACAGAGGGTGAGAATCCATGCATGTAAATAATTGTATACATAAATTTGTTTTGTTGTTTTTATTTAGGGTTTCTAGTGACACCCCATTACAATTATTACGTAATATAATTTAAACTTTATGTACCTATGTATAAATGTGTCTCCATATATACTTTTTCAGTTTCTAAATTCTTGTGTACATCTAGCCAATGCGGTAGAGCTCCATTTGGTAGAACTGACATACAATTTTGAAAACCATAATACGTGATCATGGCATGTAAGAGCAGAAAGTATACATTAGTAAAGTGGAGCAAACACGTTACTTATTTCCCACAATATCAATAAAATCTTTCAAAGGTTCTTCAATATAAAATATAGTTTTACATTGAAACGTATTCCACATTTCAGTTGTCTACAATCTTAACCATCATACATGACTCTGAAAACAAAATTTTAACGATTAAATAAAAATTTACATTATCCGTTAATTAACGTAACAGAAATGTGTACATATCGTTGAATTAACATTACGTAAAAGTATATGGAGTTAAGATTTATATATTTAATGTATGCTTGTTTTTCTAAAGCGTTCGTTGATTTATTTATGTTATTTATCCTTTTTTTCCCAAAAGCGAAAAGATTGTTGGTCATTTGTAAGAGAGAAAAACACTCAGTTATTTGATAAATAGAACGGAATATATTAGAACACATTGGGTGATGATTTAAAAGATTTTCATATCCTAAATTTACTATCCATTACATATATTAATGTTGGTATAATAAACAGTAAGCGAATAAATAACGATACATATGTATATATTAATTTAGATAAAATTTTGTAAACTTACTGTGTAACATACATAGCTGTAGTAAAACGTACATGTTACGTCAATCGCCATAAAACAGAGTTACCTAAATTGTAAATAAATAAAGGAGTTACTTATCAACCCAAACATAACAAAGAAAAAGGAAAAATCCCACCATTAATGGATGCGTTATGACTGTTATAACGCATATGACGTTTACACCTTCCTTAACCACAGTTAATCTCTTGGAGTTTAAGACGCAAATGAACCCTTGAGGGTAGACTGAAAAGATATTAGGATTCATACGATTACAAAAGCCTTTGATTGCGTTAGTGATACAATACGGTCTAAACTTGAACACTGCAGAATTCGTGATATGTCACTAAGACTAATTAAAATACTTAGAACAAAGACGATTTTAATTGATCTATTTAACAGTACCCGTCAGAAAATTTTAATCAGTAACTAACAAAGGAAAACTGTTCAATCGCGCAATCAACGAGAGAGCGCAACTAAGAGCGGCACGAAGGCAGTATTTTTGCACATTTATAGGTTACAACTACTGCAGAAAATATTGCCGAATACGAAAAATTTTCCTAAGAAGTTGACGTGATCTGTGAAAAATTTAATCATTATATCCGATCTCTCTTATCTCTTTTTATTTTTTATGTCTTTTAAGGTAGCGTCGCGAAACGTTAGCCAAAAATTCTTTAAATTCGATAAACTCGTTTAATTAAACGTTTTACGTGTAACTCTAAAATTTCCAGAGTATTGTCTCTAAGACGAGCTAATATATTAAGTGACAAGTTGACATATATGTATTAGTTCTTATGACCGTCACGGAGAAAAGGTTAAAATAATTTACTCATTCTTTGATAGCTTGTAATCAAATGGTCAGTTTTGTTTAAAAATTTGATGCAATATTATTTGAGATAATACGAATCGAACGGAAAAAGACAACATGACTTCACTACGTGGTTTTAGAGCAATTACAAGTATATTAGTATGTTGCAGTGTATCACAGAATTTATCGAGTTCACATGAGAGCGTGGCAACGTCGCAAGCGCGGTCAGTTCAAGCATGCCGAAATGCTTCATTTAGATAAACATTACAGGTACTATCATTGATATGATTAGTGAGATAATAACTTTAACAATTAAAAATTAATTTTGCACTGAATATTGATACATTTAATAAACAATAAATTAAAGAAATTTTACGAGAGAGAGAGAAAGAGAAATAAATTTAAGAAATAATAAATTCAATCTATAAAAAAAATCACAATTGATCATTTTGAAAAGAGAGCAATAAAACTTATTTGCAAATATGCAAATGCAGTCATACTTTAAATTTGGATTTGCGCAACATACAATTTTTAAAAACTGTAACAGCTACGTAACAATATCATTTCTTATTTCAAGCTTTGGTATTTATTACAACTTATAAGAATAATTTATCGATGGAAACAACTAAAATAAAGAGAACTATGGAATAATCAACCTTTTTGTACAACAGCCATATTAGATTGTACAATGTTTGTATTCTTTGTAACGTTTCTTTTGAAGTTCCGTGAAACTAAGTCCTCCATCATTGGAAAGTGTGTCTTGCAAAATTTGAAACGTTAATCCAGCATCAACAACTTTCTTAACGGTTCCTTTGAAAACAGCTTTTTAATGAATCTCGCTAAAAACTCGCTAAAATAAGACGCAAAAGGTACGTAACTCGCAATTTTCAAAGAACAAATTAGTTCGAGTACAATAACATCGGAAAAAGCGTCATGAAAATTAATGTTTTTATCTGGCGGCAAAAAATCTGCGGCTGGGTTACGTAGCTCAAATTGTCCTTGTCCTTTACGATCACTCAAAATCTTCCTCAGTAAAGACAACGAATCAGTGAAACCAAACAAAAGTCTCGAATTAATCGATTATTTTTGATAGCTCTTGTCAGATGAGTCGCGTCAAAAGACGACTTGTGGGTACCAAGTAAATACGGTTTTTCAAAAAACTTTAAGAATTGTTTGAATACAATAAGTCCATCTATAATGGTTTTGATTCGAGTCGTTGATCTAGCAAAAACAGTCCACCATTGATATTTTTCGCATCTTCGCAATTCGCGGTTATTCACAATTTGATCCGTACTGAATTCTGAACTTTTTCTTGTCGCTCTGTTCTTCTTCTCAAGTCACATCTATCATTGGCCAAAACGTGTGTTCGAATTTCACTTCTGGTATTCTGGGATAATCGGTTGTTACATTCGTTACCTACGCTGCACGATTTAGTTTAGCCCAATTTGCTATCGATAAAACTCCCGGTAAGTTTGCGTCTCTTTACTACATCATTACTCAATGCATCAAGCTTAAGTAATATAAAAACAGGTGTAATCGGTAACTTAGCTTTCAATATCCAGGTAGCCTGTCCTGAAGATCCAACGCAACGACCAAATGTTTAATAGTTAGTCATCAGGTATTGCAAAATCTGCATCAGGTATCTTGCTAATATGTATGAAGTAAAACACTTAATAAGCAATAGGTAGCTATACCCAATTGATATACAGAGTATATACCACCTATAAAACAACATATATACAATATGTACAACATCTAAGACACGGTATATGTAGAATGTCTAAGACAAGTAACAGTATGTAGAACGTCTAAGACAGCATATAACCCAGTATGTAGAACGTACTTCTAAAATTAAATTTATCAACCCAAAACAAAAGCATGAAAATAGATCTTGCCTTCAATGAGGTATTTAATCAGAGAATGATTATACAATATTTAAGGAATGAATATAACCAAGTACAAGTTCGAGAACAGCTGGTGTCTGTTTCAAGAAGCAAAATAGTATATGATTATCCCCTAAAATGAATAAAGGAAAACTAACAACACTTAATCTAATTAGTTGCACCTTACCTTACGATTTATGTTACAAAACTAATGTGACCTTATAGAAAACCTGATGACGTTATGTATAACCCCTTTAGTTTCTTTATTGATCTCTTTTTATTTAATTATCAAACACCAGATATGTTGACGGCGAAAATTAGAAACGTGGTGAAAGGAGAAAAGACTTTTCTAGATCGCTCACCTGTAGCATGTATTTCCTGTCAATCCGTCAGAATCGTATATATTAAACGGTTGCAGAATGTCAGTAGATATTTATAAAAATGATTTTAAAACCGATATAACTCGATGGCCTAAATAAGTCCAGAAACTTCATTTTTCTTTAGAAAAATACAAAAATTTCGCCAACAACCAAACAGGAAGAGAACGTACAAAAGTCACTTATCGCCCGGATGTCAATCCGCTTTGAACCAGTGCCTCCAAAACAATTAGTTTAAATGCAATGTATGAGTGACCATCAATAAATTTTAACAATTTCTTACAGAAATTTATCTACTTGAGAAAAGTAATATTTTCAAGAAACTACAGAGAGACGAAATTATAGAAATGCAGTTACTTTTAGAAAAAATAGTATATTCAAGAAATACTAGCAAAACAGTAACAATCCAGAGATTTTAACAGGTCGAAAAATTGACTAAATCGTGCAGTTATATTATTTAACAAAGGTCAGATAATAATTAAGTATTGCCAATTACACCTTGCATCTTCAAGTAAACCTAGTGTATCGGAATTATTATAACTTAATTAAAACTTTCATAATAACTCAAAAATTGTTCGAGTTAGGTATTGGAAACCCTAGTATAATTTGAAAGGTTATAAAATTTTACCACATTTTTTTTATTAAATACAGGGTGTGCTATTTAAAATAAGGCAGTTATTTGCAATGTTAGGTACCTGCAAAGTACTGACAGAAGCTACGTTATTTCAATAATAATAAACGTAGCAAAAATAAATTTTGAATTCAAGTCTGCAATTTCAAAAATCATTAAATATCTTTGAAACGGTAGGTTTGGTGTGGGGAATTCTATTGCAACTTACCTTTATTTTATTCGTAAATTCCAAAAAGTATATAATATATAGAGTGTTCCATTACAAATATATAACTTTGATATGGATCTTTTTTGTGAACACCCCATATAGTTGAAGTCATTTTTAAATTGTGCTCCTAAACACCCTGTATATGCTCTAAGAAAAAAGTTAAAATATTCAATAGGGCCCTATAGAAAGTCCATGGCGTATATTGCTCCACTGTGTATATATACATACTATTATATATATATATATATATATATATATATATATATATATATATATATATATATATATATATATATAATATTTTTATTAAATACATGTGCTATTTAAAATAAGGTAGTTATTTGCAATGTTAGGTACCTGCAAGTACTGACAGAAGCTACGCTATTTCAATAATAATAAACGTAGCAAAAATAAATTTTGAATTCAAGTCTGCAATTTCAAAATCATTAAATATCTTTGAAACTAGGTTTTAGTGTAATTCTATTGCAACTTACCTTTATTTTATTGTAAATTCAAAAGTATATAATATATAGTGTTCCATTACAAATATATAACTTTGATATGGATCTTTTGTGAACACCATATAGTTGAAGTCATTTTTAAATTGTGCTCCTAAACACCCTGTATATGCTCTAAGAAAAAAAGTTAAAATATTCCAATAGGGCCCTATAGAAAGTTCATTATATATCTACCCTGTGTATATATACATAATATATATATATATATATATATATATATATATATATATAATAATAATAATAATAATAGTGCGTATTCGCGATAGCTCCTTAGGCATTAAACTAAGAAGACTACGAATGTTGTCTATTTTTATAAGCTGCATAATCTAAAAATAGTTTGGTTTCTACAAGGTGTAATATAAAAGCAGTACAATATAGAACTTTTAATTTTTAAATAGAACATCCTATATACTAGTTTATTTTTCAATTCTTCTTATAATTTTACATCTTTTTTATAATTACTTACAAGCTAAATCTTACAGTTTTTGAGATATTTGCAAAGTTATCTAAAAACTGACATTTTTATGTAGTAATTCAAGTAGGCGTATCTCAGTTATTTTTAAAGATAAAAAATAATCTTTGGTATAGAATTTATTCATACATAAGGTTACTTTAATCTATTGTCAAAATTGGATTTCAATATACAGAGTGATCACAAAAATTAATTCAATAACATAAATTTGAAAATGCTATATTGTCATTTTTTAAATGGCACACCCTATATTTTTTAATGCTTTGTTTTCGTCTATTAATCGGATTTCATTTCTATTAAATATGTTCTATACCTATCTCTAATAGTTTCGGAGATATTTAAGTGTGTTCAATTTTTTTCGTTGATAACACGGAAGAAGAGTAAAATTAGTCGGTCAAAGCAAGCTATGAATAGATAAGAAACTAAAAAACATATTAACTGAAATACAAACACTTAAATTATAATAAATGTTCAATGTGACCACCATTTTGTTGGTGGCACACATGAAGTCCTTGAATAAAGGACAAATTTACTTTTCGTAACGTGGAAACATTTATATTTCGAATGACGTCTCTAATTCTTGCCTTCATATCATCTACAGTCGTTGGAGGAGTTTGTTACACTTCTTCTTTAACCCAACCCCAAAGGAAAAGTCCAGCTTTGTCAAGTCAAGCGATCTTGCAGGCCAGGAGATTGACCCTCCCCTTCCAATCCATTTGTTTTGAAACTGGATATTTAAATAATGTCTAACGTTTCTGCTAAGATGCGGAGGAGCGCCATCTAATTGCAGCCACACTTCTCTAAGGGTTTGTATAAGTAAATCTTCATTAAAAGTTTCAAATTCGTTGCGCAAGAAGTTTAAAGATGAATCTCCATTGACCGTGTTTTCAAAAAAATATGGTCCTATAATTCTTTCCCCAATAATACCGGCCCAAACGCTAAGTTACCAGCAGTGTTGATGATCAACAGGAATTATACATCTGGGATTCTCAGTATCGTAATAATGGAAATTATGTCTATTAACGTATCCATTTTGGTGGAAAGTAGCTTCATCAGTAAATAGGATCGTGCTAAAATAGTTGGGTTTTTCTAAATTTTTATTTAGGGCCCAATTGCAAAAGTTTAATCTATTAACGAAGTCATCCTCGTCTAATTCTTGTGCACGTTGGACATGGTATGGATGATATTTATATTTTTTTATAATTCTATTAACTGATGTTTTTGAAACTCCAACTTCTAATTCCAATTGTCGGCAAGAAACGTGAGGATTTTCAATCACGGTTGAAGAACTAAATGTTCATTACTTTAGTTAATTGCGGTTCTTTCTCGTTCTAAATTGTCTTCGTAATGAATACCGACTGTTTGCTCGAAACGCTCTTTCAATCTTGCAAATGCTGAAACTTGCGGGTGTCGTACATTTGTAAATTTTTGCTTATAAATTCGATGAGCAAGAAGACAATTTTTATAGTTTTCACCAAGGACGTAAATCATATTAACAAGTTCTTCTTTCGAAAAATTCATTTTGTAATTTAGGAAGTAAGTATACAATACTACACAAATATTAGCACTGTTTGACAAGTTTGATTCTTCATTTGTTTTCGTTCATCTTTTGCTTTACGCTCTTTTTATTAAATTGTTTAATTTTACGATGAATCGTTTAAAAACATGTCAAACATCTCTTAAAAATGGTGGTTTCATACAATAATTATAATTACTATTTATGTATTTCAGTTAATATTTTTTAGTTTCTTATGTATCCACAGCTTGCTTTGACCGACTCTTCATCAGTGTTATCAACAAAAAAAATTGAACAAACTTAAATATCTCCTAAACTATTAGAGATAGGTATAGAATATATTTAATAAAAATGAAAACCGACTAATAGACGAAGACAAGGCGTTAAAAAATATAGGGTGTGCCATTTAAAAAATGAAGATATAGCATCTTCAAATTTACGTTGTTGAATTAATTTTTGTGATCACCCGTTTATTCAAAGACTTCATGTTTGCCAGCAACAAAATGGTGGTCACATTGATCATTTATTATAATTTTAAGTGTTTGTAGTTCAGTTAATATGTTTTTTAGTTTCTTATGTATTCATAGCTTGCTTTGACCGACTAATTTTACTCTTCTTCAGTGTTATAAACGAAAAAAATTGAACAAACTTAAATATCTCCGGAACTATTAGAGATAGGTATAGAACATATTTAACAGAAATGAAAGCCGATTAATAGACGAAGACAAGGCATTAAAAAATATAGGGTGTGCCATTTAAAAAAATGAAGATGTAGCATTTTCAAATTTATGTTATTGAATGAATTTTTGTGATCACTCTGTATATTGAAATCCAATTTTGACAATCGATTAAAGTAAGCTCATGTATGATTAAATTCTATACTAAAGGTTATTTTTTTATCTTTAAAAATAATTGAGATACGCCTACTTGAATTACTACAGAAAAATGTCAGTTTTTAGCTTTGTAAATATCTCAAAAACTGTAAGATTTGGCTTGTAAGTAATTCTTATAAAAAAGATGTAAAATTATAAGGAGAATCGAAAAATGAAATAATATATAGGGTGCTATATTTAAAAATCAAAAGTTCTATATTGCACCGCTTTTATATTACACCCTGTAGAAACCAAACTATTTTTAAATTATGCAGCTTATAAAAATAGACAACTTTCGTATTTAAACTTATCTTCTAAGTTTAATGGCTAAGGAGCTATCGACCGAATACGCACTACTGGGACACCCTGTATATATAGGTAAAATAACCTCTACGCTTTCCGTGACCATATTGAGTTTGTCCAATAGATGTCCAAATCGTTCTTTATGCACCAATTTCGTTGGTAAATCCAATGAGTACATTTTATGCATTCTCTGCTACCATTTAGATTTTGGCCAATGTATGTCAAATTCGTTCTTTATGCACCAACTGCATTGGGAAAAGTTCCCAAAGCACCGATGTCCAATAAGTAAATTTAATGCATTTTTCGCGACCACATGCGTCTTAGCTAAGCGATGTGAAAATCGCTATCTTTCACCAATTTCCTTGGAAAAACATCCCAAACTATTACATCGTTGCTCAATATGTCTATTTAATGCATTTTCTTTGAACACATGTATTTCCACCAAGAGATGTCAATGTTTCGACTCGATGTGTAATAAGTAAAGTTCATTCATTTTCCGTGACCATATGGATTTTGCCCAATAGATGTTCAAATCGTTATTCATGCACCAATTTCGTTGGGAACAGATCCCAAAGGATTCATTGTAGTACATTTTATGCATTTTCCGTGACCATGTAGATTATGGCCAATAGCTGTCGAATTCGTTCTTTATGCATCAATTACGTTGAGAAAAGGTCCCAAAGCATTGAATCGATGGCTAATAAGTAAATTTAATGCATTTTTCGCGCCCACAGACATCTTAGCTAAGCAATGTGAAAATCGCTATTTTTACAACATACTGTTTCGACCATATTAAATATCTTTTTTCATATTCCGATGAGAAAAACTTTAAGATTTTAGATTAATGGTTACCATTTCGTTTACCATGTTTGTAAATCTGTATTTACTATTTACGATTTATTTTATAATTTTTATTGTTGGACCATATCTTGAAAGTCTTTATGGATCGATTGTGTTAAAAAACTTTAGCCGTATTGTGAGAGACCAAAACTAAATTTTATGGCCTTTGTAATGGAACAACTTGTTGCGTACGATGTGTTAAATGATCGTACTTCTTTATCAATCTTATTGTAAAAAGATTGGTTATATTGTTGTGATACACTATTACTAAAATCCGTGGTTTTTACTTTCTTACACGCGAACCGCGATTTGTTGCCCTGGTAATACAAATTAATGCAGTTTTCAACGGATTTAACCGTTTGCAGTGTTTTTGAAACCATCTAGACCTTTTCAACTTCAACTCTTCAACTTAAGTAAGGTTTTTCTACACTACTAAACTAAATAAGCCTTAAAAATCAATTTATTTAATTGAAAAATCTGATGTGGCAAATGATAAATAATACATTAATGAGTTTAAACTTCATACATTATTTTACTTAATAACTTTTCTATTTACAATTTTTAAATTATACTATACAAAGATCGATTTTAATCCATTCACAAAGATAATACAATACCCAAGAGGACATCTGTGTAAACAAATAGTTAAGTTTTACAACTTAATTGTATTCCACAGATTCAAAAGGAACATGAATTGACAAATCCAGAACACTACCGTGAATCGCAGTATTCATATAAAAATGTGAAACTGTACTGTATTGACCTTTAGTATTAGTGTACCTAGCAAATTCGACTATATAAACCAGTTTTTATTGATACATAAATGCAAAAACCTTTAGCTCCTATAAAAGAAGTATATAGATAGTTTGTTTATCTTTTAACCACTAAATATTCACGTAGAACATAATTTAAATTCACCACTGCACGGTTATTAAAACTATCATAATTTTTGTCACACGAATTTCAAAATATTTTTAAGCGCATCATAAAAATTTTAATATGAATTTTTGCAAAGCTTGCACAAGAAATAATGTCTTTTTTCGTACATATTGTAGTAAAACCATTCTGTTTAGGTAAAATATTACTAGTCTATACACTTGTTCAATCCCTTGTACAATAATAAAAGTATAATTTTAATTTTAATAACATTGCTTTTTTCATGTTGTAACGAAATAATTTGGGTTTGGTATATTTAAGTTACTTTGTTATTTCACTATAAATTTCTGTACAAGTTGTACATGTTTACTCAAACCTTCTTTCTAGGAATGCTTACGTTGTTTCTGTTCATAACTTGAACCACATAATATTTCTAAATAATTTTACTATTAGCATAATATAAATTTTCGTACCTTTGATTATTCAAACGTTATAAATCCACATTTAAATATTTCATTTAAAATCTGCACTGTTACTCCCACTAGTGACGTATCCTAAAATATAGGTAATTAAGGTCAACAAGCTTTTAGAAGTCCGCTCTGGATGGAGTTAGTGGAGAAATCACAATTTAGAATTTTTGGTTTTATTGATATTGATAAAAATTACGTCTTCTTTCTTTCCCGTGGCGTCCATTTTGCCAAGCTGAAAATTTTTGATGTCTTCTTGAAAAATTCCTTATATTATTATACGATATAAATAGTCGGATATGTCTTCAAGAAGCATAATTTGCAATAAAACAATTGGTGTTTTTCTAATTATTATCTGCAAGTTTTGTTGCTCGCTTACATGCGGTTTTAGAATAATTTTCTTCGGCAAGATCGAGTAAGTTACCAGTGATTTTCTCTGATTTGTTAGTAATACCTGACTTCTTTCCTAGCGTTTGAAGATGTTTTAATTAAGACCTGAATTATTGATGCTTTCGTAAAGCAAGGAAAGCACTTCGATAGATTCTCACTTGGCCCGTTCCATCTAAGGCGTAACGAATAAGGATTATTTACTTACATAATGTTAATTACCTTCTCCTTTTAGCTTCAACGAATTTTCTCCTTTTGGCTTCAACGAAGTACCTTCTACTTTTAGTCTCAACGATTAAACTTCAACTAATACCTCCATATTATCTACATTCAAGTACTATTCTGGTTTAACTTCTGAATCGTAACTAAAATAAAACAGGATCGTGACAACTTCTGCATACGTTCGTGAACCGAGGGCATCGACAGAACGCAATTACTACCTGCTTATATAAAGGTTAGATCAGTCCTTTTTCTATTATCACATGAGATTTACTTGAATAACTATTATGTAAACCTTTAGACAAGTAATGATAAAGTACACCTGCTAAAAATAATGTAAAACAATTAGTCAGTTACAATATCTTAACCTATATTTGTATACCTGTTATCAATGTATGCTTATTGCTGTATAATTAATCTTTCACTTCACAACCACGTGACCTTCATTACCTCTTCTTTTACCATTATTTTCTTCCCTCACTTTGTTTTGTAATTATATAGTAACATTTAACTGTACCTATTTTGATTGCCATTTCTGTGTTGTGCGCAGTATCACTTTAATTGGGATGCGTAAAAGTAGCTTAACTAACCATTATGTGAACATATGTTCTTATTGCATTTGGTGTACTAACGTTTTTTTCTCTCTTGAAATTTATGCAATTATTAAATTTCGATATATATTTACGCATCCCAATTAAAGTGATACTGCACAACAGAAATGGCAGTCAAAATAGGATTAAATGTATATATATATATATATATATATATATATATATATATATATATATATATATATATATATATTGATTCATTATTTTTAAAAGATAAAAGGCTTGCTGAGCTATAACATTTGTGCTCAAAATAAAAATTTATTTCCTTATTATCTGTTTTGTGTAAACCACCGCAAGTTATTTTTTTAATTATTTGGTAATAATTTACGCTTTGTATAGGCGTCGATATATGTTTCTCTTTTAGTTATACAAAGGAAGGCCTTCCCTTGAAAAGGGGAACTGTTTAAGTTTTTGTTTTCAAGAATTAAATAAACAATTACTGGTTCACCGGTGACGAACCCAATTATTTTGCTTGCGAACGGTATCTAATTTCATTTTTCTTTTGTACATTTGGGATATTAATATCAATGGTTTTTGTTGTGGGTTAATTGGATCCACCCCCTTAATTATTTGGTTTCTGATTGTTAAAAATAAAATATGCAGTTGTTTATTTCGCACTACAGCAGTGTTATTATTCCTATTTCCTCTTGTACTTCCCTTTTCCTACAATCTCCTTGCTCATTCCATTCTGCACCACTGTCCAAGAGTCGGGACAGCGGTGAATCTTATCTCTATCTAGGGGAGCGGCTCTTGGCGCCGGCATATTCAACATCCTTCTTCTCTCACCCCGCCCTAACCGACACTTTTGAGCAAGTTCGGTGTGCTCACTAGCTGTGAATGAGCAGAGATACTTCTCCTTCTTCCTTTTTCTTCCAGCTCCCCTTTTAAACACGTAACAATGTATAGCGAAAATACTTTATGAATGTATAAAATGAAATATATACTAAAACATCTAAACCTTTATACGTTATCAATGTTACCAATTCGTAATGTTGCCGCTTTTGATTTCGTAAATGTAATTAACACTGTGTATCACAATTACAAATTCGGAAAATACATTAATATGCTGAGTTTCTAAATACCTAAAAAATTAAACAATAAACTTGATATTTTAGTTTAAGTCGCATTTTATGTTAACGTGTTGGGTACATTTCCGTTGCTAACAGTTCTTTAACTATATTTGTCTAACCTGACGCACCCTGAATCAAATATCTAGTTACTATTATTTTCATGTTCTCTTAAAAAAATGTATTATACAGAAATGTATTTCTTTTCACTGATGTAATAACAGCTTACATTTTTATAACGTAAAGTTTGGGTAATGCACTAGTTTTTTAATTAGGAGCATAACACGGATTCTTTTCATAAACTTGAATAAAACAATTCAGTAAAACTATATCTTAAAGTAGATTCTACGACAGATGAAGTACTTTGCATAAACTGCTAAAGTAGTTTTAATACTAAAAATAAAACTTTTGAGTTAAGTATGGAATGTATTGACTACATTTCAACTCTGTGTCTAATTCTATCAATGTTTGTTATAATAATAGGTACCTATCAGGATAAAGTTCCGATAATTGTGAAAATCGAAATACTTAAGAAAGTTAACTAAAAAATTAAATAATCTACTGGTTAATTCGAAATCGCTATCAGTGCCATTGCCTTTTAAATATGGACTACCTAAAAGTAACAGATTCTTATGATAAAGTTACTTTACACAAGATGCGTAAAAGTTTAAGTCACATTTATCTTTTACTGTTATTATGAATTATGAATATAAGATGTGAAGGTACAGGTAGGTACACAATTTCAATATCAACGGACTCATTAATCACAGCACATCCGGCTTAAGATTGCAAGTATAAAGCGGTTAATTTTCAATTGCAATCTTTAGGCATCTATTCAAGGCTGTCTTCTTTTCTTTACCAAAATAACTAAAGGAAGCAAAAATAATAATTGACTATCGATTATACTAGTTCAATCAAGTAGTCTAGTTAGAAGTAGCTTAGAAAAACTAAATGTTAATATAATTTTATGAAAGTGGTAAACGTTCAAAGTTATACATGTATTTTTTTACGTCCATTCAAAAATCGAACACTTTCTGCTTGATTTTTAGTGTGAAACGTAATGGTTTATTGCAATACTTACACTGAGCTGATCTGAAAGGTCCTGCTGCAAATGAGAACTAAACTTCATTTGTTAACATGCAAAGAATTTTAAGGACAGTTGTCTTTTTGCGCGGTGACGTTTAAATCCAAATGTCACCTTATTTTTTGGATACAGTATTATGATTATCCATATTCATTCGCATATGGCGCGTTGAGTAATTCCTTCTTACCTTACGTTTCTGAATAATCATTTCTTTATCTAATCCCACAAAACGAACTAAAATTCAGGGAGTTGATCTGTTACTCTGAGTATCGATTCCCTTATTGCATTATCTTCTAGTGCTTTCCCCACTTCGATTACTGTGTTTATGATGTCTTCGGTAAGAGATTCCGAAATTCCATATTTTTCTAGGGTGTTGGACTTGCTATATTGCACATAGTCATCGAGTTTTATTTCTAGTTCTTGCATCCTGTTTATTAAAGTAATATTTACTTGTTGCAGAAATTTGATCAGCTGATTTTGTTGACTGATAACTCTCATCTAGTTTTTCATGGCATAGATATAATAAACTCCCAAGATCTTCTAATCTTTTTTGATCAGCCGTTATTTTACTATATAGCTGCTTTATCAATACAACTACTTACATTTATTTTACCTGTAGCATCGCCATTAATTCTCGTGCAATTGAGTCACTCATTGCACAACTTATTCGTCTTTCTCTTACAGATGTTGGAAATTCCAGGCTTTATCACTGCTATTTAAACAACTGACCCCGGTGTACGTTAACTTCGAATAGGTTAAATGATAATAAAGTTTACATTTATCACACATTGCAGTTTACCTTTTGTTGCACGGTTGACCGTTTAAACATTTACGGTAGCTTGCCATTATTAATTAATTAAAGCGCCTTTTAAATCACTATGAAAATACGAGCTAACAGCTTATATTTCCGTTCGTATCGGTTATAAAAAAGCTATTATGCAGCCGTCAGTTTATTTTTATTTTTACTGTCCATATTGCACTTGGTTACAACCTGTTTTTTCGCTGAAATCTTGTTATAAAGTGCCTGGTTTTTTTGTATCACTGAGCTTGAATTTACAATCAATACAGAGTAAAATACAAAAATATATACACCATTTAAGTTTTAATAAAAAACAGGATAAGTAATGCGTAGAATTAACCAAATTAACGTTAAGGTGACAACCAAAAACAACAGTATGTCGATTGAAAAATTAACGTTAATATAAAAATTAATTACCACCAAAATAGTGACTACTTGTTTCAAATGTTAGAACATAACTGTAGATGCTACTTAGTTTATCAATGTCAGAATGTTTGTTTAAAGTATCATTATTTGCATTAATGAAGACCATTTCCAAAAAAGGCATTTCTTTAGGTTCTTCCTTTACGTAAGATAATAGGTTTGTTATAGATCATCTCATGATACTGCTGGACCACCAGTTCAGCTAAACCAGACGTGGTTAATTTTCTTTTAAAATAACTTTTCTGTGGTGTAATTCCACCTTACAAACTTCGCCATGTTTGACCTATATACGTTTTACCGCAACCCTTACATGGAATAGAATACACGATATTTGAATTTTCCCAAGTTGTTACAGGAGATTTGATTTGAGAATACAAGTTACGCACATTTTTAATATTTCTCGTGGCTATCTTCACATAGGTGAGTCTTTTGATACCCTTAGTATCTGAGGGGTGCGAGACATTTTCTCAATAAACTACTTTTCTCAACATCTGGTCAAAGTAATGTACATGTCCCATGGCTCAGAATACTAGTCAAAATCTACCTGACGCAGATACTGTACTATTTGTCTCATTTCCTTACATATCACTGCTCGCCCCTCAGATACTAAAAGTATTAAAAGGACTCACTCAAGATAGCAAAGGAAAATATTAAAGCTGTACGTAACTTATATTCTAAAATCAAATCACGAAGACGGACAGGGAGACGGGGATGGGGTCGGACACGGACACGGACACGGACACGAACACGGTCACGGACAGGGACGCGAACACGGACGAGACGGAGACGTGGACGTGGACGTGGAGCGGGACGGGGAAACGAAGACAAGACGAGACCGAGACCGAGGCCGAGACCGAGACCGAGACCGAGACCGAGACCGAGACCGAGACCGAGACCGAGACCGAGACCTAGACGGAGACGGAGACGGAGACGGAGACGGAGACGGAGACGGAGACGGAGACGGAGACGGAGACGGAGACGGAGACGGAGACGGAGACGGAGACGGAGACGGAGACGGAGACGGAGACGGAGACGGAGACGGAGACGGAGACTGAGACGGAGACGGAGACGGAGACGGAGACGGAGAAGGGGACGGAGACGCAGACGGAGACCGAAGTTATAAAGTAAAAATAAGGGAAGTACTCCGCAATAGGGATAGCTAATGCGTTTATTTATTAATAATTATATTTTTGTACGTATACATGTTAAACGTATTCAAACCATTAAATAAGGGTTTAACATTTCAAGAAAGCAGCACGTAGGCGCTTTTGACTAATGCGTACGTCACTACGGTACCCACAAATTACTGTGATTTATTTGTTGAAGAAGACATCAAAAATGAAAAAAATTTATCGATTAAAAATTAGAAACACTATTCTCTTTGGAAACGTGCATTAAAGAAATGTATTACTCAAACGGAGGAAAAAGAAATTTATACGATAATACATAACCATAAAAAGTTGTGAGGTCAAGTGTGCATCCTTATTTACCGCATCTCCTAATTATTTTCACATGCAATAATGCCCACAGCTTACGAGCTACACACATACGCACGCGCAAGCTTACGTGCACACATACACGCACCCACACACAAACCCTTAATATTATTATAAATTAGATATTATATGTAATATAATATCTAATAGGTTGGACAGTAAAGTGTGATAATCAGATTATATAGTTATTAATTAACAAATGTAAGTTGGAACTTAAGCAAAAACATAACTTCACTGTTATCATAAGGTTTATCGAGTTACCTACTAGAAATAGCTTTTTATCGTGCAATAAGCATCATGAAAAAGAGGGTTTGTAACAAACAAACAGAAAAAAAAAGGGTAAAAGGATTAGAAATAAAGTATAAAGCAAAGTAACGGAACGTAAAGGGCAATGGTTGAAACTGTTCTTCTACCTAGGAGTGTACACTATGGTATAGCGTTCTGATTGGCTGCACGAGTTTGTTCACACATGCTCCGGGGCTGTACTGCTTTATCCTAATAGTACCACAAAAATACTGAAAGGGTAATGGCTGAAATGGTTTAAAAACCATTCTAAATAATTTTAGCTTTATAAAGTACATCAGAAATTTAAACTACCATTAATCTTAGCTGATTATTATTGAAGTGATATCATTTTAATGCGAATAAGATATTTTAGTAAACGTATCCTCTATAAATTCTGCTTATATAAGAACTTCCTATAACTTCAGCTTAGAATCAATTTTAATTAACATAAATTGATTAAACTATCAGAACCATAAAATATGTGTATAAATAAATCACTTATTACCAAACTGAATTTACACAATAATGAGTTTAGTGCCACATAAAACGCGATGTAGTACTAATTAGCATTGAAACATTTTATTGGAATTAATTGCACACAGATAATTAATTTTACGGATAAATGTCATAAAAATGTTGTGCTTCATACTACTTTTTATATAGTGTCTGCATTAAATAATTTTATACGTATTACAGTATCTGCTTTAAATTACTAATAATAGAATGAAAACTACAAAGTGCAAATTTAAGCCTTTTCATTTTTTCCATAATCTACTGACAAAAGTTATATCGAAAATTAGATATTATATACAAAACAAAGCTGTAAGTATCCACTTGAGTTAAGATGCTATTTGATCTATTATGCAAACAGTACCTATCATCAATTTTCAATATTCCAGATCGTTTATTACACATGTCAAGATCTGAATGTTTACAATATAGTTTTTACACATACTTCAAGGCAATTATTTAATCTAAATATATCACTTGAAAGTTAGCAAATAATTATATAGTTCCATTACATTTCATTCTTAATTGTACCCTAACGTAATTCAATTAAACCGTACAACGACGGCAATCAAATATACACGAAATGTTTTACATTTTCAGCCTGATACCAAACAAAGGATATTGCTAATTACTAATTAATATAAACCCTTCATGCTAATGTAACGAAACCGAACAATCAAGTTCCAGATAGAAACAAGCTACATTTTCAGTTTAATTATATTGAGTTACACAGACAAACGAGACAACTTACTACGTTAAGAAATATATTCCTTTTGAAAAATTTGGTTCTATTTGCACAAATACTTTTGAATAAACAGTTAAGAACGTTTCTCTTTTGAGGCTGGAACGAAATAGTTCATTACCCAACCTAATGTCTAAAAAAAATTTGGTAAATATTACAACATTATAACACACATAGTTTTTCAATTGGTTAGACATTATTAAAGATCATTTATTTAAAAATCCTTTTTGAAAATCACAAATAAATTATTACAAAGACCTTAGTTTAGTTTGTTTAGAAATAAGTCAATATTAGGATATATGGACTTCATCCCAAAGCCTTGCAATTTAAAATTGATTATAATCAAAGTTAGTGCTTAATTGCATGGGCACATAAAATTAGCGTTATTATAAAATAATAGATGAATACAAGAAATAACCGTTAGTAAAGTTTATATGTATATGTTTATAATAATGATAATTAAATTTCCTTTTTAGTATAGTACACAGATACAATTTATAAGTAGCTGTTAGTACCGAAATAAACCTTTATCCACAAATATATAAAATTATAATATATATATATATATATATATATATATATATATATATATATATATATATATATATATATATATATATATATATATATATATATATATATATATATATATATATATATATATATATATATATATATATATATATATATATATATATATATATATATATATATATATATATATATATATTTTTCATTAACGGAAACAACAGGAGAAAGAAATTTGTATGACCCTGAGCAAGTGGTACATATACAAAATGTTATGTTATATATTTTTCAATATTACTAACGTGCAATAATTATGCTGTGCAGCGTATGTGTATGCTGTGCTCAGTGTATGTGTGTGCATGTATGCACGCGCACACACCCACCCCGCACGCACGAACGCACCCACGACGCACACACACGACGCACAGACAGACAGACAGACAACAACACAGCACACAGACACACAGGCACACAGGCTCACAGGCACACACGCACACACGCACACACGCACACACGCACACACGCACACGCACACACGCACACGCACACACGCACACACGCACACACGCACACACGCACACACACCACTACACACGCACACACGCACACACACACACACACACACTCACACTCACACACTCCATACCACACACTCACACTCGCACACCTGCACACCCCACACACCCACACACCCACACACCCACACACACCTCACACCTCACACTCACACACTCACACACCACACACTCACACACCCACACACTCACACACTCCACACTCTCACACACACACTCACACATGCACACGCACACCACACGCACACACGCACACACGCACACACACTCCACACACGCACACACGCACACACACACGCACACGCACACACACCACATACGCCACACGCACACACGCACACGCACACCACACGCACACACACACACCACACACTCACACACACTCACACACTACACCACACCCACTCACACTACACCCACACCCACACCCACACACTCACACACTCACACACTCACACACTCACACACTCCACACTCACACACTCACCCACACCACACCACACACTCACACACTCACACACTCACACCCACACACTCACACACGCTCAACACTCACACTCACACACTCACACTCACACACTCACACACTCACACACTCACACACACACTCACACACTCACACACTCACACACTCTCACACTCACACTCCACACCACACACCACACACTCACACACTCACACCTCACACACTCACACACCACACTCACACACTCACACACACACACTCACCACACTCACACACTCACACACTCACACTCACACCACACACTCACACACTCACACTCACACACTCACACACTCACACACACTCACACACTCACACACACACACTCACACACCACACCACACCACACACACTCACACACTCACACATGCACAGACACACTCACACACCACACACCACACACCACACCACACCACACACTCACACACCACACCACACCACACACACCACACGCACGCACACCACCCACACCCACACTCACACACCACACACACACACACCACACACACGCACACACTCACACCACACCACACACACTCACCACACACACACTCACACACCACACACCACACACTCCACCCACACACTCACACTCACACACTCACACTCACACACTCACACACTCCACACTCACACACCACACACTCACACACACTCACACCTCACACACTCACACACTCACACACTCACACACTCACACTCACACCACACACTCCACACACTCACACACTCACACACTCACACACTCACACTCACACACTCACACTCACACCTCCACACCTCACACCACACACTCCACACACCACACCACACACTCACACACTCACACACCACACCACACCTCACACACTCACACACCCACACACTCACACACTCACACCACACACTCACACACTCACACACCACACCACACTCACACACTCCACACCACCTCACACACCACACTCACACTCACACCCACACCACCACCACACACCCACACACACCACACCTCACACACTCACACCCACACACTCACACCCCACCCACACACTCACACCTCCCCACACACACTCACACCACCACACACACACTCACACACTCCACACACCACACCCACACACTCACACACTCACACACCTCACACACTCCACACTCACACCCACACCACACACTCACACACTCACACCCACTCACACACCTCACACTCCACACACTCACACCTCACACTCACACACCCACACACCCCACACTCACACACTCACACTCACACACTCACACACCACACACCCTCCACACACACACACCACACCACCTCACACACTCCACACACACACACTCACACACTCCACACCCACTCACACACTCACACACCTCACACACTCCACACTCACACACCCACACACTCCCACACTCACACACTCACACCATCCACACCTCACACACCACACACACCACACACTCACACACCACACACCTCACCCACACCTCACCCACACCCACACTCACACCTCACGCACACACACACCTCACACACTCACACACCACACTCCACACTCACACACCCACACACTCCACACCACACCTCACACACTCACACACACACTCACACCTCACACTCCACACACCCACACTCACACACCACACACCCCACACCACACACTCACACACCACACACCACACTCACACACTCACACACCTCACACCACCACACACACACTCACCACTCACACTCCACACACCCACACTCACACACCACACACTCACACCACACACTCACACCTCACACACTCACACTCACACACCCACCACCCACCTCCACACCACACACCACACACCCACACCCACACAACACACCCACACTCACACACACACACACACTCACACACCACACACTCACACCACACTCACACACCCACACACTCACACACTCCACACACCACACACACCCACACCCACACTCACACACCACACACTCACACACCCCACACTCACACACTCCACACCACACACCACACTCACACCTCACACCCACACCCCCACACCACACACCCCACCACACCACCCCACACACCACACACCCACACTCACAACCCACACACCCACACCCACACACCACACCACACACTCACACACTCACACACACCACCCCACACACTCACACCTTCCACACCTCACACCTCACACCACCACTACACACCACACACTCACACACTCACACCTCCCACATCCCACACTCACACACTCACACTCACACACTCACACTCCACACTCACCTCACACACTCACACACTCACACACTCACACACACACACCACACACTCACACACTCCACACTCACACACTCACACACTCACACCCACACTCACACACCTCACACACTCACACACACACCACCACCACACACACTCACACACTCACACTCACACACCACACACTCACACCCACACTCACACACTCACACACCCACCCACACACCACACACTCACACACTCACACACTCACACACCCACACACTCACACCCACACACTCACACACTCACACCTCACACCCACACCTCACACCTCACACCTCACACCTCACACCACCACACACTCACACCCACACCACACACACCACACCCACACACTCCACACACTCACACACCACCACCACACAGTCACACACCACACCTCCACACACCACACACTCACACACCACACTCACACACACACTCACACACTCACACACCCACACACCACACACCACCACACCACACACCACACACTCCACACCACACACTCACACACTCACACACTCACACCGTTAGCCGATAAGATTGGACGAGATTAATCTAGAACATGGGTCCTTGGAAACCAAAGTATTTATTCCTGTTACAAAGTTTTTCCAACGACTCTCATTCCAATACCTGACAAAAACATTAATTTGTAGCCGTAATCTAACCCCTTCTACTTTACTTCTAAGTCACCTTTACAGTTAATAACTTTGGGAAAAAGTAGCCTATTTTATGGAATTTTAAACCTCCTCCGTAAAAATTACCTGTTAGAACCTATTTGGGACGTTATTACCTTCTGCTCCTTTAAACCCTTTCTTCTAAATGTGGGAAAACCGAATACTACGGCGATGCAAATTCTAAGTTCTTGACCTAGTAATTTACGCTGTGGAATTGCTCTAGTCATACTTCAACGTTTAAACCCCAAAATACATTCTATCGTGGTAAGCCGGTTAACCCGCACACTTCCCAGTATACTTTAAAGGAAACAATTTTGAATCTTATCCGAGGAAGGATTCTATCTTACCGTTAATCTCGAAACCTTTTTGTGGAACCAACTCGTCGCATTCTTCTTGACTATTTTTTGCGTGTTGTCGAGAACACCACTTAAACCAAATCTTTGGTTATCTTTTAGGGCTTTTAGACTCTGGCCTTAGCACTTTATAGGAAATTTTTGGAATTTTACAGGAAGGTCTATCTTTAACGTTTCGTTTTGTGACACTTGCGAATTTCTTGAATATTTGGGTTTCTACCGACACTTAATTAAAACGTCATCTGGATTTTCGGGTGCCTGGTACCACTAATTTTGGGTTGATTTGGAAGGCATTAACTGGGTCCCCGTCTTGACATGGCAATGGAATTTGGTAATATCTGTTTACAACATCCTTCTAACATTTGAGTTCTTTCCTGATTTCCTACACTAAGTTCGCTCTAAAAACTTTACTGGTCCTCTTTTCAAAATTTGACATTTGGATGTACTATTAGCCAACATGAAATAGTCTTTCCGACCAATCAAACGCGCTAACCCTTATTCCTCTTTACAACGAGTACTAACCTAGTTAGATACGTCTAAACCGTCAAAAGCCTAACCCATTTTTTGTTAAAAAGAAAGTACCTTACCGGTTTTGGTCGATTTCGCAAATTAATGCGGTGACAAAAAGTTTCCTTTGCCCATTTTTATTTGGAGTTTACGTATGACTTACCTTTCTAGCT
Organism: Vesta saturnalis; assembly: GCA_036346205.1. NCBI lineage: Eukaryota > Metazoa > Arthropoda > Insecta > Coleoptera > Lampyridae > Vesta > Vesta saturnalis. The sequence continues at coordinate 154,773 of JARFJB010002048.1, forward strand.
TGGACATTCGTCTGTTACTGGCAGATTCCTTTTGGACGAATCTAAACCTATGACTGCTTTTACCGTCCCTGGACGCGGACTTTTCAGTTTACTCGAATGCCTTTTTTGGGCAAATTCGCCTGCTACTTTTCAACGACTAATTGATAGAGTTTTGGGGAGACTTAGAACCTTACTGCTTCGCTTATCTTGACGATATCGTTTTGGCTACACCTACCTTTGAAAACATTTGGAAGTACTCGAAAAAATTTTTCAACGTCTATCTTCTGCAGGTCTCACTTTGAGACAAGACAAGTGTCATTTCTGCCGTTCTGAGTTAAAATACTTGGGATACGTCGTTAATAAGGATGGACTTCTAGTAGATCCCGAAAAAGTTTCTGCAGTTTGCTTAATACCTGTTCCTAAAATGTTTCTGATGTTCGCCGCTTAGTCGGTATGGCGGGATGGTATCGTCGTTTCATACCTAACTTTTCTTCTGTCATTAAACCTCTAACTTCACTTACTCAAAAGAATGCTCCATTTGTTTGGACTTCTGAATGCGAAACCGCTTTCCTTCTTTAAAAGAATGTTTAGTGTCAGCTCCTATTCTTTCTTGTCCTGATTTCTCACAACCATTTGTCATTCAAACAGATGCCTCTGACTTTGGTATCGGTGCGGTACTCTGTCAACAATTTCCTACTGGCAAAAGGTAGTCAGTTATATTAGTAGATCTTTGATTAAGGCTGAACGTCACTATTCCACTACGGAAAAAGAGTGTCTGGCTGTTATCTGGGATTGAGAAACTTCGTCCCTACATTGAGGGTTCTCACTTTACCGTCGTTACTGACCACCATTCTTTGATATGGTTAAATAACACAGAATCCTACTGGACGGCTTTGTCGTTGGGCGATTCGCCTGCAGCAGCACGACTTTTCAATTATTCACCGTAAAGGTAAAGAACATCTAGTACCTGACGCTCTGTCGAGATCAGTTCCGAAAAAACTGTATTAATACTTCTTCAACTTCTTTAGTCACTCTGCCTGTTCAGGATAAATGGTATTTAAAACCATTTCTCGTATCTCTACATTCCCTAGAAAATATCCTTTTTTACAGGACGGACTCCTTTATAAACGTTCCAAATTTTCTTCTTCAGATTCTTCTTCGGCCCATTGGAAAATAGTCGTTCCTAAAGAACAACGCAAACGTATTATTTCTGAAAACCACGATCTTCCAACTTCTGGTCACTTTGGAGTCACTAAAACTATTGCTAAAATTTCTATTCATTACTGGCCTGCACTTCGTGCAGATGTCATTCCTATATTCGGCAATGTGCTGTTGTTCTGCACATAAAGTTGAACAGTCTGCTCCACCGGGGTTTCTAGCACCAAGAGCCAAACCTACTAAGCCTTGGCAAATTTTATGTTTGGATATCGTCGGTCCTCCCTAGGTCCTCTAAAGGACATGCTTTTGTGTTAGTTATAGCGGATTGCTTTACGAAATTTGCCTGTTTCTTTCCCTTACGCCATGCTACTGCTTCGCGGTGTGTCAAGCCGTGGAAGACAATATTTTCTTCTATTTGGTACTCCACAGTACATTATTAGCGATAATGGTGTACAGTTTCGCAGTAAAGAATTTATGAAATTATGTTCTGATTATCGAACCACTATCCTTTTCAACGCTAAATACCATCCTAGAGCGAATCCTGCGGAACGAATTAACCGAGTCCAAAACTTTAATCTCCTCCTATACCACTCAGAACCAACGTAAATGGGACGTAAATTTAAACAAAATTGGCTGTGCTATCCGCTCTACAAAGCACGAAGTTATTGGCTGTTCTCCTATTACGCTTTATTTGGACGCGAGCATAACTTATTTGGCGACCTTTAGGTCCACCACCTTCTCCAGATTCTACTTTATTAGACCCAGATCGCGAAAAACTTTCCGACAATAAACTAGTTCGTCAGTTCGATTCTATTCACACTGATATCAATAAACGACTGGCTAAACATCAAAGTCAACATCTGGCTATAACCTACGACGTAGACCGGTTAAATTTAAACTCGGAGATAAGGGTGGAAACGCAACTACGTGTTATCAGACGCGGGCGGTTTTAATGCGAAACTTGCTCCAAAGTTTACTGGTCCTTTCCTAATAAAACGAGTGTTATCTTCCTGGACTTATGAACTCAAAATTCTGTTGGTAAATCCTCGGGGTTTATCACGTCAAAGATTTAAAGCCACATATACCGGCCGATGATTCTTCTGAGTCCGATTCCTCCGTGCACTTGGCGTCCTCCTGTCCTCTTCCTCGTCCTGATCGATCCCTTCGCTATCCTAAACGACGCAAAAGACACAAACCTTGTAAACCCCTTTTTTTTTGCTATTGTGACGTTTTGGCTTTTCTCTCTTCGTATGGCGGTTGGTTGGGCGATACTGGCGGGCCACTTTTACGGAGACCTCTCCTTCGTCTTCCGTGACCTCTACATCCGGTCCCTTCTCTTTTCCTGTCTGCATTTTTCGGGGGTCTTCCTACTAATTTCCTCAGGGGCGATCTTCGGAGACTTGCCTTTCATTTCACTTTCCTATCTTCTGTCTTTGATCTACATCTACTCTACCTTCCTATTTCACTTTACTGGATGAATGCTTGTATGAATGGAGCTAAGAGGAACGGATGGGTACGCCTTCCCGTGACCACGGGATCCCGGGAATCAGAGTCAATGGGGAAAATTTTCGCCGCAAATGTGATTTCTTCTTTTCTCCTACTTCTCTTAATAGCACCTATGCCATTTCATCTGTGCTAGTTCATGGTGGCATAGGGTTGAGTTGGGGTCTTTAAGGGGCCCTTTTATTCACGTTTTCGGCAAGGGGACAAAATTTTGGGCTTTCTTTTCCTGTGGTTTGGGATGGGGGGAATTTGGTTTTAGGCTGGGCCCTTAAGTTCGTTGAGGGTGGGGTACTTTTCTAGTGGGTTGGGTTTTCTCTTCTTCCTCTTCTACTGTCCTTTAGGTTTCTTTAAAACCGTGAATTTGCTTTTGGAATGACTGAGACGAAGAAACCTACCTACCCAAATCACCTTATCCTTATCCGCTTTGCTTCCTTAACTTTAGTAATAGACCTTTTTGTTTTCTCCTAGTTTATTTTTTTTTTTTTTGGAAGTATTATCGCTCACGGTATGCTCTCCTTTCACTTTTGTTTTTTTTTCTATTTTCTCCTAGTACCGGCCGAATGCCGAAGGGCTCACGTGGGAGTTTGGAGTCAGGTTGTTTCTTTCGTGGAATGCTTGAGTTGTATTTTATGGGTGTTCTGGTGGTATATGCGTCATTTTTTAACTTTCTTCCTGTCTTCTCATTTCTTCTTTATTGGGTTGGGTTTACTTTGTTTGCTTGGGTTGGGAATGGCTTAGGGTTGTTTACTTCCTCGCAGGGGTTTGGTTTTTTTATTTTATATTTGGGGTTGGGCGAAAATATATGGTTGGGTCATTAGGGATTTTAGGGCTTCTTGTCCTGAGCGTAAGCTCAAACTTTCTCTTCCTCCTACCTTCTTTCTTCCCTACCGTACATCGTTATAAATCCTCTTCCGAGGTCTTAATTTTGGGGGGAATCTGTTACGTGTTTATCGCGAATAACGTGTATTTTCGATAATTTCCTTTACTTTATCTAATGAATGAACTAATTAGTTAGATCTAAATATTAATATTTCCTTATTCGTTGGTGGAATGTTTTAATTGCGTACCTCAAAATTATTTTTCGCATCTCTACAGTTAAACTAATTGATTTAACGTACACATCTTTTTATTCCTTTATAGATATAAGTTGCGCCATCTCTACAATTTATGGTCATTTAATAAAGTTTTGAAAAGGAATCTTGTTTTAAAAGACAACAATGGGATATCTGTAAAATTTATTTATCATAATTTGGTTTTAACATTCTTATCTAGTTTGAATAATTTTAATAGTTTGGCAATATTGCTTTTGTTAGGGCGTTGTTCCTAATCTTTCTTTTCTTAACACGCCATTTTCCGATGAGAAGGTTGATCTGCAAGAAAAATTTTTCCTTCCGTTTATAAGATGTTTAAGCATCGTTTCTTTGGAAAATTTTTCATATAATGTAATGTTTTTGGTATAAAACTTTACTGACGCTTTACAAGCGGATATTATTGCAATTTTCAATCTTCACATCCTCCGGTAAGTTTAACACATGTTCGACAACTTTTAGTAATTCGATTCTTTCATTTAGGCACTTTCGCACGATTAATTAAATTTATAACATAGGTCTGTTGAAACGAAATCATCGCTATCGGTCTAAACATCTAAAAAGAGGTATGCTTGTATAAGGTAATTAGCAACGTATTTACTTGTATCACTTTCAGCGCCTTGATACCGGCGAAATAAACAGCTATTCTTTATTTATATACATAACTAGCAAATTGGAATGCACTACCGATCACCTCCGTACCTATTCTTACTGGAATGCTGGCTTTAATTACTGATTAGCTGTTTTGGTTCCACAGTAACTACCACCTTCGAAACACGAAGGGCATTTACAGTTTGGTAATTCTTCATCAAAGGTCAGAATTCTTTATTATTCAATATACACAGGATTTGTGTAATGAACAGTGTATTGCTAAAATTAGTACCACAGAGTTAGGTTACCTTTGGGGGGTTTAACCTTATATTACTTACTTGTAACAAAAATTTATCATTTATAATAACATTCTTTTACTGGAGGCTAAAGTGGTTGAATAATTTAGAGTTTGATTTGTTCAATTTGTAATTAATTTCTACATACAAAAAGAAAGAAAAAACCACACCTATCTTCACTGGGACGTTGACCTACTTTGTTTCACGGTAGCTGCGCGTTGAAGCTCCTGTTTTTAAAATACATTATATACAGGGTGGAACAGATATCGAGGTCAAATGAATTACAGTCATTGTATGAAACTGTATATATATTTATAGTCAAATTTAGAATTTCTGTAGCTTTTCTGTACTTTGTCTTTGATTAATATTAATTATTTGTCATTACGGATAATTTTGTTCAGAGCAGGTTTTGCTGTAATAAAAATTTCTGTACTATTGAATGTCTTGCTTCAATTCTATGCCTTGCACTGAACAGACTATCCAGATATTTCTATTTAATACCACTTCTTAATGTTTTTAATAAAATTCAAGAAACCGAAATTAAAATCATTGGGGACTTAAATTCTATTCTGTGAAACGTAGGCAAGCCGTTTCAAAAATTAAGCACTACTATTTTCATTGTGGATCTATTTTAGATCGCACTTTATGGGTTACTTTCGCCCTTTCGGCTGCGATTTGTAAGTACTTACAACCGTCGGGAGCGGCACAATTAACGAAACTTTTCTTTTACATTTGGGGTTCGATTAACGAACTAAATACATTTAGTTTTTTTTCTTTGTGGGCATCTGCGACGGCTCACCACTTGCCATCGTCAGGGCTGAATTATATTTATTGTGTAAGTTAAGATTGTTATGAATACTTTGGGGGAAAACTAGCATAGTATCATATTTGTTTACGTTCGATATTTATTCGACAAATATTAATTTGAGTTTAAATTAAATTAAATAAACGATTACTGTGTGGTTGTTCGGGTAAAAGTTTGTCTCTCTTTTAAATTGTTTCCTTTTTTTTTTGGAGCACTACCTGTTTCAGGTTTTACAGGGCCTGCCCCTACTCTACTCCTCTTTTTCCTTTTTCTTTCCTTTTCTCCTCTTTCTTGACTAAAACCTGTGGCGCCTATCCTTTAGTGGCTATCTAACCACGTCAACACCATTGTAGCAACCCTCCAAAACCCCACGCATCCAAGTGCTCTGCGGTCAAACGACCGTACGCAGGAGCTTAGTCGAGCGCACTTTCAAAAAAATGTTTACATGCAGGTTAGACATGTAGCAACCTAGCCTTTCAAAGCTATTTAATGATTTTTGAAATTACAGGCCTGGATTCAAAATTTATTTTTGCTACGTTTATTATTATTGAAACAGCGTAGCCTCTGTCAGTACTTTGCAAAAGGATTGTTGAGTAAGAAACCATAAAATTTTTATTAAGAAGATATACAAGGGACTCAAAAATCAAATGTCAACTGCATGTACCTAACGTTGTAAATAATTGCCTTATTTTAAACAGAGCACGCTATATTTAATAAAAAAATATGTTGTAAAATTTTATAACCTTTCAAGTTATGCTAGGGTTCCTTACCTAACTCTAACAGTATTTAAGTTATTTTGACTTCTTTCTATATTAAATATTACATCTAACTTTTCAATATTAAAGTGGCCTTAAAATACAAGGTGACATCTTTTTTTTATTTTGTGGAGTAAATAAAACTTAGTACTAATTGAAAAAAAATACGGGATATTAATAAAACATGAAAATTATTTAACTAAGTATAGAATTTAAAAAAACCTTAATAACATAAATACATATTAATAAATAATCAACCAATAATAATTCATTACAACTACAAAGAAATGCTTCCACTTTAATAAATGTTCGAAGTGGCGTCCATTTTGATCAATACAAAGGCGTATTCTGTCCGGGAAAGACCTTTGTACATTTAATAACACTTTAGGTGATATTGTTTCAAAGGAATTGCGTACTCTTGCCTTCATATCATCAGGTGTAGTCGGAAGTACGTTATAAACAATACCTTTTGAGTAGCCCCATAAAAAAAAATTTACAAGTGCTATCTAGGGATCTTGCCGGCCAATTTTGTGGTCCTCCACGTCCTATCCATTTATTAGGTAAAGTTCTATTTAAATATTGGCGAACTCTGACTTCAAAATGTGCCGGAGCACAATCTAAATGAAGCCAAATCAGTCTTTTGATATCTATTGGAATATCTTCTAAAAGATCAGGAAAATTATGCTGCATCTTCTAAACTTTTGTTCCGCCCCATACGTTAACAGACGATTGGTGGTCATAATCAAGGGTGCGAACTAAATGGCAATTTTCATTACTGTAGTAATGGACATTGTGTCTTTTGACCAATCCGTTATTATGGAACGTAGATTAGTCTGCAAATAGTACAAAGTCGAAAAAATTATCATTTGCGTCCATTTTGTTGAGAATCCATAGGCAAAAATTAAGTCTTTGAATAAAATCATTATCATGCAGATACTGATGGAGATGAATACGGTACGGATGAAATTTTTGTCTTTTAATTATTTTGACACTATTTTTGTAGGACAAATTTTATTATTACAAAGTGACTATCTTAGAAATACAATATTATGACGTTACGTTACGTGCAAATTTGTACCTTGTCCACTAACTTACCGTAAGAGAGAAGATAGCCTTAGGGCTGCCGGAAAGCTTAGTCAAAGTATTGAAATGGAATGGGTTCTACAGTAACGCAGGTGGTACCTACAAGCTTAAAGAGAAGGAGAGCGCCAGCCAGAATCATTAACAGCCAGCCCTAGATAAACGGAGAAAGATAGAATGTCCCAAAACACAAGTAATATAGCTTTTATATATATATATATATATATATATATATATATATATATATATATATATATATATATATATATATATATATATATATATATATATATATATATATATATATATATATATATATTTTTTTTGAGATGTTAGATATAAGTTTGACAGGGACTAGAGTGAATAAGCTTGTATTTCTTATAGTGGGCAATTTGAGATAAATTAGAATATATTTACATTGCATTTTATTAATAGCTAAACGAGTTAAAGAAATTGATTTTGATTTAACGAAACAGGCTTGGTGAAATTTGCACAAGTTTGATTAGTCATAAAAAGCATTGGGCTATATAAAGAGCATGTAAGGAAGGTCAAATGGAGTTATATTTGTAAGTACGATTAAGTGCGTAGAACATATTTCATTAAATTCATAGTTTATTCAAAGTATTTTGGCATTTTAGATACCTTACAGATGTTTATCACACGGTTTAGGTTTATAATTATATTTAGAACATGTATCGAGTTAGTTACAAAGCAGGAAAGATTTAAATTTTAAGAAAGGGTTATGGTGTGGACATGGTTTAGTTTTCACTCACAAACATTGTGTACAAAAAAGTGCAGCAGAAGAATTAGTGCATTGTAACCATTAAAGACAATATAAACAATTTTACATCTGAATATTTTACATATAAATATTTTTTGTGTAACAATTTTTAGGAAGTGTGTTTAACAATATGGATTGTTGAGTTGAGAAAGTTTTAGACATTACAATGAAAGTGAACAGTGTTGATGTTAAAGACAGTTTTAGCAACTTATTAGAGTAACATTTTAAGAAATATGGACGTTGGATACGCAGATTATGTGAATATTTGTATAAAGTTAGGTTAAGTTTTAATTTTAAGGGTTTTTTGCAAATTTATAGTTTTTATAGAATAAGTTGAGCACAAAATAAATTATTAGAGTAATTAATAGGAAGTTTCCCTCGTTTTCATTTAGAACTTTACTTTGTACAAGCTATATAAACATAAAATTATGAAAATGGGGTTAACTACATAAATTTCCTATATGAAAAAGAATTTTCTGTTAAAATTAAGATATTTGAGTTTAAATAAATGTTTTCTAATTCAGCTTTTCGTGTAGATCACGAATATGTATTTAGTTTAGGTGTAGAATTTAGGGTTTTTTAGATATAAGTAAATTTAGATAAGAATATGTCAAATCGTACATTTTTGAACCAATATATGGCTCGTGAGATATCATTTTGTGAAGAATTCTGCACAGATTCCATTTCTGTTATCAAAATGTAAATCAGAAGTATTTTAAAAAAGTTGTGGCATAATTTGTATTTTAGTAAAGTTTTCAAATTTGTTTAAACCAATCAGAAGCTTGGTTACTTTGTTTGTATGGTACAAAAAAAAGTTGAAATTGTTGTAGCTAACAGAATAGTATATAAGGAATTGCTCCTGAACTCTCACTCTCTTCCAATCTCATTTCAATTTTTAATTTTTCTAACAAAAGTCAAAGTGTTGATAGTGTTTTGTGTTAACATGTAAGTTTCAAGTTACGTTACTATCGGAAATTTTGAAACGCGGTTAGTGAAGAGCCGAGAAATCAGAAACAATTGTTGTTAACCTACTATCAAATATAAAGTTAGGTTACCGATATAATTTTCTATTATAATAATGTTTTGTTTCGATTCAAATTTAACGTATTCAAATTTCGGTTGATGTGTTTTTGTTTTTGTCTATTTTTGTCGTTAATAAAATTATTCAGTTTTCTGAATCGATGTTTATTTTTCTGGAGCGACACATAATTAATAAACGATATTCTATAACCGGACCTAAAACCAAAGTGAATTTGAATTAAAGTTTTACGAACCTAAAATAAAATTCTTGAATCGTAAATTTTATAAACATTTAAAACAACACTTAAATAAAATATAATTAAAAACACGGTGCTTAGTTGAAGCTATTTAAGCAATTATAAGTAACATCACGATTACCACAAAGAAAAGTCGTCATTCAACAAGGTGTACGTTAGTTGAAGATTGGAAATATATGCAGTACCACCTTGAACAACGAACCAGTAACGTCGACCGCATATGGGAAGAAGCCTACCCAAGTTTTATATGGAACCAGCCAAATGAAAACATCTTTTGAAAATATGCAGATACGCATGTGAGTTTATTTATCATAACCCTTAAATTGTTTCCATTATTTGTGTAATTTCCTGCATTTGTGTGTTTCATTTATATGTGTATATGTTTGTGCAATAACGGTGTAAACATCTGTAAAGTAATTAAACCTTTGTTATTTTATCAACATTTCAATTTCAATTATAAAATAGTTAAACTCACATTTTTAAGAATTTCCTATTTGACAATTTTGACAGGCTGCTATTTTAATTCAGTTAAGACGCTACGCATGCGTTATTGTGCAAGTTTAACTAAGGTCTGTTTCGCATATCATCCTTTTATTATAACTTGGAATTTATGTAATAAAGAACATTTCATGATATCACATTCACCTTTAAATGCAATTAAATTCACATAAAAAAATTAAATTCATATCAAATTTTAAATTATGATTATTTTCATTTGCCAACAAATAGGCGTAGAAGCTTATTGAACCCTATCCCCAAGTTTGAGATGTATGAGCTAGTTCAGTACATACCAATTATATCAATAATTATTTTGATTAATTATATATATATATATATATATATATATATATATATATATATATATATATATATATATATATATATATATATATATATATATATATATATATATATATATATATATATATATATATATATATATATATATATATATATATATATATATATATATATATATATATATGTATAAACTAAACAGTATCCGAAGGTATGGGATAATTCTTCAAATAAATGTTTAAATTGTGTTACACAAAACATTAACTCAAAGCTTACACACTAAATATTTGTGCCCTTAAATACACTATAGCAAGACACCCAGAATTACAGTCTTCAAATTTCTACAATAATATCAAGTAAATGTAATTAAAAAAAAGAACCAAATGAAAAGGTGTGATAAAGCATAGATATTAACATTTAAACAGCCAAAGTCGGTGTAATTTATGAATTCCTAATTGTAGAGGCACGTTAAATGTATTATTATAGTAAACATACAATCTTTTATATAAAGTAGTCAATAGCACATTGCTATGAAAAATTGGCAATTTACACTTAAGCAGTAATAACACTTACCAACCGCAAAGCCGAATGCATTCAGTTGTACAGTTTTACTCTTTCTGCAGTTTAAATACATAAAATATAAATCGGCATTGTAGCCATTGACCCCAACACACAATAAACAAATTAATATATAAGTGAATAGTTAATAAAGTATACAATTAAATGTTTATCAATTCAATCAACATATGTCTGTACAATCTTACACAATGCAACAACTAACCATCAAGCTTAAGTAATCGGTAACTTAGCTTTCAATATCCAGGTAGCTTGTCCTGAAAATCCAACGCAACGACCAAATGTTTAATAGTTAGTCATCAGGTATAGCAAAATCTGCATCAGGTATCTTGCTAATATGTATCAAGTAAAACACTTAATAGGCAATAGGTAGGTATACCCTATTGATATACAGAGTATATACCACCTATAAGACAACATATGTAAAATAAGTACAATATCTAAGACACGGTATATGTAGAATGTCTAAGACAAGTAACAGTATGTAGAACATCTAAGACAAGATATAACCCAGTATGTAGAACGTAGGAGGTATATACTCTGTATATCAATAGGGTATACCTACCTATTGCCTATTAAGTGTTTTACTCCATACATATTAGGAAGATACCTGATGCAGATTTTGCAATACCTGATGACTAACTATTAAAACAAAACAAAAACAAAACAAAAGCATGAAAATAGATCTTGCCTTCAATGAGGTATTTAATCAGAGAACAGATGGTATCTGTTTCAAGAAGCAAAATAATATATGATTTTAAAACCGATATAACTCGATGGGCTAAATAAGTCCAGAAACTTCATTTTTCTTTAGAAAAATACAAAAATGTCTGCTTCGCCAACAACCAAACAGGAAGAGAACGTGCAACAGTCACTTATCACCGGGATGTCAATCCGCAATGTATGAGTGACCATATTGATTTTGTCCAACAGATGTCCAAATCGTTATTTATGCACCAATTTCGTTGGGAAGTCCAATGAGTACATTTTATGCATTCCCTGCGACCATTTAGATTTTGGCCAATATATGTCAAATTCGTTCTTTATGCACCAACTACATCGGGAAAAAAAGCATCGATGTCCAATAAGTAAATTTAACGCATTTTTCGCGACCACATGCGTCTTAGCTAAGCGATGTGAAAATCGCTATCTTGCACCAATTTCCTTGGAAAAACATCCCAAACTATTACATCGTTGCTCAATATGTGTATTTAATGCATTTTCTTTGAACACATGTATTTCCACCAAGAGATGTCAACGTTTCGACTCGATGTAGAATAAGTATAGTTCATTCATTTTCCGTGACCATATGGATTTTGCCCAATAGAAGTCCAAATCGTTATTTATGCACCAATTTCATTGGGAACAGATCCCAAAGGATTCATTGTAGGCCAATAAGTACATTTTATGCATTTTCCGTGGCCATTTAGATTATGGCCAATAGCTGTCGAATTCGTTCTTTATGCATCAATTACGTTGGAAAAAGGTCCCAAAGCATTGCATCGATGGCTAATAAGTAAATTTAATGCATTTTTCGCGCCCACATACATCTTAGCTAAGCAATGTGAAAATCGCTATTTTTGCAACAATTTCGTTGAGAAAACGCCGCTAAGTATTGGATTGATGCCCAATAAGTGGATTGAATGCATTTTATTTCATGGATTTCCACCAAGAGATGTACAAATCCTTATTTATGTATCAATTTTGTTGGAAAAACCACTGAGCCTTACGTGCATTTAGAGCAATAGATGTCAAACTAGTTATTTATGAACAAATTTCGTTGGGAAAACGTCCAAACAAATTACTTTGATGCCCAAGAAGTGGATTTTATGCATTATCAGTGAACACGTGCATCTCGACTTAAAGTTAATTAAGCACCAATACAAACGCGTTAGATCGATACCCAACAATTGAATTTGCGGCGACTACGTGCATTTGGACCAAGATATATCAAAGCCTTGATTTATACATCAATTTTGTTTGAGAAAACGCAAAAATGAAAGGCACATTTTTATTCGTAATAGTTTTTACAAAATCAAATCATTGCAAGAATTTATAGTATTGTCAACATCGTTTATAGTATTGAAAAATTCGTTTTTCGTACGCTCGTTACCTCGGTCTAAGGACGTCATATACTTTTGAAACTTAATATATAGCGCGTCTTGATGTTCAAGTACATAGGTTATCAGGCTCTGAAGTTTGATTATATTCTGATAGACAAAAACTATTTTTTTTTTGGTATTGAACACCATATTGCGCTTGCCACATTGAATACCTTTATTTACAGACTAAACTGGTTGAGAAAAAGACAAATATATAATTGTGATACGCAAAACTACATTTTATGATGTTTTGGTATTGAACACAACATACTGCTACGACCATATTAAATATCTATTTCATATTTCCATGAGAAAAACTTTAAGATTTTAGATTAATGGTTACCATTTCGTTTACCATGTCTGTAAATCTGTATTTACTATTTACGATTTATTTTATAATTTTTATAGTTGGACCATATCTTGAAAGTCTTTATGGATAGATTGTGTTAAAAAACGTTGGCCGTATTATGAGAGATCAAAACTAAATTTTATGGCCTTTGTAATGGAACAACTTGTTGCGTACAATATGTTAAATGATCGTATTTCTTTATCAATCTTATTGTAAAAAGGTGGGTTATATCGTTGTGATACGCTATTACTAAAATTCGTGATTTTTACTTTATTACACGCGAACCGCGATGTGTAGCACTGGTAATACAAATTAATGTAGTTTTCAACGGATTTAACCGTTTGCAGTATTTTTGAAACCATCTAGATCTTTTCAACTTCAACTCTTCAGCTTAAGTAAGGTTTTTCGTATGAAACTAAATAAGCCTTAAAAATCAATTTATTTAATTGAAAAATCTGATGTGGCAAATGATAAATAATGCATTAATGAGTTTAAACTTCATACATTATTTTACTTAATAACTTTTCTATTTAAAATTTTTAAGTTATACTATACAAAGATCGATTTTAATCGATTCACAAAGATAATACAATACCCAAGAGGACATCTGTGTAAACAAATAGTTAAGTTTTAGCACTTAATTGTATCCCACACATTCCAAAGGAATATGAATTGACAAATCCAGAACACTGCCGTGAATCGCAGTATTCCTATAAAAATGTGAAACTGTACTGTATTGACCTTTACTATTAGTGTACCTAGCAAATTCGACTATATAAACCAGTTTTTATTGATACATAAGTGCAAAAACCTTTAGCTCCCATAAAAGACGTATATACATAGTTTGTTTATCTTTTAACCACTAAATATTCACGTAGTACATAATTTAAATTCACCACTACACGGTTATTAAAACTATCATAATTTTTGTCACACGAATTTCAAAATATTTTTAAGCGCATCATAAAATTTTTAATATGAATTTTTACAAAGCTTGCACAAGAAATAAGGTCTTTTTTCGTACATATTGTAGTAAAACCATTCTGTTCTGGTAAAATATTATAAATATAATAATATAAATTTGATTTTAATAACATTGTTTTTTTCATGTATAGCGAAAATACTTTATGAATGTATATAATGAAATATAAACTAAAACATCTAAACGTTTTTATACGTTATCAATATGTTACCAACTCGTGATGTTGCCGCTTTTGATTTCGTAAATGTAATTAACACTGTGTATCACAATTAGAAATTCGGAAAATATATTAATACGCTGGGTTTCTAAATACCTAAAAAAATTAAACAATAAAGTTGATATTTTAGTTTAAGTCGCATTTTTTGTTAACGTGTTGGGTACATTTCCGTTGCTAACAGTTCTTTAACTATATTTGTCCTACCTGACGGACCCTGAATCAAATATCTAGTTACTATTATTTTCATGTTCTCTTAAAAAAATGTGTTATACAGAAATGTATTTATTTTCACTGATGTAATAACAGCTTATTTTTTTATAACGTAAAGTTTGGGTAATGCACTAGCTATGTTTAATTACGGAGCATAACACGGATTCTTTCCATGAACTTGAATAAAACAATTCAGTAAAACTATATCTTAAAGTGGATTCTCCGACAGGTAAAGTACTTTACATAAACTGCTAAAGCAATTTTAATACTAAAAATAAAACTTCTGAGTCAAGTATGGAATGTATCAAATGCAAACTCAAATGTAGAAATTAATTCAATTAATAATTTATAGGAAAGTTTTGTGTGATTAATTTCTACATTTGACTTCATTTCAACTCTGTGTCTGTGTCTAATTCTATCAATGTTTGTTATAATAATAGGTACCTATCAGAATAAAGTTCCGATAATTGTGAAAATCGAAATACTTAAGAAAGTTAACTAAAAAATTAAATAATCTACTGGTTAATTCGAAATCGCTATCAGTGCCATTGCCTTTCGAATATGCACTGGCTAAAAGTAACAGATTCTTATGATAAAATTACTTTACATAAAATGCATAAAGGTTTAAGTCAATTTTATCTTTTACTGTTATTATGAATTATGAATATAAGATGTAAAGGAACAGGTAGGTACACAATTTCAATATCAACGGACTCATTAATCACAGTACATCCGGCTTAAGATTGCAAGTATAAAGCGGTTAATTTTCAATTGTATCTTTAGGCATCTATTCAAGGGTGTCTTCTTTTGTTTACCAAAATAACTAAAGGAAGCAAAAATAATAATTGACTATCGATTATCCTAGTTCAATCAAGTAGTCTAGTTAGAAGTATCTTAGAAAAACTAAATGTCAATATAATTTTATGAAAGTGGTAACCGTTCAAAGTTACACATATATTTTTTTTACGTCCATTCAAAAATCGAACACTTTCTGATTGATTTTTAGTGTGAAACTTAATGGTTTATTGCAATACTTACACTAAGCTGATCTGAAAGGTCCTACTGCAAATGAGAACTAAACTTCATTTGTTAACATGCAAAGAATTTTAAGGACAGTTGTCTTTTTGCGCGGTGACGTTTAAATAGAAATGTCACCTTATTTTTTGGACACATTAATTCTCATGCAATTGAGTCACTCATTGTACAACTTATTCGTCTCTCTCTTACAGATGTTGGAAATTCCAGGCTTTATCACTGCTATTTAAACAACTGATCCCGGCGTACGTTAGCTTCGAATAGGTTAAATGATAATAAAGTTTACATTTATCACACATTGCACTTTACCTTTTGTTGCACGGTTGACCGTTTAAATATTTACGACAGCTTGCCATTATTAATTAATTAAAGCGCATTTTAAATTATTATGTAAATACGAGCTAGCAGCTTATATTTCCGTTCGCATCGGTTATAAAAAAGCTATTATGCAGCCGTCAGTTTATTTTTATTTTTACTTTCTATATTGACAAGTGCACTAGGTTACAACCTGTTTTTTCTCTGAAATTTTGTTATGTTTTGTATCAATGGAAAATGTAATATAATTTGAAACCTTGTAACCCCTGCAATTTATTTTCTCTCAAAAAGAATCCTAATGATGGTCCAACTGTGAAGAAAAAAGTTTATAGCAGCGAAAACACTAAAGTTAAGGGCATAGAACGTTGCATCAGAAAATAAGTACTCTTCGTGAACTTTCCAAATGTGCAGTAATTTTTTATTCACAATTGTGTATTGAAACTGTAAGAAATGCAAGGAATACATATTATACAAAAGTTGCCTGTTTTTAAAATGAGGATGAATAAATTAAGATTTAATTATTATTTAATAAAAAAAAAATATATATTCATAGAAACAATTTCATTTAAGTAATTTCTATATGTTAATTTTATATAAAATATCAAAATTTTAACCTATGATCCCTATCCCCTGTAGATTAGAGTACATGTGACTGAGTGTTAGCTGGACCCACTCATAATTAAAGTACATATTCAAAACTATAGTTGTCAAATCAATTTTCTTTATTATTATATTAATATAAAAAAATGAAATCATAGCAAATAAATATATATATATATATATATATATATATATATATATATATATATATATATATATATATATATATATATATAAATTGGGGTAATCTTGACTGATTAATTTAAATAAATAAATACTAATCGAGTTTGCAGTCAAAGTAGATAAGGCCAGGAAAGTAAAACCCTTTGTTGCTGAGTCGAGCTTTCGGAATTCTTCAATCCTTTATCAAGACAAACTAAAAATTAGCATAAAAAAATGTGCTTGCATTTAATAAATATTAAAAACGTACCTAACGTGAGTCATTAATTAAAGTTACACATATACACAATGAAATTTTTTACACATAACAAAAGCACCGTCTCTAGTCAACAATAAAGTAACGATTATTTCAAAACGTGGGTGCTTATGTATCATTGCCGAAACATATCTAAAACCTGCAATGTCGAATATCCAAAAATATTACAATTTTTGCAACAGTAGAGAAGCGGTTATATAAAATTGAGCTTGAATTTACAATTAATACAGATTAAAATACAAAAATATATACACCATTCAAGTTTTAATAAAAAGCAGGATAAGTAATGCTTAGAATTTACCAAATTAACGTTAAAGTGACAACCAAAAACAACAGTACGTAGACTGAAAAATTAAAATTAATATAAAATTAATTACCACCAAAATATTGACTACTTGTTTCAAATGATAGAACATAACTGTAGATGCTACTTAGTTTATCAATGTCAGAATGTTTGTTTAAAGTATCATTATTTGCATTAATGTAGACCATTTCCAAAAAAGGCATTTCTTTAGGTTTCTCCTTTACGTAAGATAATAGGTTAGTAATAGTTCATCTCATGATGCTGCTGAACCACCTGTTCAGCTAAACCACACGTGATTAATTTTCTTTTACAATCATTTTTCTGTTATGTAATTCTACCTAACAAACTTCGCCATGTTTGCCCTGTATACGTTTTACCGCAACCCTTACATGGAATAGAATACACGATATTTCAATTTTCCCAAGTTGTTACAGGAGATTTGGTTTGAGAATATAAGTTACGTACAGTTTTAATATTTCTCGTGGCTATCTTCACATAGGTGAGTCTTTTGATACCCTTAGTATCTGAGGGGTGCGGGACATTTTCTCAATAAACTACTTTTCTCAACATCTGGTCAAAGTAATGTACATCATCCCATGGATCAGAATACTAGTCAAAATCTACCTGATGTAGATACTGTATTATTTGTCTCATTACCTTACATACCTCTGCTCACCCCTCAGATACTAAAAGTATTAAAAGGACTCACCTATGCAAAGATAGCACAGAGAAACGTTAAAGCTGTACGTAACTTATATTCTAAAATCAAATCACGGAGACGGGCAGGGAAACGGGGACGGAGACGGAAACGGAAAGGTAGACGGAAACGGAGTCGGACACGGACACGAACACGAACACGGACGAGACGGAGACGGACACGGAGACGGAGACGTGAACGTGGACGGAGACGGAGACGGAGACGGAGACGGAGACGGAAAAGGAGACGGAGACCGATACCGAACAAATGCGCTAATACGTCGATTTAGCGATAATTAAACACAAGTCAATTGCATAACCTTCTATTTCTACATATAATATATATATATATATATATATATATATATATATATATATATATATTGAAATGATCTAAATATATCAAAGGATGTTACTTGCATTCGATATTTCAGTTATTTGAAAGTTCAATAAAAATTAGTTAAGATAATTTCGGTACACAAACGTATAATTTGAATTATTGAAGCATCACATGTAATTGCAAGCATCTGGATAATTTAATAAAATTTACAGAATTTTTGTTAATTCACTTATACAGTAGAAAACGACAACTTATATGTATGATAATCAGTTTGTTCATTATCGTAATCAATAAATTGAACATGTTATGAGTTATTATGTTTATTAGCCATTAAAATTTTGCTACAGACATGGAATACAAGAAGTACAATAAAGTTGTAACTTGAAAACTGTAATAAACATTTACCAATGCCAAGATTCATGTAGGATCGGAAACTATAAACTTGTGGGTGAACATTTAAGTGCTGAAAAGTAAGGCTAAGTACAAAATCTAGTAGAAACGTTTGAAATACATTTGTTACTTACTTTAGAATTAATATTATACAGCAGAACTGGAATTATTATAAAAGTTACAGATTTATGGGCCTAAATGTATTAAAAAGTTAACAATTATATACGAGTGTTGTGAGAATTTTTCAAAGTGAAAAACAGTGTTTGGGAGTTGACATTAGATTTAAATAGAAAGATCTTATACAATTACAAATGTTATAGGTGAAATTAATTATAAAATTAGTAATTCTAAGCATAATAAAAAAGTGAGGTTAAACTGTCATTCTTACATTTAATTTTATAAAAAAGGTGATAAAAAGGGATCATTTTGCAAAAATTAATTATTATAATAAAAAATATTATAATAGTAAAATTTTCAAGCAAATATTTATTGTAATTATGTTAATTTTTGTTAAAGTTAGTTTTGTAGTTCTATTTAGAATTTTATAGTTTTTCCTCTAAAATCACTCGAATCCATAAAAATATGGTGTATTTAAAGTGTAGCATTATCTGTACATTAGAAAAAGCTTTCCAGACCTGAAAATTGCATAAAATTAGAGAAAAATGTAAAATAAGGGTAAATTTATGAATCATATAAAATGCAACCGAATATAGTCATATGAGGTCTTTTTGGATTCGTTATTGTACCCGGATTACAAAAATGTGATTAGGTTTAAGTTATATTAATATAGATTAGAGTTATAAGCGTTTGAAAGTATTATAATTTTAGAGAAATTCGGTAACCAATCAGAATCTTTTAAAAAGCTTAGTTACACATGATAACAATTGAATCTTGACGGTTTCCAAGGAAAATGTATAAAAGGACCGGCTCAAAATTTCACTCTCTCTCTTATAATTCTCATTGTAAAGTCAACATGCTGATAAAATTTTCTGCATGTTAGTTTTTTTTTGTTGTTGAAACAAATTCGTGTTTCGGAAAAATTTTATCGTGAGAGAAATTTTGTCCGCAGAGTTAAACAATCGAAATTCAATTGATTATGTTAAAATTAAAATGTGCGGTTAACAATACTTATCGTTTATCAGAGATATATTTGTCGTGAGTTATAACGAGCATTTTGTGTTGTTTTTTTTTTATTTCCTGTTATTAAAATTGTTATATGAATTCGTTTTTGATTCCATAACTTCGAAATTATAAACACTGTAGAGCATCTTTGATGCAGTGTGAATTAAAATAAAATTATTTTGCTGACCTGTAATAAAATAAGGTTACATACATTTCGTAGTGGAAGTTAGTGATTTTACCTGGAGGAATGTGCCATAGATGTGTCCCAGAGATAAGAATACATCGAAATGGAAATCCATTATCTAACATCAATAAGTGACAGCTGCATTACAGGATCATCGTCATATGTGAGTGAATTTTGACAATTTATAGCATGTTATATTTGGCATTGAAATTTAGTTGTGTGAATACCTCCTGATTTATTTATGTTAAGTAGGATGTGAGACAAATTGTTTTCATTTCTGTGGAGAATTTATTTAGTATTAAAATCTTTATTATTATAAAACAATTTAAACTCATTATCACTTACCCATTTGCGTGCATGCTGTCGTTTGATATAATTCATGTAGGTCAAAAGGAAATGATTAGCGCATGAGCATAAAATTTATAACCAAGATGTTTGTTATGCAAGGTGGGTCAATAATTGAAATACATTGTAAAATTTTTTATTCACAATTGTGTATTGAAACTGTAAGAAATGCAAGGAATACATATTATACAAAAGTTGCCTGTTTTTAAAATGAGGATGAATAAATTAAGATTTAATTATTATTTAATAAAAAAAAAATATATATTCATAGAAACAATTTCATTTAAGTAATTTCTATATGTTAATTTTATATAAAATATCAAAATTTTATCCTATGATCCCTATCCCCTGTAGATTAGAGTACATGTGACTGAGTGTTAGCTGGACCCACTCATAATTAAAGTACATATTCAAAACTATAGTTGTCAAATCAATTTTCTTTATTATTATATTAATATAAAAAAAATGAAATCATAGCAAATAAATATATATATATATATATATATATATATATATATATATATATATATATATATATATATATAAGTTATAAAGTAAAATAAGGGAAGTACTCCGCAATAGGGATAGCTAATGCGTTTATTTATTAACAATTATATTTTTGTACGTATACATGTTAAACGTATTCAAACCATTAAATAAAGTTAAAGGGTTTAACATTTCAAGAAAGTAGCATGTAGGCATCAAAAATGAAAAAAATTTATCGATTACAAATTAGAAACACTGTTCTCTTTGGAAACGTACATTAAAGAAATATATTACTCAAACGGAGGAAAAAGAAATTTATACGATAATACATAACCATAAAAAGTGTACATCCTTATTTACCCGCATCTACTAATTATTTTCACATGCAATAATGCCCACAGCTTACGAGCTACACACACACGCACGCGCAAGCTTACGTGCACACGTACACGCACCCACACACGAACCCTTAATATTATTATAAATTAGATATTATATGTAATATAATATCTAATAGGTTGGACAGTAAAATGTGATAATCAGATTATATAGTTATGAATTAACAAATGTAGGTTGGAACTAAGCAAAAACATAACTTCACTGTTATCATAAGGTTTATCGAGTTACCTACTAGAAATAGCTTTTTATCGTGCAATAAACATCATGAAAAAGAGGGTTTGTAACAAACAAACAGAAAAAAAGGGTGAAAGGATTAGAAATAAAGTATAAAGCAAAGTAGGGGAACGTAAAGGGCAATGGTTGAAACTGTTGTTCTGCCTAGGAGTGTACACTATGATATAGCGTTCTGATTGGCTGTACGAGTTTGTTCACACATGCTCCGTGGCTGTACTGCTTTATCCTAATAGTACCACAAAAATACTGAAAGGGTAATGGCTGAAATGGTTTAAAAACCATTCTAAATAATTTTAGCTTTATAAAGTACATCAGAAATTTAAACCAACATTAATCTTAGCTGATTATTATTGAAGTGATAAGATATTTTAGCAAACGTATAAGTCCTCTATAAATTCTGCTTATATAAGAACTTCCTATAACTTCAGCTTAAAATCAATTTTAATTAACATAAATTGATTAAACTATCAGAACCATAAAATATGTGTATAGATAAATCACTTATTACCAAACTAAATTTACACAATAATGAGTTTAGTGCCACATAAAACGCGATGTAGTACTAATTAGCATTGAAACATTTTATTGGAATTAATTGCACACAGATAATTAATTTTACGAATAAATGTCATAAAAATGTTGTTGTGCTTCACACTACTTTTTTTATAGTGTCTGCATTAAATAATTTTATACGTATTATAGTATCTGCTTTAAATTACTAATAATAGAATGAAAACTACAAAGTGCAAATTTAAGCCTTTTCATTTTTTCCATAATCTACTGACAAAAGTTATATCGAAAATTAGATATTATATACAAAACAAAGCTGTAAGTATCCACTTTAGTTAAGATGCTATTTGATCTATTATGCAAACAGTACCTATCATCAATTTTCAATATCCCAGATCGATTATTACACATGTCAAGATCTGAATGTTTACAATATAGTTTTTACACATACTTCAAGGCAATTATTTAATCTAAATATATCACTTGAAAGTTAGCAAATAATTATATAGTTCCATTACATTTCATTCTTAATTGTACCCTAACGTAATTCAATTAAACCGTACAACGACGGCAATCAAATATACACGAAATGTTTTACATTTTCAGCCTGATACCAAACAAAGGATATTGCTAATTACTAATTAATATAAACCCTTCATACTAATGTAACGAAACCGAACAATCAAGTTCCAGATAGAAACAAGCTACATTTTCAGTTTAATTATATTGAGTTACACAGACAAACGAGACAACTTACTACGTTAAGAAATATATTCCTTTTGAAAAATTTGGTTCTATTTGCACAAATACTTTTGAATAAACAGTTAATTAAGTAACAATTTTCCTTAAAGAACGTTTCTCTTTTGAGGCTGGAACGAAATAGTTCATTACCCAATCTAATGTCTAAAAGAAATTTGGTAAACATTACAACATTATAACACACATAGTTTTTCAATTGGTTAGACATTATTAAAGATCATTTATTTAAAAATCCTTTTTGAAAATCACAAATAAATTATTACAAGGACCTTAGTTTAGTTTGTTTAGAAATAAGTCAATATTAGGATATATGGACATCATCCCAAAGCCTTGCAATTTAAAATTGATTATAATCAAAGTTAGTGCTTAGCATTGCATCGGCACATAAAATTAGCGTTAGTATATAAAGTAATAATTGATGAATACATGAAATAACCGCTGGTAAAGTTTATATGTATATGTCGTTTTATAATAATGATAATAATAAGTTTTTAGTATAGTACACAGATACAATTTATAAGTAGCTGTTAGTACCGAAATAAACCTTTATCCACAAAATTTAGATATAGACAAAATATATACACACACACACACACACACACACATATATATATATATATATATATATATATATATATATATATTCAATATTACTAACTCGAATAATTAGCACATTTACATTGTTAAGTGTGTGTGTGTGTGTGGTGTGTGTGTGTGTGTGTGTGTGTAGTGTATGTGTGTGTGTATGTGATGCTGTGTGTCGTGTGCAGTGTGTGTGTGCGTGTGCGTGATGCAGTGTGCGTGTACACGTGAGCGTATGCGTGTGAATGCGTTCATCTGTGTGTATGTGTGCATGTATGCGCACGCGACACACACCTACGCAAGCTCGCACGAACGCCCGACACATACACAGACACACAGACATACAGACGCACAGACACACAGACACACAGGCACATAGGCACACAGGCACACAGGCACACTGGCACACAGGCACACAGGCACACAGGCACACACGCACACACGCACACCCACACACACGCACACACGCACACACGCACACACGCACACATGCACACACGCACGCACGCACACGCGCACACACGCACACACGCTCACACGCTCACACGCACATACGCACACACTAACACACGCACGCACGCACACACGCACACACCTACACACGCACACACACGCACACACGCACATACTCACAGACTCACACTCACACTCACACACTCACACACTCACACACTCACACACTCAACACCACCCTCACACACACACACACACTCACACACTCACACACTCACCACTCACACACTCACACAGTCAAACTCAGACACGCACACACGCACTACCAAACACACCACACACGCACACACGCACATACGCACACACGCGCACACACACACACGCACACACGCACACACACACTAACACACGCACGCACGCACACACGCACACACTAACAAACACACACACACGCACACACCACACACACATACACCCAGACACATCACACACTCACACACCACCACACTCACACACTCACACCTCACACCACACCACACTCACACACACACACTCACACACCACACACTCACACACTCACACACACACACACTCACACATCACAACACTCACACACCACACACCACACACTCACACACACACCACACACACTCACACACTCACACTCTCACACACTCCACACACTACACACCACACACTCACACACTCACACACACACACTCACACTCTCCACTCACACACTCACACACTCACACATTTACACTCACACACACACACTCACACACTCACACACTCACACACACACACACACACACACACACACACACACACACTCACACACTCACACACTCACACACACACACCACACTCACACACTCACACACACACTCACACTCACACACTCACACACTCACACACTCACACTCACACACTCACATACTCACACACTCACACACACACACTCACACACTCACACTCACACACCCACACATCACACACCACACACTCACATCACACACTCACACACCCACACACTCACACACCACACACCACACACTCACACACTCACACACTACACACACTCCACACACTCACACCACACCACACTCCACACTCACACACCACACCTCACACACCCACCACACTCACACACTCACACCTCACACACTCACACACTCACACCACACACTCACACACTCACACACTCACACACCACACTCACACACTCACACTCACACACTCACACTCCACACACTCACACACTCACACACTCACACACTCACACACTCACACACTCACACACCTCACACACTCACACACTCACACACTCCACACACTCACACACTCACACACTCACACACTCACACTCACATCCACACCACACACCCACTAACACACTCACGCACTCACTCACTCACACAATCACACTCTCACACCCACACCCACACACTCACACACTCACACACTCACACACTCACACACTCACACACTCACACACTCACACACTCACACACTCACACACTCACCACACTCACACTCACACACTCACACACTCACACACCACACACTCACACTCACACACACACTCACACACTACACCACACCCACACACTCACACACTCACACACCACACACTCACACACTCACAACCACACACTCCACACTCACACTCACACACTCACACACTCACACACTATCACACTCACACACTCACACACTCACACTCACACACTCACACACTCACACACTCACACACTCACACACTCCACACACTCACACCACACACTCACACCACACTCACACACTCAACACTCACACACTCACACACACACTCTCACACACCACACACACACACACTCACACATTTACACACCCCCACACTCTCACACCCACACAACTCACACTCACACACTCACACTCGCACACTCACACACTCACACCATCACACGCTCACACACTCACACACTCACACACCCACACACCACACACTCACACCTCACACACTCACCTCACACACTCACACACTCACACACCACACACTCACACACTCACACCACACACTCACACACTCACACACTCACACCACACACTCACACACTCACACACCACACACCACACACTCACACTCACACACTCACACACTCACACACTCACACACTCACACACTCACACACTCACACACTCACACACTCACACACTCACACACTCACACTCTCACACACCACACACACACACACACACACTCACACACTCACACACCCACACACGCGTACACCGCACATTCACGCACACGCGCACGCGGGCACGTCATCCATATATCTCAGTAAACATTTGTTAGATCTTTCTGAGATTTGTGATTCCAAATTTGGGTAGATTACACAATAGTATTGCCAATGTTGCCTGGTTAGTTTTTCCGAATTTTCGGTATTCTGCGTTACCTTAAATAACACACTATGAATTTTCAACGAGTTCGTTGATACACAGTTTGATATTTTTCTTTTCGTAAATAAGAGAAATATTTAAAAAAATTAACAAAATGTTTCTGAATCGTTAAATATGATTAGAACTAGAAGGCTGATTAGGAATGTAATGTTAGTTATGCGATTATTTTGACGTGTATAATTTTTTTACTAAATCGAGTTAAATTGTCTTGATCATATTGTGGTATAAATAGACGGACGAACGTAGTGAGACCGGAAAATACAGATAAGCCACAAAAAGTCACTTTGCTCCGCATAAAATATACTTTTTTTTCAGACGGTTTTTACACTTAAATGTGAAATAAGGAAGAATAATTAGTTTGTGAAAATGAGGAATAGTTAGATTTACTTAGCGTGCTCTCGAAAGCAGCAGTAGATTTCGTTGAAAACAATGCATTAAACAAGTTGAAAATTGTAAAGATTCTCCGTGTTATTGAAAAGCTCGACAATGTGATGCCAATATTCGATGATAAAATGATTATTGAGCATTCGACATGGCGTCGATATAAGCAAATACGTGAAACTTCGTGCATATCTAAAGAAGCAGAATGAAGGATACACCCCAAAGCAGGCGAAAGTATTTACAAAAGACCACTTTAACAAATTTTTATCGGAAGCGTGGGACGCAAAATACTTGGCAATTAAGGTAAGTTTTAGAAATAGAATGAAAACAAGTCTTTATATTTTGTATTTTTTTTAGATAGTATTGATTATTGATATCTCATGGGTATGTTGTTGCGATGAATTGGTGATGATGAAGATAGAGGTATTGAGAAACTGAAAACTCTGCTACATATTAAAATTCCAGATAGCAAAACAAAAAGAATTAAATCATTTACAGTTGCAGGGGAATCTTTCCTAAATTTATATAACAAATATGTTGCTTTGCGCCCAGGAGAAATGAATGATCGCTGAGTTTTTTTGAAATATGGAAATGGAAAATGCTCAAAAGCGGTGATGGGAATCCATAAAATATGTAGTGTTCCTAGGTAGGTAGCTTTTTTCTTAAAATTAGCGAACTATACAGAATACACAGGGCATTGTCTACGAAGAACCTCAGCTACACCGTTGGTGGACGGCGGCGCAAATTTAATGTGCTTGAAGCGCTATGGTGGCTGGAAATCCAGCACCGTACCTGAGCGTTATATTCAACACTCTCTAACAACAAAAAAAGAGGCAGCCTTAAAATTTTTGCACCTAGTGCAAGCGCTACGAGCAGTTTAACCACAAACTAAGGTGGGTAGTTTGTGAGTTTAACGTTTCATAGACAAATAGGTATTTTAGAAAACACGGAAAATAAAGCCAATTTGTAGCCAACCTAAAAAGGAAAAATAGCCAATATTGCAGTAAGACACCAACATCATTTCTTTGGAGCAAGGTAACTTGAAAGATAGCCAAATTAGCGTAAAGTAGCCAAATCTGGTAACCCTGGCTACGAGTCCAGAAGTTCATGCAGAAGAGGAAGAATTAAAGACCATTTTTAATGATTGTACTTTTAATCTTTATAACTCTAAACAATAAATTTGTTTTCGTTGTTTTCCAAATTGGGTGTTTGAGTAATTCACTTGTGAAGTTTAAAATGTCATTTTTATTGACGTCTGAAGAAGTATACTTTTCCAATAATAGTCATATGTCATTTTCTAAAAGAAACCGTATTGACATATTGATGATGAAAACAGATCAAAAATAGTGTAGATGCGTTGTATAATAGTTTGGCTCATTGTCAATGGTTAACTATTCGAACACCTACTTTCATGAGCAGCCATTATTTGTTATTAAATATTTTGTTAATTATTGTAAAATATTTTTGTTATTACTGCAAATAAAAATATCAATTGTTATATCAATGAACACGTTGGAAATCGGATATTATAAAAATATATAGTGTTCATTTGAAATAATGAAGAAGGGATTGTTCTATACATTTTACGTGCATATCTTGGAAGTATCTGTGAGATGGTCAGATTTTAATTACGTGGCAGTTTCTTATCCCGACTGAATAATATAGGATTATATCTAGTCCGAGATGTAATGTTTTTTCACTGTGGTCCCAGATATACTTTACACATTTGTTTCATGCTGTAAATCAGTAATCATTCCAAATGAGCTGAATGTAAATGTAACAAGTATTAGTACCTACATCTTTGACACTAATGGTTTAATCTTCTGTAAACATCACAAGATTAGATTTAAAATGGAATGTGTTAAATGATGAACACAAAAATAAGATAAACGTGAATGTGTGAGACTATTTTAACACACTGGATATATGCGTAGAACGTAATTTGATGGTAAATGCACGTCAGTTTGCACGAGAATTTTTTTTTGTGTGTACAGAATGGAAATTAGTGTAAATGCTGTGCCTCTATAATTTTAGTAAAGAGTAAAAGAGTATTTAAATGTTGTATGAACATTTTTAAGTTCAAATTATTAAATTTGATTGAGAAATAATGTTGTGGTAACACCCCTATTGAGACAATAATTGTTGAATGCTATTGGAATTAGCCACTGTGTGTTGAGGAATGCGGTGTATAAATGCGTGAATGAGTGAATTTATGATATGTTTTTGCTTGCATAAATGTCGTAAGATTGTGCAACAAAAAATTTAATGCAAATTCAAGGACAAATGGTGTTAGAATTTGGTAAATTGTGCGGAATGAAGATTGGTTGCGCGCGAGTATTTTGTGAGACCATATCGATCTGTGCTGGTTTTTATTTGTAAATAATGAGTGTCGCAGTGCATATTAGTTTACTGCAAAAACCCATTTTGGGGATGAAGTATTTAATGACTTACAAATGAAAAGATTAATTTGTGAATTGTAAAAAAGTACTAGTGAGTTTTTTCCAACATTTAAGAAGTGTTCAATCAGATTTATAATAAACAGCAAACATCGAAATAAAAAAATGTGCATATTCGGGCGATCTGAAAAGGAACCGAAAGTGATTCTTTATGTAACAAAATAAACGTGTATTTAAGCATTCATGAATTAAGTTAAACAGTATTGGACATTAGTATTACTGGTTTATGTGCAATTGTTAACAGCACTAAATCGACTGTAGAAACATTTAAGAATTTAATGTTCAAGTGTAAGTAAATATATTCTGTGACAAACACTTGTTTTTCGGAATGGAATATAGTAAAACAGATTCCCCCCTTTTGTTTTACGCGTAAATGCGTGACGGAATACAGGCATTTAAGATAGTGAATACTTGTGCCGTTTATCAGTGACAAGTGTGGATACATATTAAGGATTAATAAGAATAAATTTCATTCAAGTATTAAGGATAATCAATCTACATTACCGTTATTATATATTTGGATTATAAGATTTAGGGATTTTAGTCTATAAGAATTAGTTTTTTTCTGTATGGTGCTTCACCCTGTGGGTAAATTTAAAGGGTCATACGGTAGATAGTTTGTTTCGTTCTATTTTTTTTCAATTTTGAATTTCAAACAGTTTAAATTTTTCGAGCTTTTATTTGCTCACATTTTTTGGTTTAATATATATAAATATCATTTTTATTTGTGAAATTTCGATTCACTCACAGGTGATACTGGCGTTTACTATTAGAGTAATGTTAGAAGAGTTTTTAGTGTAAGTAGGTGTTTTCATACATTTTTTTAAGAATTAAAAAAAGTAACGCATTGTATTAAAGAGAGATTTCTTCGATAAAATTTCAGGTAATTGAAATTGTAATGATATAAATTATCAAAGGTTTGAAATTAAAAAGTATTTTGTTCCTGATAACGGCCACGTGTAATAGCGTTTGTGTGTGGTGCCATAGTTATTTCTGCTACACTTCTGCTAAGTTTTGTCTTTGTAGAATGGGAAGAATTTATTTGAGCTACAATAAGTGCTAAAAAATTATTTAGCGATATCATTTTGGTCGGTTGCTGGGGAAGCTGACGTTACAGTTGCAGCATGATATAATTTCTTTCTGTATTAACCACGCTTAAAGTTCAAGCGATTCTTTTTTTTCGATATGCTAATTTAGTTTCATGTAATTTGGAGAGGGATATTAAGGAATATGGCGAATTCTGAATAAGGCAGTAGTTAGTTCTGTCAGAGATGCCGTAGTAGCAGAACTCACTCTTGTTCGCGGTGCTGCCACGAAGATGTTGTTGGTTTGGACTAGTGAACTGTTTACGCCCATTTCGAGGGGCTTAGAGAAGTTACTGTGGAAGTTTGGTTCCGAATACACCCTTACTCGTAATCATATATTGACTTCGTTCTTCAAGAAATAATTTCGGTTATCGTTGTCGAGTAGCGACGTGGAATGGTTTCGGTGTCAAAGAGGTGCCGGACTTTATTTCCTTTGGATTTGTTTTCGCATCTAGTGTGCAGATTTATGTGAATTAGTTCAGGTGTTAGTTTTGAGGACGACTTCGTGTGTGCAGGTGGCTGTTAACAAATATTTCGCTGTAAATAAGATTTTCGTTTTTTTTTTATTTCATTTTAAATGAATAAGATTAGGGAACGCTATCTAAACAACGCAATACCCACAAGTATGGTTATATATTTGTGCATTGACGATGATTCGGATTAAAAATTAGTCAGTTGTGTGCTTTTGGTTAAAGTAACTGTCGCAAAATGAAGTAAATATGAATAGGGTTTTGTCGTTTTCGTTTATATGGAAACGTTACCGTAGATAGTCGGCTATCGAATTCAATACCTGGTGGACCCGTTGTCCGACCCATTATTGTAGTCTAGAGGAAGAAGAATGTTTCATTGTTGGTGATGCGTAAGGTAAATGATTATTTTTACTTTCTTGCTAAACAAGAAAGTATTGCGGTCGAAAAAAAAACAAAAAGTTATTATTTTGATGTTTCACGACACCCTGAACCCGAAAAAAAATTTTTTTAATATTTTTCAAAATGTCTGTGTATTTGTACTGGCCAAAACTATACTGACGATTTTAATGAAATTTGGAATGAAGGCCTACAATACAAATATGTCGACAAAACAAGCTTTTAAACGCAATAGGTCTACAGGGGGTGAAAATAAGGGTGTTACTTAGGGGCAAATTTTCAAATTTTAACATAGAAGATTGAAATTCAATTGATCAACAACTAGCATGAAATGCAATTTTTCGCAAATTTCTGAAACTATCAAAATTGAATATGGCCGCAGTTACAGTCACATACTTTGTAGAAATATATAATTCTACAGGAGATATTTTAATATTGATACTGTTATATTTACAAACTTCGGATTTTGGAAAAATAAACTTTTTTCATTTGTTCATTTGCGCTAATGAAATGATATTATTCTGATGAAAACACTACCTATGGTTTTTTCCGGAAATTGAAAACATTCCTCGTATTGCTGGTATAACATATTCTTACTTTATTTGAAAGGGAGCGACATTTGATTTAAAATGATATGAAACAGTCCATAGTTATCTTGAAAGATAAGCGAGATACCTATTTTTAACATTCAACCTACATATGGTATAGAAGGTTATGCAATCCACTTTCTTTTCACTATCGCTAAATCGACTTATTAGCTCATTTTACAGCTTTTGGTCAAGTTTCGTCAAGATCGGCCATGATGTCTAAATGTCTTGGAGAGGGGCTTTATTAGGGTCAGTTTTTGGTTTTTATTAAACAGCTGAATACTTTAAAGGTATAATAATACCCCATACATTTTTTAGTATTTTGCAAGAAAGTCCTGTAATGTACTAATATTCATCTAGTTTGATTTTCTGGTGACAATAATAAAGTGTGTCTTTTTATTTCTTTGTGTTTATGTGGAGGGTGCATTCGCTTGCTTGTGTAAATTATCGTATAAAGACCCTTCAGGCAGTTTTAGAAACAGGCATATCCACCCCCACAGTTTAATGTTTATGTCCTGATTTTTTTATTTGTGTAAATTGTGTGTTTTGGAAGTTACCGATATTTAGTATTATTTCCGTTGTATTTAATGAAAGGTATTTGTTTATAACATTTGGTAACTGACCTTAAACGACCTTGCAAGCACTGAATAAATTTTATCATTATTTCTTTAAATTTCTTGTTTTGGAATTGCGAAATTGTGTTTTTTTATGTAAATGTACTAAAATTTAATATGTAAATGCCCTAATATATGACCATTGTTAATGTTTATAACTGTTTTATTAAGAGATGGGAAACTACTGTAACGCATTCCTTGTACGATTTGCCGACGTAAAGTAATAAATTGAAAGATTAAATATTTTTGAAATTTGTAGTAATTAATTCATTTTATAAGTATCGAGTTAAATAATTTTGCAGTGACAATGTCCATGCATCGTTCATTTAGATTGTGTTCAATGTTATTGGAGTAACACAAGTTTTTTGTTAAGTAACAAGTCATTTTAAAAAGAGATTTTAGATTATTCAGTAACGTAATTATGAAGTGAGTCGGTTGTTGACCTAACAACTGATTGAGTTTGTGCATACGAGGGTATTGGAATATTTTGGTGTTACTTTTATAGGAATCACCTACTGATTGCAGATATTGCTGATTTGCCAAAAGGTAAGCAGTTTGTTATTTGTTATGGCGAAGCTGTACATTTTTTCCGAATTTCCCGATATCGACGTTTATTAAATTTTATGGTTTTATAAATTTTCAATCACGGTTAATTTTGTTGTAGTGACGTATTTTTGTGTTTTAAATTGAAGAATTAATTATCATATTTTCATTTATTTTGGGTTATTTGAAATAATAATTTTAGCACTGAATTTATCGAAATATTTAATGAGTTTTGGGTTGTATTTTCGCAATTTTGCGGCTTTTACATAAAGCTTAGAATTTCATTGGGATTTATGTGAACTTCGCGTAAATATTTTAGAAATAGAATTTTTTGGTAGTAAAGTAGTTTATTTTTCAGTGAATGTTTTGGTTTCGTGTTAGGAAAATCTAAGATCTGACTTTTCCGGTTTTTGACAATTTTTACCGGACTTTGACGTTTTTGTAGTTGTGACGAGTGCTCTTTTAACAACATTAAGTAAGAACCCCTCCCACATCACTGAGCTATGCCGTGGCACAAATTGCCCTTACGGGCTGGATGCTCTAGAGAGTATTTAGCCTGTAACAGTTTTTAAGGTGTATTTTTGTATTTAAGTTATACAACTCTAAACTGACGAAGACAGCTGTAAGTGTTATAGAACGTATAGAGTTGTATAACTTAAATAGAAAAATACACCATAAAAAAACCAAAAAGATAAAGTATTTTAAATACAGGTAAACAACGTGCACAAGATGCACATTTGTACGGTAATCTCTATTTTTACTGCATTGAATCAATTAATTAGATATGTCGTATGCTATAAACATTTCTTTTTCTGATTATTGCAACTTTTGATATATTCTCAAAATTAGGCTTGTTTGAGATAAATTCTACGCTGATGACGTTGGTCAGTTTTTCTTGACGGGAATAATAATTAATTGCGCGCAAACAAATTACTGTGACAAGTGAAAGATTAAAGAAGCGTTTTTTTTTTATTTAAAAGGTTTGTCGAAATAACTCAATTTGAATATCGACCGATAGTACAATGTCAAGTATTCGTAATTGCGTGCCTTTGTCGATGCCAAACTTTTATTAAAATTACAAAACTGTCAGTTACTGGACCCTTATCATTATCACTTATACAAAATATATGCATGAAAAAGGCAGAATTTCCTGTACCAAAGCACATTGTCAACCACATATTGACGTTACGATTAAAATAAGGAACGTTTCTCCATAAGATTGGTATAGGTATTCTATTCCCTCACAAAGTGAATTATGATTACCTACTTGCTTTATAATATTGACAATAAGATTGGTTATACATTTATAACAAAGAATCATTGTTGGCAAAATAATATCTTTAGGGGTAAAGTTTTCAAATCAAGTATCTTATTTTTCTGTTATAAATTTAAAGAAGAAACAGAGTTAGTTATCCGTAAACCCAATGAAAGAATTCAGATTATTATACCAAACCATACAAAAACATTTACTAGAAAATATAAAGACTATATTTAATTGTTTTTATTTTTCAACAGTAAATAAAAGTAAATAAAGCTAAATAAGTATTTAATTTTATTTTGGAAAGCTGTATATACCACTTTATATTATTCAAAATTTACTTTTACTAAAATGTACTTTGTTATTTGTGAATATAATGAAGACTTTAATGAACGTAATAATATCACGAATATGGTGCCTGTAGCTGAAATTATCTTTTTGATACAGCGTCCAGTGAATGTATTTAATCTATGAACGAGGTTTAAAGCAAAAATGACAAAATATTCTTTGCATTTATAATATATCTGATAAACTCATTGTTTTTCGTACATAATAAATGTTAATGAATGGAATTTAATTAATACGATAAACAAAGTACGTTGTTTTCTACTAAAGGACTTTTTTACAAACGTTTCTACTCTAATAAATTCACAATAAAAATATTTTATCCGCAAACGTCACAAAAGTGACACTTTTATGACTCAATGCCAAAGGTAAAAGTTTTACTTTTCAGACATGGAGTAAAAGTTGTACTTTTGTGCCTAGGCATTTTTATTTTTACCAAATGTGCTTATTAAATGTGCGTTGTTATGGTTTAATTACTTGCAAAGCGTTTACTTGGAAAGCGTCTTGATTATCTTATTATTTTACCTGCTAATTAGGTTTGATCTTTCCTTTCGATCTTTACCAATTATTTTTACGTTTGCGGATAAAGAAGTATATGTTATTCGGAGTAAAAGTGACTTTATGTAGCTCAGCTGAATTAAACATTCAGCTTCGCCACATAAAGTATCACTTTTACTCCTAATAACATAATATACTATAAGAACATTTAAAACTTTATACACTGTTGTAAAGATCTCAGTATCCTCACATGGATGATTAAATTATCTTAATTCACCTACTTTTCCTTATACAAAGGAGGGGGCACGTTTTAAATATAAAATACCTTTCGGTCAGAATTTAACCAAATTTTGATATGTTCTAGAACTTCACCAATTGATCAAATGTCTTCATTGCCCGAAATCTCAGAGCTCAACAGTTTTTGATATACAGGGTCTGCAATATCACTATTTGATACTTTCAACATATCATAAAATGGACATTTTAGCCAATATTAACGCAAAACTTAGTGAAATGTTATCTTTTTATGCTACTGATTACAACCTTTTCTTTACATTCATTATTTTTGTACATACACCTGATATATAGGGTGAGACTAAATATATGTATCTGAAAAGAATTATACGGTGGTATTGTTCTGATATTTTGGTGAATGGAAATTAAATTATTATTGCAAGTTAAGTCCCCTAGACGTCCGTTATACAGAGTGTTTCATTTCTTTAATAGATTTAATTGGGTATTATTATACTTCCTAGTTAATTTTCTGATAACTTAATTGAAATGTCTATATTAAAATAAACTATTTGCTAACTGTATATACCTACATAATAGTCACGATGTGTTTATACTGATACTGGGTGTCCAAGTACAAAGGACCAAAGCGATATCTTAAACTTCATATAGGTACGGAAAAACCGTTAACATAAAAAGTCCCTTGCAATTAGGTGTCGTTGCGAAATATAAAGCTTTTGGAGATTGACAGATAGAAAGGTTAGATGTGCTTCATTTATTATGCTCACTATTTTCTAATAAAGTTATATTTAGTATTTACTTATTCGTTTAAACCAAAACCGTAATGTGGTATTGCGCTTTTTCTTCTGCTTTTATTCGTACAACTATATTTTTTTCTGATTTTGCACTTTTCTTTCCGTTTTTCATACTACAATTATTATTTTTTCTATTCCCAAACTTATAAAATAACAACACTATAGTAGGTGGCTGTGAAACGTCAAAAATAAATCCACTAATTAAGTGATATTGTTGATGCTTAGTTGCAAATCTACCTTTTTTAATTAAAATCGTTGAAGAGTTTATGTGAAGATGAATCGAATTCCATGTGTTGCTTGTGGAAATGCTTTAGTTCCTAGGGTTATGGTGAAAATAAGTGGTGAGGTAAATGCAAGAAAGCAGGAAATTGTGATTGCACGTCGCCACGAAGCAAATCTACCAGAGCGGGTCATAATACAAGAAACTCGAATCTGCAATGTCTGCAATATTTCTATTGTAAGGGAAATTCAAGCAATAGACAATAACCCAAATTGTTTGCGATTAAATGTACTACAAAGGTCAACTCCCTTATGCTGCATTTGTAACGATGGGAATGATATACATAAAATATCCATGAAAGGTAGAATTAATATTTTTGTTGAGAGAGATATACTTATACGTGCCAGAAAATACGTACTGCTGTAATATTCATTTGGATCAGAATGGTAATCTGTTTGAGTTTCTGCTCCCTGGGTTACTATATGTAAATCGGCCATTATTAGCAGGTAATAAGATTTATATTCTTTTGCAAACATTACGTAAGGAAATTAAGAAAAAAAGCTACCACACGGCTTACGAAGACGAAAATAACTTCACAGATTCTCAATTTAAAGTAGTTTCTCCTATAACCAAAGATCAATTTAATAATCTTTTCAACTTTTGTGACCCCGTTAGAATAGGAAATTCTTTGAGATATGTAAGTAAAAAATATCTCTTACCATTCCTGTGCAAGTTACGACAAGGTCTTAGTGATAGTTTTTTAGCGGTTATTTTTAATTATTCCACAAGACAATGAGCCAGTTTAGCTATATCTCTAGTTAGACAATCTCTTTGTGCAAGGTTTGTACCACAAAATAAGGATTTACTGCTACAACAAGAGACAGCTATATCGAAAATCATGTAACTCCTTTTGCAAATCGTCTATATAATCAACACCTGGATCGGCCTCAAGTTATAGTGTATAATGACTGTACTTATCTAGAAATAGAGAAAAGTTCTTGTTTTAAAGTGTTGCGACAGTCCTACTGTACTTATAAGGGTAAACATCTTTTCAAGCCATCTCTGCTTGTTGCTCCGAGCGGATTTATTCTAGACATTCAAGGGCCATATTTCTCAAATTCTGAAAACAACGATGCTAACATACTTATAAGTGAATTTAATAGAGATGTGAATGGAATGCGTGAATGGTTTAATGAAGGAGATATTTTCATTCTCGACCGCGGGTACATGGATGCTATTCCAGCTTTAAATAGATTAGGTATTAATTTTAAAATGCCAGCCTTTTTGCCCAGAGGTCAGCTACAGTTATCCACAGAAGAGGCTAATGATAGTCGTCTCGTTACGAAAACCAGGTGGATCGTAGAAGCACGCAATGGGCACTTAAAATCAATTTTAAATTTTTAGCTTTAAGATAAAAACACCCACATTTGTAATATTGCTGATTTTCTTAAAATTGCTGGAGCATATAAATAAATATTTTCCACCCATTTTAATGCAAGATGCTACTATTGAGCTAGCTGAAAATATTCTTCAAAAGTTCAAGAGCTAAATGTTGTTCAAGCCAGGGTTGAGGAGGAAAACTTACGCGCTAGAAGGGCAGATGGGTTGATTTAAATGAAATTATCGTTCCCTCATTCCCACGTTTGTCACATTACTATCTTAAAGAGCTAACTGTAGGTATTTTTCAATTAAAGCTTGCTCCTTCTTATATACAGGACAATGAAATAGAGGACCGCCAGGTTCAATATCAATTTGATGAAAACTACGAACCCGGTTTTATACAGGTAAGGATATATTCTCGCCTTAGAAATGCTACTCGTTACCAGTTGTGGATTGCATTTGCGCCGAATAATGAGGAAGAAGAACCTAACCCAATATTAGGTACTTACTGCACCTGCAAGACTGGTGCCAGAACTTTTGGTACTTGTTCTCATGTGGCAGCTGTACTATGGTTTTTAGGATACGCTAGGTATCAAGAGCTAATCAAATATCCTTCCACAAATGTTTTAAATCATATACTAAATGCAAATAATGTGAAGGTGATAGACATTTAACATTTGATTATGCAACTTTTTGATTTCTATGACAATGGTTATATCATGAACAAAAATTATTTACTGTTTTCTGCCTCATCAGTTCAGTTAACTGATATCTTATTAAGCTAAGATATTTTTAATATATTAAAATACGTTCATTAACGTTTCTACATAAACATTTCTTATTTCCAATGACTGTACAAAGCGGTAGTGATGATGGAGTTAGACCTGCGAAACCGGTCTGTCGATGGTGTGACCAGTGAAGACACTAGTATCTTAAAAAATTTTTCGTTTCTTAGTTTTGCAAAATAAAGATGAACTTCGACAATCGCCTTCTTTATCAAAAGAATCTACTGAAAACTTTATTAGAAAATAGTGAGCATAATAAATGAAGCACATCTAACCTTTCTATCTGTCAATCTCCAAAAGCTTTGTATTTCGCAACGACATCCAATTGCAAGGGATTTTTTATGTTAACGGTTTTTTCCGTACCTATATGAAGTTTAAGATATCGCTTTGGTCCTTTGTACTTGGCCACCCAGTATCAGTATAAACACATCGTGACTATTACGTAGGTATATACAGTTAGCAAATAGTTTATTTTAATATAGGCATTTCAATTAAGTTATCAGAAAATTAACTAGGAAGTATAATAATACTCAATTAAATCTATTAAAGAAATGAAACACTCTGTCTCACCCTGTATATCAGGTGTATGTACAGAAATAATGAAAGTAAAGGAAAGGTTGTAACCAGTAGCACAAAAAAAATAACATTTCACTAAGTTTTGCGTTAATATTGGCAAAAATGTCCATTTTATGATATATTGAAAGTATCAAATAGTGATATTGCAGACCCTGTATATCAAAAACTGTTGAGCTTTGAGCTTTCGGGCAATGAAGACATTTGATCAATTGGTCAAGTTCTAGAACATATCAAAATTTGGTTAAATTCTGACCGAAAGGTATTTTACGTTTAAAACGTGCCCCCTCCTTTGCGTGCATTAAAAATAATTCATTATTTAGGTCGACGCGCGACGATTTAAATTGCCAGTGAAAAATTTCGAATAATACATAGGTGACGCCGCACCACATAAATCAGCTACGATGAAGCTCGCGCGTTTGATTAACCGCATTTTTACAGTAGCGTACCATTTTGTCAGTAAAGTTTATTTATTTACAAGTTTAAAACTAACGACCTTCACATAAGGTTTGTTAGGTAAGTATTTCGATACTAAATGCTGTTTCACAAATATTATAAAAAGTGTTTTGTGGTGCTAAAGGTTAAAACTAATTGCGTGTCATGCTAGGCCATGTTGCATTGTACTACGAGGTTACCTAGATAAATAAACTTGAATCCGACCCATACGTATATATATATATATATATATATATATATATATATATATATATATATATATATATATATATATATATATATACATATACACAGGTCGCACAACTAAAGATGATTTGGAGGTCAGATGCGCATTTCGCCGCAATTCGAGTAGTTCAGTAGCGTCGCAGGTAAATTGTTTTGAGTGTATATTACGTCATTGTACGTATACAAACATAATTATTAACACATTTTGAAAGTGGACCTTTCTACTAAATTTGTTTTTATTACTTATGGATTCTTAATTAGAAATTACACTAATTATGGGTGCAATCAGTTTCAATTGTCAACGGAAAACTGCGTTCATTCTCGTTTTAAATTTGAACAAGAGTAATTGTGTAATACGATATCGTGATTATGAGCTCTACACCTACCTTAGGTCAGCACGGACAAGTGATACGCAGTCAAACGCGCGAGGTTGTGTACAATGTGTACAATTATTTCCAAAACATACTATACTCAGACTTCCACCCTATCATCCTGATTTAAATCCAATAGAATTAATCTGGGCACAAATAAAAAACAATATCGCAAAAACAAACGTGACATTCAATTTTAACGAAGTGAAAGCTTTATTGGAAGAAGAACTTTCGACTGTTACGCAGGGCCATTGGCGAAATTGATGCAAGAAAATCATTGAAAATGAAGACAATTACTTAAAAAACGAACATTTTCTTGATATACAAACGGAACGTATAGTAATAAATTTGGGAGAAGAAAACAGTTCGGACGATGAATTTAGTGATTGTGATTGATTTTTGTTTTACATTATATGATATATAAGTATTTCTACATGTTCGCAATGTATATAAATTATTAAATTAATAAAATAACATAACACTTTAAATGCGACTTTGTACATGTATCAACGATTAATTACGCCGCCCCTGGTAAGTGATTTTAAGCTGTTACACTTGACGATTGTTCCGAACGCAATGAATATCTGCGCGACCCGAATCATCTTTAATTGTGCGACCTGTTATATATATATATATATATATATATATATATATATATATATATATATATATATATATATATATATATATATATATATATATATATAGTGTATGTATAGTCAAGTTTGGCCCTTCCA
Source organism: Vesta saturnalis (assembly GCA_036346205.1). NCBI lineage: Eukaryota > Metazoa > Arthropoda > Insecta > Coleoptera > Lampyridae > Vesta > Vesta saturnalis. The sequence goes on from JARFJB010002048.1 coordinate 195,378, forward strand.
TTGGCAATCGCTTTTCTTGAAAGGGCAAGGCTTGTTTTGAATAAAATCGTATCAGAACCATTAATGTCTGGTCTTGGTTTCAATTTAAATCCCTTGGGTATTATTTTAATGTCACGACAGCGCTTTAAAAAGTTAAATTAGTAAGTGTTTCACATTTTTGATATGTAGCTTTCTGTAGATCTTGATGATATTCAAAGTTTCTTCTCCGTATAGGAATATTATGTTTCTATTTAGATTTCCACAAGTATTAATGTTTAAATATATATACACATATATATATATATATATATATATATATATATATATATATCCGAAAATTTGATCGGGCTTCATAATGTCCGCTTATACCTCCACTATATACAGAATAGTTCTGAGGAGGCCGCTTCAGAGGTCGCTTTTGTATAAAAACTCGCGATCGTCATGAACGGTACGTTGTGTGGCCCAGCATGCGCCAACGTTGGGATCACTTTCTTATTGAAAACATGCGCAAAGTACTCTTTCTGCCAACACGTCCTATTAAAATATTTTTAATATCTAGACGTTTCGATAACACTTACAGGTATCTTCGGCAGTAGTAGTGTTATCCAATAAATATGTTAAAGATGTTCTAAAGAATTTTGTGAAATGGAATAAATAAAACATACACATAAGCCTGCTATTAATACAACAGTTTGGAAAACGTATAAAGCCAACTATAGAATACAATTTTAGTAAATAAAAACTAGATTATTAAATTAAATATTGTTAAAATATCTTGAAGAACATCAAAACATCATCTAACGGTCGAAGGCTAGCAATGAAAAATGTCAACCAAAAACAAATTTAACAAAATTTAATCTAATTATGACGTAAGTATTAATTTGTGAAAAACTTCAATTTGAAATTGATAAAAGCATTCACAAATAGAAACTTGACATCGATTAAAATAATCTAGATAGATCTAATAAAGAAATAGCTTTATCAATACGTGTAAGTGCTATGTAACAATGAAAAGCATAATGCAGAACGATTTATGTCATTTTTAATTTTAATTTCAACTAGTTACGTTGAATTACAGTACAGTGGTAATTTAACATATAATTGGTAAAGCACTCACTTCAAGGTCTTGGAAAAAACAGCAAAAAACTTAGACATACCAAAAGCTAAAATTAAAATTAAAATCAAGACGTATCATCATACCTTTTTTTAAATTATAAGATGCCAAATCCTATTTAAACGGAGATTTTCTTCTTGTCTATTAAAATTTTTAGGGCCGCAACAGCTTCACGTTGTAAACGAACATAATAGTGAGTTTGTCATGACAGTATTTCCATATTGTCAAATTGAATGTAACGATTTAAATCATTTAAGGCATGGTCAGCTACTGCAGACTTCTCTGGTTGACCTAATCTACAAAATCTCGTATGTTCTTTACGTCTTGTATCAAAGCTGAAAAATTTGAAACATTAGCGTTACAACATACTCCTAAAGAACCTTCAGTTTGGCATAGATATGTAGATGAGTTATTTGTTATTTAGAGACTTGGGGAAGAGGCACTACAGGAGTTTTTGATTTTTATAAATCGTATACATCCTTGCACCCAGTTTACCATGGAAGAATAAACTATTGGAAGTTTACAATTCTTTGACAAAATATCTAAAAATAATAATTCGCTACCTTTTAAGGTTTGCAGAAAGCCTTCATAAATTATCCAACCACCATCCACGTCAGAAAATTTGTGAAATTAAATCTTTAGTAGATAGAGCAAAACGAAGTTGTGATCCTGAATTTTTAAAATATGAATATAAATATTTAACAAAATCCTTACAAGATAATGGATATTCACCTACTGATATTGATAATGTCATTACACCTTCTAGGCACAACCTAAAAGAAACACCAGTTCATAGTGTTGGTACTGCTTTTCCTCCTTTTATAGCTAATGTTACAGATAGGATTGAAAAATCCTAAATAAATATGGTATTAGGACTATTTTTAACCCTACAAGAAAAATTAGGGAACATTTAATGTCACCTAAAGATGTTTCAAAACCAATTATCATCTTCCGGAGAGTATAAATTATCTTGTTCATGTAGAACAGTATACAAAACGTAGCTTTGATACAAGACTTAAGGAAGATATGAGATTCTGTAAATTAGGTCAACCAGTGAAATCTGCGGTAGCTGACCATGCCTTAAATAATTCAAATCATGACATTCAATTGGACAATATGGAAAGATTGTCAAGACAAACTCATTATTACGTTCGTTTACAACGTGAAGCTATTGAATATATATATATATATATATATATATATATATATATATAAATACTCTAATAAATTTAATAGACAAGAAGAAAATTTCCGTTTAAATAGATTTTGGCATATTGTAATTTAAAAAAAGACACGATTGTAATTTTAATTTTAGCTTCTGGTGCATCTCGGGTTTTTGCTGTGTTCTATATGTTGAATTACCACACCACTGTAATTTAACGTAATTAGTTGAAATTAAAATTAAAAATTACATAAAACGTTCTGCATTATGCTTTTCATTGTTAAATAGCACTTACACATATTGATAAAGCTGTTTCTTTGTTAGATTTAACTGGATTAATTTAATCGATCTCAAGTTTTTAGTTGTGAATGCTTCTATCAATTTCAAATTGAAGATTTTCACAAATTTACACTTACATCATATTTTGATCAAATTTTGTTAAATTTGTTTTTTGGTTGAAATTTTTCATTATTAGCCTTCGATCGTTAGAGGGTGCTCTATTTGTCATCTTCAAGACAGTTTAACAATATTTAATTCTTTAATAATCTAGTTATTCTTTACTAAAATTGTATTCTATAGCTGGCCTTGCAAACATTAATAACAAGCTTGTGTTTGTTTTATTTTTCAAATTTCACAAAATTGTTTTGAACATCTTTAACAATTTTATTAGATAATACTACTACTGACCAAGATAACTGTAAATGTTATCGAAACGTTTAGATATATCGTGTAACTTTAATATACAAATGCACTACTTAAAAACCCAAACACAGATAAGTATTTTAATATGTATAATAATGGTGAAAGTCTACGTTTTCATATTTCTTACAGCGTATCGGATTTGTTTCTCTATTTAAAATTGTTCGAGTAAGAAACTTTTTTAGCGTAACGCACATCAACGTTAACATTACAATTTGTAAGTATCGAGTGGTCTTATGTTCCATAATACATTAATTATCTTAAACTTCCGCTACTGGGAACAAAATAATGACGAACTTAATGTGTCACCTACTATTTTAGCGCATTTTTTAAATAGGACAATTTCCTAGGAAAAAGGTCAAACTTATGGTCTCGATAGACAAGAACCAAAACATCTCTATTTAGATCAAAATGTTGAGGAGACGTGCTCAAAACCTTTCTTTGGGGAGCGAAAAATTGTGCGTTATCGGAATAAGAGTTGTGTGCGCAATACATACTTTTGTGCCGAAATATAATTGAAAATAAGGAAAAAGAGAGTATAATAAGTGCATATCTACGTAAAATAGCTAGAAAATGTCGACAACGCTTCCGGGATTCAGAACAAACGGATAATCTATTATGTGCATAAAATCGGGCCTCATAATGTTCTGTACATTAGCGCGGGTGGTCGGGCTCAGTAAGATATCGCCTACAACTATATATATATATATATATATATATATATATATATATATTATGATTAAAAACAAGCATAGGAAGGTGACACGTAAAAGTTTAACTGCCGGGATGCACTTTAATTATATACAATATAATTAGAGTTAGGTTATGTGAAATAATAAATAGAATAAGAAATTAAGGGTTGGATGGCAACTGGAGATAAATAAAAAAAAGAGAGGCAAAAAACTTTGGAGTTTGGTCGGAGAGGCGTGAGTTGACGTCGATTCGAAATAAACTTTAATCAAAGTGTATTTAGTAGTAATAATTGAGAGCAGAAAGATTAGCCTGGTTTTTAAAAGTAAAAGTGTGACGAAAGTAAGTGAAGGCGAAGATTAAGGAGATGAAGAAAACAAATAATAATTTAAAGAAGAAAGATTAGTCCGGTTTAAAAGTAAAAGTGTGAAGAAAATAAGTAAAGGAGAAGCTTAAGGGTAAATAAAAGTTATGAGAGAATAATTACAAGCAAAGGTGTATACGTATTTAAAACCTAAAATAAAATAATGTTGCCGGAAAATTAGAAAACATAAGTAAGCATGAATTCTACTGGAAGAAGATCAGTCAATAGTAATGCAGGCAGTCCGAGTAGGCGAATAAGTTAAATTTAGTAACAGAACGGCACCGAAAGTCAAGAAACGTCATTTAGTATTTGTTAAATTGTATTAAGTATAAAACTTTATATTGGGTTAAAAGAACGTCACTGAAATTCAAGAAATGTCATTTATTATTATTGTCAAATTATATTAAGTGTAAAATTTAGGTTGTCCCTAGGTATAAAAACATTTTTAAAATAGTAGTAAGCACCGGCCGGGGATAGTTTCTGGTAGCTTCCTGATGAACCCACCCTGGGAGTGTAGCTGGTAAGTTTTTTAAGACTTGGTCAATTGAATTTGTATAATTTGTGACTAGTATTTAATATATTGTATAACGATTTTAGTGCAGCAGTGTATATTATGTTGAGGAGGTAAACAAATATATATATATATATATATATATATATATATATATATATATATATATATATATATATATATATATATATATATATATATATATATATATATATATATATATATATATATATATATATATATATATATATATATATATATATATATATATATATATGCTTCCTCCTGAAAATGCATGTTGGGATATTACCGATGAGGGCTCAGGCGATAAGAATAATTTGACAATTGATAATTTACCGGGTAATCAACTAAAAGCACCCGATGAAATAAGTATCAAAAGTTCTGATGATGATAAGTATAAGATGCCACTTTCCGAAGTAGCCAAACAGCTATACAAGAAAGGTCAGAAAGTTCCCAAACGCAGAGGTAAGCAAGTTCCCAAACGCAAGAGAGCTGACTTGAAATGGACCAATAACAATTTTGAAACGATTTATTCTGACGTCGAACGTCGAATGGCAACCCGATGTCTCTAAAGTGTAGTTACGAAACAACCTCTTAAATTATTTCAGAACTGTTTTGATAGTGACCTTCTTGAACTAATGGTGCATGAATCGAACAGGTAGAGAATTTTTTTTTTATCATTATCATTTCGTTTTCTTGTCATTTTTTAGGTATGCAAACCAGAAAAGGAAATATTTTGGTAGGGAAATTAGATCATTTTTGGGAGTGCTATTACTGAGCGGATATCTACAACCCTCCACGCGTCGAATGCTCTGAGAACGTGAAAAAGACACCCATAATGAACTTGTAGCATCTCAAGAGATAGGTTTGAATATATCATAAGTAATCTACATTTCGCAGATAATAATAATTTGGAAATAAATGACAAATTCGCAAAACCTAAACCATTGTTTACACATAAATGCAAAATTCGCACAGTATTGATGAGGCAACGGTTTCCTACTACGGGAAACATGTCCTGAAACAATTTATAAAGGGAAAGCCGATCCGTAATGTATATAAGTTATGGGTAGGGTATACCAGTTTAGGGTACGTTAATTGATTCGAACCCTACCAGGGCGCATCTCCTCATATTGGATCTTTGTATACAGAACTCAGTGTCGGGGTGTTGTTCTTACATAAGTTGAAAGGTTCTAAATTTCACTTTTATTTTGATTTTTTCAACTCTGGTGATTTGCTTATTTCTTTGCGAAATAGAAATATTCAGGGAACTGGAACACTTCGTTGTAATACTTAACAACAATCCAATGGCCTCCGTAGATCTCAAGGGAAAAAAAAAGGAGGTGAATATGAGTATCGACTGGAAGAAGAAAGTAATCTTGTTGCTGTTCAATGGAACGACAAGAACATAGTCACAATGTGTTCCAATGCTTTAGGCGTCGAACCGATTTATATTGTAAAAAGATACTAACAATGTGACAAAAAGGTTATTCAAATTAAGCAACCGCATGTCGTGAAAATACAATGCGAATATGGGCGACGTAGATCGCTGTGATGAGAACATAAGCCTTTATCGTACCTCCATTAGAGAAAAAAATGATATTTTTTCCTAATTGGGCAGTGTATTGAATGACCTTCCAAAACGCTTAGCAAATAATTAAAAGCAATAAAGGTGGCATGTGCCATTGCAGATGTATAGCTTTAGCACTTCTATAACAGAATAAAAAACCAAGTAGCAGTTCTAAGAGAATACCCAGTCAGAATGAAAATATTCATATTCGTTTGGATAGAATTGACCATTTTGTTATTTCTCAGGATAAACAAACGAAATGTCGCCACTGTCATACAAAGACTACTACCAGTTGTCTTAAGTGTCATGATGGGGTTCATGTTAAATTCTTTGTTGCATACCACACATAATTTTTTTTATGTAAAGTAATCAATAATTACATACAGTATGTTATGTTCCTAACGTACTATATGTAGGCCTGGCCCTTTTAGGGCCCACTGGAATCCATTGAATTTTGGATTCATTTTTGTATATTCTATATACTTAAAATTAATAAAAAAATGTAAAAATGATCCCTTATTTTAAAAAAAGTTCCTTCAGGCATATCTGGGTTAACATGGGTATTCGTATGTACGTAAATGGCGATATTGATTACAGAATAAATGTGTTCACTCAACTTTATTATTAGATGTGTGGTAAAAACGACTTCGATATAAAATTTTGCAGAACTTTGTCTATATTAAAAAAATAGTTTTAAATACAAAGTGCATCACAAAGAATCGTAGGTCCAGCATGGGCAGTTTAAAGTTGAAAAACACTGTTTTCACAAACTTTTTTTAGATGAAAACTAAAGACAAAAGTATAAAAGAATTATGATTGGTAAGATTGTTCAAGTAACACTAAAAATACAAAACACCCAATTTCGTACCTATAAGAACGCATTATCGCACTGTCGTAAATATAATCAAACCGGTCGAGGAATGCAAGTGACGTCACCAGAAAATCAAGCGATCTATGTTTTGGCGAACGCATGACTTATGGGATTCAGCAATCCTATTAGGTTTACTGTTCTTGGTTGAAAAATACATTTTCTCCCTTATTAATTGCGCTATAAACAATTTTTATGCATTCCCCTCAATGGTCGATAGATTTGTGTAATTTCTAAAAAGTCAACGATTATTGTGTTTTTTTTTTAATTATCAAATGGAACAGTAGTATATTTTTGATATTGACAGACAGATAACTAAACACTGTATAATTTGGTGACACCCGTAGATATTTGCCTTTTTTCGAACTAAAGATATTTATAACGTGCTTGAAAGAGAAAAAGGAAAGGGCCACGTATTTCATTCCCTCCCCACGGGAGAGGCCGGGCTGCTCGAGCTTTCCGAGCTCCTTCAGCCACAATCATGGATTACCAGCATACATACATACACTACGTATATATGCATGGTGGGATTAAAAATGGGTGTGGTCAGGATAGGATCGGAAGGAACGGAGTTAGTGTTCTAAGGGGGAAAATACTACCCCAGCATTCGCCTAAGTAGCCGCACATGTGTGCACATACGCAGTGACCATGCCGCTACATGTGTATGAGGAAAACCCCCTGAAAAAACCTCGTACAAGGTAGACGGTAACGGGAATCGAACCCATTACCTTCCGAATGCTAAGCAGGTCGTGTCACCACTACGATGCCAGCTCGGTGTGCTTGAAAGAAAATAGAGAGCTTTTTGACATTTATTTCACTAATCGTTTTTTTGCACGTGCCATTATTTTTTAATTTTTGTAATATTTTGTACTTTGTACTTTGAAAAACGAAAGGGATTTGAGGTTTTAACCAAATTGCTCTGGTCATTATACTTTAGTCATCTTGCTTTTAATAAATCTTCCTATATCGCGAGTTTGTAACGACCTTCTATTTGGACTATTAATTATTTCATTAATGGTGCAACTCTAATTTACTCTACCGTGGAGTGTTTTGATGATGTATTTGGATACCTCTGCTAATCTCTAACTGACAAAATTCGCTACCTGTACCGTGTGTCCCTCTTTAGTCGTTTTAGTTGTTTTTCAAAGATATCTTTGTTATTATCAAAGGTAGATGTTTGCAGTCTTGACAAACATGTACTACTTTGTTGATCTAGATTTCATGGCAAAATCGGAAATTTAGTATCTTCTTTTGTTTTCAATATTTCTACATTTTTTTCAAGGCCTTGTACTGTTATACTGATTTATTTCGTCAACGGTACTTATATTACGAAGTTGCGAATTAAATGGCCTGCTTAGAATTCTTCTAGGGGATGAGGTTTTTGCGTCATAATATAAACTTGCATTTCATGAAATTGGAACCATAGTTGCTTTGGCAACCTTCAGCTGCAGTTCTTCCTTATCTTTTCAAATATATAAATATATAATATAAATAAATTGCTATTTATATACAGTTTTAAAAATGTTACTTCAGGTTATAAACTAAATAATAAAAAATACAAACTCAACTACAATTCATAAATAAAAAAAAGAAAAAGCGTAACTGAACACTCTACGCATTATAAAAATAAACCTCTCTAGAAGGCGGAGCAAATCCTCGGATTCCCAGGTGGCGTGTAACTACTAGTTGAGGGAAAAGTTATGAGTAATACAAATAATGCAATAGTTATTTGGATAAAACCCGGTCAACATACGTTATTGTAGAAGTTTATAGGAACAAAAAGTAGCTGTCGAGGAAACTGAAAGATTAAAGTGTGCAATCTATTTTATATGTGGGTGCATACATTCCCCTACCGGAAAATCTTTCTTGCCACCCACGAGACTCAATTTTGTTTTATTATATAGGCTTCAAAGTACTAGTTTAAAAAGTTTATTAAGAGTATCAAAGAAATTTTAATATTAACAATGTTATATATAAATATAATAATTACCATCTCAACTACCTGGCAATTTCTGGCATTTATTCTAAATTTTGGACTTTTGCGAAAAATGACTCGAATATATTGCATTCCATAAGCCTGTTCCTCTATAACGATGTATCATTTACACAAATCCTACACTTAGTAAGCCTAAAAATTGTAAATCGAGCTACCCGACTCCGCCGCGCCGTGCCGCACCGTAACCAGTGCCGTGTGCAAACCCGAGCGCATGCCAATAATGCCAATTCTGAAGTTCAACTTGTACATTAAAAGAAGTTGTGTTGCGCGTGTAGAAAAGGGTGTTTATTCTAGTGTAGTGTGTTATACAGTTGTTATTTCCGCGACTTTACATAATGAAACCTTTAAAGTCCTTTATTTATTCCAAGAGTGTGATTTGGCACAGCAAATGAAAGAACAAAGGATTTGTAAAAAATCCCAATAACTATTACCGGGTGGTTGAAAGTTTAGAAATACATGTAAACTTAAATTATCCTTTTATCCATTTATATGATTTCAAAAACAGTATTAACGCTGAAGAGTTCAAAGCAAAGAATGCAACTTGGCATTTTACATGTTACATACAGTAATGCAACCCATAAAGGCAAATTAGATCGTTTGAAAGATAGGTATGCGGGGATTTTAGGGCATTTATCAGCATCTAAATCTGTAAGTAGAAATTTACGGTCTAATATTAAGGGCACAGATAAAAAGCTTGTTTCTTTTGTGATGGGCCAGAGACAGAAAAAAAAACAACTTACATAAAGTAGTTATTGATGTTGCAGGCAAAAATTTACGAGATTCAGTTTATTTAAAAGATAATAATGAGCTGAAAGTTAAGTTACTTGTCTTCATCTCGGAAAGTGATGCTCATGCTAATAATATTGTTTACCATAATGCATTGTCACATGGTCGTGATTTTATCGATTATTGGCAGTTAGTTACGAAATTATGGATTATTTATTAATGCCGGACTTCTGAAATGTAGTGTAAGTTCATGAAATTGTACTTGGTAACGCATTATTTTTTGGAAAGCTTTTAGATTCTAACTTTTTTGTTCTTTCACGTATTTGAAAAGTATTGGAAATTCCTACAAATGGTAATCGCATTTATAATCTTTATCAAGTTTAGATGTAAGTTTGAATTAAGATGTAGTTTACGTATTGGCACCGAGCGGCAGAATCCTCTTTACTAAGTTTTTTGAGAATTAGGTAGTTCCTTTGTAAACAATAGCCGTTCGTATTTTGTAAATTTAGTCAATCATAATAAGCATTGTCATATAAATTGCGCCGTTGGAAAATTACATATCATATAAAAATTGCTACTTTATATTCAAATATAGTGTAGAATGAAAATGTTCTAGGCAACAGGTTGGCGGGAGTTTTCGATAAAATTTTTGGCCTTAAATAAAGAGTTTCGCTTTTAGATATGAGGCGTTAAGGGCTAGCATCGTAATCAAATCATCAACTTACAGGAACTTATCGCGGAACGACGCTACCTTAAACCCGTGTAGAATGAACTACCGTAGATAGGGGCAGTTTTTCCCAATAACCCATTGAAGGAATTTTATTGTCTCGTTCAACCAACACGTGATTGATTTATCGGTAAAAGCACATTGTCAAAAGGGGCTTGTCTAGGATCCAAGAGGAAGGTGTTGAGCGTTAATTCTGGTGCTCTCTCTGTCCTATCGAGTAGTTATCGATTTTGTGCGGAAGAAACCAATCGTCCGCTCCCAATTTCCAGATATTAAGTTCATAAATCGTCGGTAACGAAAAACTAGCTATTCATACTTAAGCTTTTTGTGTTGTTAAAGCAAAATAATCAGTGTCATTCAAAACTAGGTCATTAGCAGAGTACAGTTAACGAGTAATGTGTAATTATAGACCGCAGTGTACCGTACAACCAATCGAGATATTAATCACAGCGATTCAGACATTGAATCGAATTAGGTACAGTACAGGTTACAATAGAACTATTTACAATGGATAACACCTCTTATCCTATAGTATCCCAAAAATATTTCAAAATTTTAGATTTAATAATCCTTCACTTGCAACATTTTTCAATGATCCTAACTCAGAGGTTCACCGTTATATATGGATACCTCACATAGTTGCAGTAATTTAACATTGTATTGTTGTTGCTATCGAAATAGTGATGATAGTAGTAAAAATGACGAGAAACAAGATCAAGGTTATTCTTCTTCTAACACTGACTGGCCATCATTTGAGCAGAAAGATGAATTTTACAAACAAGCAGCTAAGGTAAACTTAATTGATTGTGTTTATTATAAACTGTCGAATGATACTCATCATAAAAAAAAACATGTAGAACTAGTACCAGTATTCCAAATACAGATAGCCCTTGACGACAAAGGTGCCTCATCGAAATAATTCAGCTTCATATCCTGCTTCATGGAATCCAAATCGAACGTCTGATTTGCTTTGGATTGTTCTGAAATGACCTTTATACAAGCATGTGAACATGAACACTTGCAAATGTCATTTAGAATTTTTGTTTTATAATTAATGCACTTCTCTATAAAATGTTTATTACTTTGTAAAGTAAAAATGAACGTATTAAAATCAATGACATGCTGTCAGCTACTTAACTAGAATCATTAATTCATTATTATTTCCAAATTTACTATTTATAATGACCAAAGTGCCTTGTTTTTATTTATAAGGCATTAGCTCTCACTTGAAATCTTTTTATCCGTTAAGATTTTAAACGCATTACAACATGCGATTCATATATTTGAATGAAAAGTTGCTTTTTATGAGATTTTATGAAACTGATTAACTTAAAAATGCTGAAGATACAATTTATGTATGTTTCCCTTTTGCACTGAAAACTCTTTATTTTCACACCTTGATGCCTTGAAAAGAATCACAAACATAGATGAATTTACGCATACAACGTTAAGATATAATTATGATAGTTTTCTGTAAATTGAAGCAAGATGAAATTATGTAACCTTATCTATAATTTTTTCAATGACCTTTACTAACGTTGTACTGTGAATATCACCTCATGTTCACATGGTTAGACTTGCTTAATAGGTGTTTATTGCTGTGGGAAACAACTTCCACCTGTTAGCAATTTTGTTAACGTTAATAGACTTATTTCGATATAATCTTAGACTTTCTATCATTAGTTACGTACGTACATCTAAAAGAAGAATGGCTTGATTGAAGAAACGCTCAAAAAAGTTATCATTCAATAAGTAAGCCAATTTTGCATTACGTTTTGGTACAGCCACCTTCATTAGAACCGCTCCCAATGCATCCGCATGATGGACAACAAGAAGATATACTAATTATATCAATTCATGACGACGTCGATGGAAATATCTGTAAATTTGTGGAAAAATAAGTACACTTTACATGATTTACAGTTTTCCATAATAATTTACTTATGGATATATACATTACTAATTTAATTAATTATTATTTTTTTTAGTATTACAACTGCATCACAACCACTAGCACCACCCACACATCAATATATCGATGGAGATTTAGCTAGATTTTTTTATAAGTAGGTACATTTTACATAATTTTTTATAATAATTTAATTGATAGATACATTACTAATTTTCTCAATTATTATTTTCCTAGCATTACACCTGCAGCAACGGTACCACCACTAGAGACAAAAATTTGGATCTGATTAGGGGAGAGGGTCATGAATCCCCACACCAACCTCCAACAACCAGTGAATAGTTCCAGAAAAAGTGTCATATCGCAAAAAATTTATAATACTCATAAGTTTTGTGCAATAATACCCAAATTTGGTTTCTGTACAGCAAGTATTTGAACACCTCAACTGGCCCAATTAAACCTGAGTACGTCAATTTACATGATTTTCAAAACTTTTACAATATACAACCATGGGTGGGTTCAAGAAAATCTTCATGCGATAGGTACAAATTTTCTGGTTGGAAATACTTTAGTAGAAACCTACTAGCTACCTGCGTGGTTAAATAGACCAACCAATTTTCTTTGCAAAATGTTCTCTCCGAGCTTATAGCAGATGCCCCCCTCAGTGGCAGGAAGCCTAGTTCAATTTATTCCGAATGCTGGTGTTAGGTAATCAGATAAAACCCGGAGCTTGACACCCACATGTAGGATCCAGCGTCGTGTTCTACAGCAGTTAGCTAGGATGAATGACCTATTTGACTTGTTTTCTGTGGGAAACTGCTACCTTTTCTGGAAACGGCTACCAGTGTTGGCAAACAGACTCCCGTTTTGGGAAACGGCTATCTCTATTTGGGATCCAGTTCTTGGGGGAAACAAGCACCTGAGACAGATCCTGATGGTTAGGACAGTAGTATTATGTAAAAGATAAATTAAATAAATGTCCGCCTACTGTAAGCATAACCTTCTTATTATTACAAACCACAATTAATCCAGAAGCATCTAACCTTGATACACTTTTTAGCATAGACAACAGTCCAACATTCTTCTTGTCTCCATGAAATCACTATTGTTACAACTGAGCAATATCGAGTACAAATTCAGTCATTTCATTAGGGACGCTGATTCTGCTCTTTCGAAAAATTTTACTTTCAAGGAATGCTTATTTTGCTAGATTTTCAAGAATTTGACCTTCAAGGTTCTCACGTTTTTCCAAGAAGTGATTTCTTCTACATTTATTCCATCAACAACTACTGCAGCCTGAGACAGATCCTGGTGGTTATGACAGTAGTATTATGCGAAAGTTAAAGTAAAAAAGTCAATACAAGAACTGCCTAACATTGACATACTTTTTAGCATAGACAACAACCCATAATTCTTATTGTTTCCATGAAATGATTCTATTTTTAGAACTGAGCAATACCGAGCGTGCACAAAGCACGTCATTTGATTAGGAACGCTCATTTTGCTGGTTTAAAGAATTTAACCTTCAAGGAATGCTTATTTTGAAAGCACTAACCTTGAGACACGTGGGCAAGTATGTAACCTTGACAAATAATTTAAATTGTTCCATTTTTAGTTTATACTACAACAATTCGTATTCTGATTTTATAGCTGGGACAGTTAGACAACCTTGACTCATTCATTTAGTCAATATAAGAACAGTCCAAAGCAAAGCAGAAAACAACGAAGCCAGAAGTTCGATTTAAATTCGATGAAGCAGGATATAAAACTCAACTATTTCGATGAAGCACCTTCGTCGGTCGTCAACGGCTATCTGCATTTGGGAAACGGATTCCTGTTTTGAGAAACGGCTATCTGTATTTGAGGAACGGATCCAGTTCTTGGGAAAAGGCTATCTGTATTTGGGATACTGGTACTAGTTCTTGGGGGAAACAACTACATTTTGGTGGTCGGGGCCGTTTAAATCTACACAAAAAGAAAACAAATTATAGTAATTAATGTGTCTTTATTTGGTAAATTCTATACATTAGACGATGATACAAAATTTCCATTAAGCATACAGTGTTATGTGGATCAATATTATACGGTGCCATAGAATTCTTTCTCACGAAAACGTCTCGTTATATACATTTTTCATATAAAGATGCTATATTGTAGGATTCAAGAAATTCCAATTGATAGCTTATTATATCTTTTAAATTTAATAGTTCTTCTATACTCTGAACATTGAATGTGCAGGAACAGAAGTTGCAGTTCGCTATCATAACAGTTTTCAAAATTCTGTTACATCCTTCAACCAATTGCCAATTGTAGTAAATACCAAGATTGGTAGATAGAGATTCATAACGCTGAATATAGACTATATCTTTATCCTCGTGTGCATTTGACCAATCAATTTGGTTTCCAATTTCTTGAGATCTGAAGAATTGTAATTCAACATATGAATGCCGTCTTAGAAGTTCAGTCCACTCCTTCGTGTCTAACACGATATTATTGCTTTGATCGCAGTTGCCACACCCTATACGCACTACTCGTGTTAGGTTGAAGTATGTACTGTATCCAATTTCTACATGTTATTCATGATGAGCATCATTTGACAGTTTATAATAAACACAGTCAATTAAGTTTTCCTTAGTTGCTTGTTTGTGCACTTCATCTTTCTGCTGATATGATGGCCAGTTAGTGTTAGAAGAAGAATAACCTTGATCTTGTTTCTCGTCATTTTTATAGCTACTACTATCATCACTATTTTGACAGCACCAATGTATAACGGTGAACTACTGAGTTTGGATCGTTCCAGGACTGATTTTATTCCTGCTTGCATTATAATTAGATAACGACTTTACTGGCTCGCATTTGCACTACGATTCAACACTATGTAAGAAATGATTCTAGTTAAGAATGCGTAATTTACATGTGGTGGGGTTGTAGCACTACTGTTAAAAACAGAATGTTATATTTGTTGTTTCTACAGCTGCATCTAAACTACTTATGAACAGATCTTTCGTGTTTAGTAACGTTTTAAATTCTTCAATTCGAGTTTCTTCTTTGAAATACTCATAAAAGCGCTGAGGTAATACACATTGAAAACCAACTGCTTCGATCACTATATATTCACCATACTTAATATTAATTGCAGCCATATCTATCACTATATACTTTTTAGACATCTCAAGGTCACACAGATTTTTAAAGGGTTTGCAATAAGTTCTTTGATTTAACTCTGATAATTCCATATTTACAAATTGCACACTGTGGCTTATATAATCCTTGACTTGAGTACCTATCAATATATGTTTCAACTTATCAAATACTCACCTACGCATGCGCGAAGGCAGTTACATGTGTCATTGAGTAGGAATGTTTATTTTGCTATTTCCAAGGATTTGACCTTAAAGAGCTTGACTCAATTTAGATAATATAAGAATCACTTAACGTGATTTAAACTTTGACCTTGAAAATTGATTTCCAAGAATTGTAATATAGCAATAAATTTTGACCTTGAAGAGCTTGACCCAATTTAGCCAATACAAGAACAATTTAACCTTGACTTTTAGGAACAACCTGTTATTGTACATGTTTCCACGAACTGTTTATATTTGTATGAATTATAATGTGATGCCCTTGCAAGACAATTAACGTTAAATATTGATTTCTAATAATACACCCCACATGGCTAGATTTGCTTAATAGGGGAAACCACTTCTACCAGTTAGCAATTTTGTTAACGTTAGCAAATCTACTTGCATATAGTCTTAGACTTATATTCTATTTCATTCTAATTGCATTAGAGCCGCTCACGATGCATCATTGACCTTGAGAAGCTTCACTTAATTTAACCAAAAACCATTTAACCTTGACTGAGTTTTTAGGCAACAACCTCTTCCTCGAACTGTTTAGATTTCCATAAATTGACCCCTGCAGGCGACCTTGAAAATACTAAGAATACCCCTACAGGTAACCTTGAAAATTAATTTCTAATAATTCTAATATCTTTTAGGAATGAACTCGTGACCTTCAAAAACTGATTTCTAAGAATTCTAATAACTTTGAAGCTAAGATTAACACATGACCTTGACACAGCCAAATTCTAAGGATTGCTTAAACAGCGTGACCCTAAACATTTTCAAGGTAAGATCCCCACAACTTCAATTAACTTGGAAAATATCTAGGTCAAAGTGGATTATAACCCCCATAGTATATCTGCTAACAACGAATGGATTCTGTAACGGATCATCAATAAACATTAAGAGACAGTGACATTCAATTGGAACCTCAGAAAAGGTTTTAATAATATTGGTAAAATTTTGAGTGCTTATTTACAATTAACATCACACTAACTCCACCAATGGTCACGGCACATCCATAATTAGGACACACTTTTGGGTTGTAAATCGTGTATTTCTATTTGTTTTATAAAAATTCTAAAGTTCTGAAAACTACAGCTATCGCCCTCAGTAATTACAACAGTGTGAAGAATTAATTAAATTGGAAAATAAATTCATGAAATATGAAAACACAGAAATAAACCTGCAATGACAGTTATATAAACGTATTTAATTGGAGATGTTCTTCTTGTCTGCTGAAATATATGGGTGTGTATGTTTCTCAATAGCTTCCGGCCTTAACCAAACATAATAATGAGTTTTCCAAATAAAGTTTCCATATCACTAAATTGAATGTCATGATTTCAACTATTCAAGGAATGCTCAGCTACGAAAACCTTTCTGGTTGGTTTAATTCACAAAATATCATACGTTCTTCACATCTAGTATCAAAGTTACGTTTCGTGATTCCAGTACACAGTTTACCCCAAAAGAAAATAACTTATACCGCTCGGAGCCTATCAGTAGGTTTGCAGTACCTCTAGATTCGTAGTACATGTAGGTTTGAAAATAGTTCTAGTAGATAATTAATATTTTTCTCAATTTTTTCCGTATCGTTAGAGAAGAATAAGAATTGGTTTTCCAAAAGGATGACGATTTGATAATTTATAAGAAATACTGCTGGCTGCGTTTAGACCTTCGATAAACCTTAAAAGACACTGATCAAAAATGAAAGTGTGATTTCTGTTACAGGAACTTTCCTTTTAAAGTCATAGCCACTATGTCGCCTTCTTGCGTATTAAAATTAAACATTTTTTCAATGAAATTTGTAGAATCCTTGGTATGAACAAGTGTTTTTCCTATATGAAGCTGATTATTTTTCGGAAGGTGTGAATCTTTAGTAAACCATATAGTTGGTGGAAGAGCTTCAGAGTTAGGTGATCATTACAATTGTGACAAGGGTCCGTGCAAGTCTATACAGGAGAACATATTGGTGTCACAAACATCAGAAATTTTATTAAAGTTATTACATATACACATATTACACATAACATGGATAAGTTGCTTGAGAAGAGGATTGGTATTAGTTTTAAAACACTGAAACGTTATGACGTTAAGAGAATAAATACACGGGACATGAAATTGAACACTAGAAGGGAGAAATGAGCAGTCAATTTGGCTGTGCAGTCTAGGAAATGAATTATCCGGAGCACATCTACGGAGTGTAAGTTAGATTTGTGGATTAAATAATTCTTTTTTATCAATAGCAGGATAAGCTCCATCAATTTTAAAGGAAAGAAATTTAAAAATTTCTTTGTGCTGATTCTGGAGACGATTTATAGTTATCGTAGGAAGGATACCAAACGATAGCTCCATATTACAATTTAGAGCGTACGAAAGCAGAGCACACTGATTTAAGAGCAGCAATATTTGCAAAAGAACGACAATTTCGTAAAAGAAAATCAAGCATTGCTAAAACAGAAGAGCAGGTGGCAAAGATGTTTTCCGATAATGATAGTTTTGAGTCTAATAGAGTTCCTAAATCACTGATGGAAGTACAACGATTAAATACACTGATAGAGGCACCACGATTAAATAACGTAAAGTTAGACTTATAAGGGTACATGATTGGATTTAATTTTTTGTAATTTTTTATAACTAAGGGCTTTACATCTGTTCCAATTAAGCTGGGGGCTGTTACTTAAATACCAATTATTCATTTTATCAACCTTCAGTTGAAGCAGGATACATTCATTAAGACATTTTATGACAGAGAAAACTTTATTATCGGCAATCATTAGTATATGGCATGTTAGTGATTAGGGAAAGTCATTAATAAAGAGTAGAAATGTCACTGTACCCAAATTACACCGCGGAACTCGTGAAGTTACGAAACGAATTATTCGATTTGAAGTTGTTATATTGGACATTGTAGTACGATAAAAAAAAAAGAAAATAACTTTAACAAAGAATTAGAAAAGCCAAAATTGTGCAATTTATTAATAATAATAGAATTGTCAAAGATTTTGCGAAATCCTTGTAAATTGCATTGACTTGTAATTTGAGTGAAGTGCGCAGAGCTTGAAATAGTTGAGCATTGATCAACGAATGTATGTTGAGTGGGAACGATATATTGGCGAACTAATGAGTAAATTCGAGAGCATATTGCGATTTGGAATATTTCTGCTAGGTTAGACGACATGCTGATCGATTTATAAATATTTGATGGATCATCATTCTTGAAAACTGGACAAATACCAACAACGTGTAAAAGTAAAAGTATATGTACAAGATTAAAAATGGAGTGTGGGGGAATGATAAAAACAACAGAGGTCTTTAGTGACCTAGGTAAGACTTTGATCCGGTCCTGAAGCCTACTAACACAACCTTCAACACAAATGCAAATATATGTACAGGGTATTTAAAAAAAGTAGGTCAATCCATTAACCAAATATTTTTAGGCTAAAGTAATGGGGCTTTCTTTATGCCACTTTTTATTTAAACGCTTTCTTTACAAGATACAGGGTGTCAAAGTTAGCTTTTCAAAAAGTACATTTCTTAACATCTCGGGTGTATTTTGATTGATTTATAATTGATTATAAATTGATTTATAATCTGGTGCAGATTTAAGGCTTATTGAAGCAGATCTTCTGTATGATTTTAAGTAAAAAAAAACTATAAAAACTAAATGAAGAAAATGGGTGTTTTGTACCCTTTGACCACTAATTTCTGTGACTGATGCTTATGGGCTTGACACTTATTTTTGTGGGAAGGTGGTGGTTTATTAAATGTTTTTGTCTCTTGCAAAATTTTGATTTGATAGTTTTTTTTTACGAAATATTTTTACTTATGTGAATATACACTCTTAATTCTTTAATAATTTTGTTTACTTAGTTTTTACCTAAGTACTACCTATGGTTCAAATAAATTATTCGATTAATTGTAATAAACAGCAATAATTTACATCGTGTACAATTACTACAGCTGATGCTCGAAAAATTAAAGGTTAAATAAAAAACATATGTTACGAATAACATTAACAATCGCAATAAACTAAAAGAAAAATTAAAAAGAATTGTAGTTAAGTTTGTACACTGATGTAGCCTAAGAAACATTATACGTTCTGTTAAATTCATGTCAAAAATAGTCTCTAATAGATATTTAACTACATTGAAATAAAATTGTGGCCAATAAAGAGAATATTTTGTCATTTTCCGAATTGACGGATATGATTCTAATGATGGGTAGATTTCAAATAAAAGCAGTAAAAGTTTTAATTTGGTAAATTGCACATATGTTAATAAAATGCAATTTCAACGCTTCTCTGGCTGCTAGGCATTATGCGGAAATGTATTCCACCCAAAAAGTATTTTTTTTAAGTTTAGTCCGTCGCCTAGGAGAGAGGGAAATTCAAGCGAGTGGGACAATATGAACGGTAAGGTAAAATTAGACCAAATAAGGAGGAGCAAATTTTACAAATGGTGGAAGGATACCCGGATTTTGGCACTAGAATTATGGCCGCACAGACAGGAAATAAAATAATTTTGGCGACACACGTACACCGAGTTTAAAGAGCGAGAGTTGTTACATTCACAACACGTGCTAAGACTTCACGTATTATTACCGCGCGATTCACAATCAAGAACCATGTTTTGGAACTGGTGTCTTGACTAGAAAATAATCGCGACCACAGATTTGTCAATTAAATTTTTATTTTCCGACGAAGTTACTTTGTACGCGGAACGGGGTAACGAATATCCACAACGTGCAATATGGGCAAATAAAAATCCAAGAGCAATTTAGAGACCCATTATCAAATAAACTTTAAAGTAAACCTGTGGGTAGCAATATTGAATGATTTTCTTTTAGGTCTAGTATTTTTGTCACAAAACTTAAATGCTGAACAATTGCTATTTCTTTACAAAATTTACTTGATCATGTGTATCTAACTATTTGTGAAAATATATGGTTTCAACTAGACGGTGTTCCAACTCATCTATGATCGTGATGCTCAGGACCATTTAAACCAGATCTTTTCACATCGCTGGAAGGGCAAACGACAGGATATATCCATTCACGTGCCAATTTTTGGCATTTTATGTCATGATTTGGAAATATATTTACTTAACTTGGGTATATTTACCTTTTTTCTTAAAATAATTAAATTTTGGTGGATATGTCGATATTTTCTCATTGCCATATATAATTACCAATGTCCGTGTATATATGTTTAGCATCTACAATGGGTATTTAGCAGCATCAATTTTGTTTTACGCGCAAGGTGAATGTTAGTTCAAGTCCGTTACCTCTATCAAGCGGTGTGCATGTATCTTGACTTCCCATGATAAGATGTGCAATTGCTGTTAATTAGATTTTTGTATTAATTTATTATATTTAACAGGACGAACCATCCCTTGTGCTAAGGAAAACCCTACCTTGAGTTAAGAAATTTCGTATCGTTTGTTTGTAATTGATGACATATGGTTTTATTTCATATGAAAAAAACGTGGTCGAATAACGTCACGAGGCAAAATGGTGTGCAAATAGTACTATGAATGATGCAATTTAGTGTTAATACGGTTGTAATGAAAAGAAAACAACTGATTTCGGTTAGTGTTTTCTAAGATAAAAACATTTCGAGTGCATAACCTTACTTTAGTTATATTTTTTGATATACAGGGTGTGGCGCGAAGAGTTTTGATTAAAAGTAATGGCGGAGTTCAAATATAATATTGTCCTGAATTTGGCACTTCCGGTTATACCGGAAGTAGACGTCAACTTTGTTATTTTAAATGGAACCTAATATTTTTTATTTTATTTTCCAATTCTACATGAAATTGTAGATAAAATTTGTGTACAAGTTATCTAATTAAATTAATACAAAATACCTATTCAACGTTTTTAATGATATCCACAATTAATAATCCTTTCAGGCTATTGGTTACTTTTCAGAATTAATAACTTATGAAAAAATAACAAAATATCACCTTAAATAATGGAAATCATGGCCTACCCTTTACTAATGTTGGAATAATTAAGTGTTGTTATGTATTAACTAAGATAATGAAATATCTCAAAAGAGGTTGGATTTAGGTATAGGGAATACTGATACCAAACGAATTGGCTTAAAAAAATATAGCGTAAAATGTAATAAAATACAGGGTGTTCTATTTAAAGTAAGCAACTTATGAATGATTTAAATTGTGCATGTTGGCGGCTAAGTTTAAAACACCCTGTATGAAATATCAATGAGATGGATATATGGAGTTAACGGGCAAGCGCTTGTTGTTTATTGGTTACAATTTCACGTTACTAGCTTCGTTATTAATGGAGATATCGTTATTCAATGTCGACTAGGATTTTTTCAAAATTTTAAAAAGAATCGAAATATCTAGAAAATGCTTCATTTTTGGTATAGGACATTGTGCACAAATTTTATCTAGAATTTCATGTAGAATTCGAAAATAAAATAAAAAATATTAGGTTCCATTTAAAATAACAAAGTTAACGTCTACTTCCGGTATAACCGGAAGTGCCACATTCAGGACAATATTATATTTGAACTCAGCGTCATCCAAAACCTACAGTTTCAAAATTTCAGATGTTTAACATAACTGTATCCGCCATTACTTTTAATCAAAACTCTTCTCGCCACACCCTGTATATCAAACTAAACTTTGTTATTGCATTGAAGTTATACATTTTCAATCTTCTCTCATTTTCAAACAATTCTACATAAATATATGTTATGTATAGTTTATGTGTCAACTAAGAATTAGTTTACTATCGTAAATCTTTGCGAAAAGTTAAGTACTGTTTTATTCGCTTTTATGCTGAAATGAATCAGAATATTATTTTGTTTTCTTAGTTATGCAAATAAATGCAGCTGTTTTACTGTTTATTAAGATTATATGTGGTAATGAAGGACTCTAATGCAACAATAATTTTATAGCTCTGGATATAATTATTACAGCTAGAGTAAAAAAAAACTGGAATATTGTTTTATTCTGTTTGTTTCATTTTTAACTGGTTTGATAGTAAATTACGTCTTTTGTGAACAGAAAAGTGGATTATGATTTAATAGAAAACACATCTTTTTATTTATTTCGTCCCAAATCAAGCACCCTAACTGCTATATTAATATCATAGCCCTAATGCCCCTAATTAACAATATTTCTGCGAGAATAAATAATATCCGGTGTGAAACAACACACGACCTTCCAACACACAAAATGGAAATTAAAAGAAACGGAATCATTTTTTTAGGATAATTAGGCAACCTCCTTTATAATACGTTCATAACGAAACAGCCCGTACTTTAAAAACAAAAACGATAATCGATGTCAAACAGACGTTTAAAACTTCATGTCAACTAGAGGTTGATAGACATCTAAATTATAGCTATATATGCTAACCTAAAATGATAAGATAGTTTAAGCATTAGCAATCATATTTATTTCATTTTTACACTTCCTTGAGCTTTATATGAAGAAGTTTTATATCACCCTGTGATTAAATTTTCAGAATCATACGGTAGATAGTTGGTTTTGTTCTATTTTTTTTTTAATTTCGAATTTAAAACAGTTTAAATTTTTGCGAGCTTTTATTTGATTACCTTTTTTTTTGGTTTGGAGATATTTATAAAAGTCATTTTTATTTGTAAAGTTGTTTCACTCACAGGTAACACGGGTGTTACTATTAGATTAAGTGTTGCGTAGATAGGTATTCTCGTTCTTTTAAGTTTAGGAATTTAGTTAGTTGAAAGAAAGAAATTACGTTTTTTTAAGAATTAAAAAATTGACGAATTGTATTTAAGATATTATAGAATTCCAGTTAGTTGAAATTGTAATCGTATAAATTTTCCAAGACTTTCTCTCGATTATTTTCGCATTGAGGGTCGTTTTTACCGCGCTTAAAATTCAAGCGATTCTTTTTTAGATGTATGTAATTGGGAAAGGGTTAGAATTGAAAATGTCGAGTTCTGAACGATCCCAAGTCAGTCTAGCCCCGATGTAAGGCGAGGGCTCACACTTTGTTTACGGGATCGCAATATCGGCTAAAGGGGGTAATAAGAAGGTTGGAATAAGTCATTACATACTAAGGGTGTATCGAATTACCGTGGAGTAAGTGATCTCCGTTTCCAGTAAATGGGATAATATATTGGTTCACCACAACCTCGAGTTATTTTCTGTTGTTTATCGCACGCACACGCGCACGCACGCACACACGCACACATGCACACACACGTGCACACGCACACACGCACACACGCATACACGCACACACGCAAACACGCACACGCACACGAATACGCACACGCACACGCACACGCACAGGCAAGCACACGCACCTACACGCGCGCACACGTACACACATGTACCTAACCAGGTTTCTAAATCTTTCATGATAAACTATCAAGTGAATCGTTCGTTTAGATTCACACCTCTGCCATGTACAGGGTGGTTCATTTACAATGTTTTCTTACGGAAGGTACCCTTTCTATTAAAGATAGACAAAAAGTAATATGGGGCCCTTGTGCTCCATTTTGGTGTTAATTAAGATTCAATTGTCATAACCAAGATATCTATAACCGTTATTGCGCAATTAGCCAAAATTGAAAAAATGCGATTTTGAAAAACTTGAATAACTTTTTTATTTCTAAATCTATCGACAAACTGTAAAAACATTCTTAAGATACTTTTTTTAAGTAGAACCCGTTAGTGAATTCACATTTTTAATACCTCCTTAATTTAAAAAGATATGACGTAAAGTTGTATTTTTTTATATGGAAACCATAGTTGGCTTGACATTTCTAATGACATTTTTTTTGCTTTTCAAAAATATATAACAATTCTATGCTATTTTAATAATTAATTGATTTTTTAAGTTTTTCTTATTTACGTTTTATATTAATATTAAGAACGCTAAAGTGTTTTATTTATCCGAAGGTGATAAGAAAGTGGCATCGCAATTATGTTTACAAAATTTTCCTGAAAGGCAGCAGCCAAATAAAAATATTTTTGAACGATATCGTTAATAGAAATTAAAATTTTAGGTTAAAGAAAAATTTAATAGAATTCGATTCTTTTAAAAATCCCAGGCTAAAAACGAAATTCTGAAGAAAATTCAATGGCCGTCTTAGGACAAGTCGAAGCAGAGCCAACAACTTCAGCTAGACAAATGATTAATCTAGGCATGTCTCGAAGCCAAGCCCTTCGAATTTTAAATAAACACAAATACCATCGCTATAGGTTTCGGATAGAACATTTTTGACTATAGACGACAGAAGACGGCGTACTGAATTTTGTAACTGGTATATAAGTCAGTGCCAAAATGTACCTAATTTTTCAAAATCTCGAACACTGGAACTGTGGCAAGATAAAAAACGAAATATGCCTACGTGCCACACAAAAAAAAAACACCGAACGCGTTTCGATAGCTACACTATCATTATCAGCGGTTTATCATCAGCGGTCGAGCGCTGATGATGATAGCGTAGCTATCGAAACGCGTTCGGTGTTTTTTAATTCTGTGTGGTACGTGGGCGTATTTTGTTTGTTACCAATTTTTCAAACTCTATTGCATGGTCAGACGAGGCGCATATCAGTAATGATGGTATTTCTAATAATCACAATTTACCTTACTGAGCAGATACTAACGCTCATGTCAGCGTTGTCCGCAGGAGGTAAGGAAAATTTGGAATAGATGTCTGGGGCTGCATTAAGAACGGACGTTTTATTAGCACATGTATGAAGGAACCATTAAACTCAATGAAATATCTCGATATTCCACGAATTCATTTGGAGGGGAATAGTTTATAACTTCATGGGAATTGTAGGGAGGCGCACCATCTTGCTGGTACCAAATGTTTCTACGTTCCGCTAATGGAATATCATCCAGAAACCTTCGATTTCATTATCCAACACGTGTAAATAGCGTTGTGATGTCAAGGTACCTTCTTAAAATATCGGTCTTATAGATCTTCTCCCCAGAAGTCCACACGAAACACTAAAACGGAATCGATTTTGATTTCGTAATGATCGTACACGAAACTGATTAAGGGTCGACCAATAATGCTGATTTTTTCTGTTAAATACGCCATTGTTGCTAAAATATGTTTCATCAAACCATGGGATATTAAAAGGAAAATATTCGTCGTCACCGCATTTTCTAGTTAGCAATTCACAAAAATCATCTGCCAGGCAATAAAGTTTGACACACACTGAATTTGTAAGGATGGTATTCTTTGTACTGTTGATCTCGGAATGTTATGTTCTTTTTCCATAACTCTAGTTGATTGTATCATCCTTAGAAATCGCCAACAAAATACTGATTATCCTCATTCACATGTTCATTGCGATGGTTCACAGGTTTTTTAAAAGATCCATGTTCTTTCAGATACCTTATCAGTCTATTAAATATCACTTTGTTTGGTTGTCGATGTTCTGTAAATTTCAGTAAATATCGCCTTTCTGCATCATCTGTATTTTTGCCACTTTCAATAAAACACAGCATATCGAAACTTTCTAGATTTGAAAAATGTGCCATTGGCATTTTTAAATAAACTAATTTGTTTTCAATAAAACCAAGATTTACTTCTGACAACTTTTTGTACAAGTTTATTGTGTATTCAACCACAGAATTATTCTGTTTAACTGTTCATTAGTTGACATGACAATAAACAAAAAGAAAAGCAAGGGCTACTTAAGGGCTGAATGATATTAGTGATACATTTTAATATTGTTATATCCTGAATACCTATGGGTATAAAACTGTTAATTGGAAATTGATTGTAACTGATTGGATAGTTTGTTTGTATTAAAACTTACGAAACATATTTTCTGCAGTAATTGTAAGTTACCTAATGTTTCTAATAATACCTTTATCCTTAAATACCGGGTGTTCTCGATTTTGACATTGATATATATCGTTGAATTCAGTATCAAACAGAGAATTGAAATAGGTTAAAAACAATTTTTTTCTTGTATTTAAAAAAATAAAGTTGGTAATCGTTACTATGATACGAAACGTTGAATCAAAAATTGGATGATACGATTTAATGGAGTAGAAAAGTGACCATGAAAATGTGCTTTCGTTTTTTTGGTAGCTTTTCAAATAAAGTCGGAACAAAATAAAAACGAAAATTTCAGTTGTTTTCAAACATCTCAAAAATGAAAAAAATATCTTAGTTCTACAAAACCATAAATACGTTCCCTCGAATGCGCAACTTTTGTCCTATTTAATCGGCTTTCTATCTCTTACCATTTTCGAGATCCCCATACAAAACGTTTTTATATGTGATATGGTGTATATCTCCAATTATTATAATGAGCATGATCTAACCTTACTAACTACAAGGAAATAAATTTCTGTACGATTATTGAGTGCTTTCTATCCATTATTTTGCACATGACACTATAAGTTTTGGTTGAACAATTTCTGTTAAGTTTGTTTTATATCTTAATATATTCTTCTGCAATAAATTACAATTTTATAAACTTAATCGCATTTAAATATGTGATTTATTCTGAAATATACTTACATGGATTTTATAAATGCGTCTTCACTAATTTGAATAGATACTATTTGTATGAACTTTGTAGTATGTACCATAGTAACCACTTTAGATTAGACGTGTCAAAATTAACAATGGGAATTATAAGCATTGCATAAATACAGAGTAATGGTATTCAATCACGTAATTTGGTTGAAATTTAGCTACACAACAAATTTAGCTATTGTCAGACTGTGCTTCGTGATAATCAAAGTTGCTCATTTAATCTCTTGTCAGTTGCTGGGTTTGTGCAAGATAGGTTTATTAATCTATTTCTACGAAATCGGACATCCGCTGACAAATACAGTTTTAATCCCTTAGAATACCGTTTAGTTTGTCAAAACCTCCAAGTAGGTACTAAAATTTCATTCACGAATACTTTTTACTTTATAACTCAATGTAAAAGGGAAAAATATAGTGTCTACTGATGTTCTTCCCTGAATATCGTTTACCCCGTTCCCGTTACAAGAGAATATTGCATTATGAAACACTTTTCATTCTGACGAAGTGTGTATTACGACGTTGTGAAATAAATAATACATAAAACTATCAAATAAATAAAATGAAAAAGCTATTATTCACAAACAATAATGAAAACGCTTTTAAAGCTTTATTTGATAATGACGTTGTGATTGGTTTTAGTAAAATGAACCCGAATTACTTTGGAATAATTATGTATTGCTATTATATTTAATTTATGAACGTAGTCTATTAAAACTGTGAGGATTGCCTAAAACAAATAATTATAGGCTAATCTAAAGAACATCTCTGCACTGTAATATTCAATGTCTTTGAAGCACCAAGACTAGATAATTATTTGCTATTTTAAATTAATTATTTTAACGAGATTTTAAAATAACTAAAAGTACTTTATGTAACACTTTTTTTATATCTTCCGTCATGGCGAATAATAATTTCATGTTATCGATTAGAAACGAGTTCGTAAAATTACTGACCACAACTTCGATAATAAAATTGTTTATGTCCCATTAGCATCTTAAATCTGGAAAACCCTAAGTAAATAACAACGGCTACATTGTAGTAATGTGGTTCTCATAGTACGAACAAAATAGGTATGTTAGTTTTAAAAACTATACGTAAAAGATATCTAGTGTGGAACCACCACACGCAGTCCAACACACAAAATGGAAATTAAAAAAATGAAATAGTTTTAAAAACAATTGTTTTAGGGTAATTACGCAACTTCTTTTGTTTACGAAAATAGGCAACATTGTAAAAACAAAAACAATAATTTATGTCACACAGACATTTAAAACTTCATGTCAGAAAGACATCTATATAGATGCTAACTTAAAAACTTAAAGAAATGAAATAATTTTATTATAATTTTTTTAGGATAATTATGCAACCTCTTTTTTATACGTTCATAACGAAAACAGGCAACATTGTAGAAATAAAAACAATAATCTATGTCAGAATGGCCTGTACAACTTCATGTCAGTAGAGATTAATAGACATAAATAGATATTAACTTAAACAAAATTCCAACGCCGCCCGCTTATATAAGATGTCAATAAAACAACTGTTTTAACCATTTTCATTCATATTTAATAAATTTTCAGACTTACCTTGCTTTATATTAAGAAACTTTATCAAGAAAGGTTATGTAAAATTAAATTTTCTTTAAAAAGTATGTCTACACTTTTTGTTATAAAGTGAGTCGTTATTCAGATATTGAAAATAACACTTAAATTCTACCTTAGGAATTTTTTTGCCGTCGAATCAAAAAATTGCATAGAACATAATTAATCGATACGTTTAAGGTCTATATCTATGTATTTTTATATCTATGAAATATGCAGCTGGAATTCTCCCAAAATCTAATCAGCTCAAAGCGAAATTTTAAGTACGTAGATGTTTTCGTTCTGGAGTTATCGTGGATACCAGCATACATCCAAACACACACATAGACACACACCCAGACATCTTGGCTGACCTAGGCGAAACTTGGCCAAACGTTGTAAAATGAGCTAATAAGTCGATTTAGCGATAGTCGATTGCGTAACCTTCTACATACTGAACTAATATTTTATTTATGGGTTTTAATGAATTGCCTAACTAGCTTAACAGTCGCATGTAAAGACTCATCAAAGGGGATAGTGTTCAAATTTAGAAGACACTTTAAAACTATATGATAAAGTAAATTATTAGTTTGTCGATTTGTTTTATGATTTTGAATATTTATAATTATAAGTAATGTGATTAATTCACATTGAGTTGTCGCCCATTTATATTTTATTATAACCAATTTATTCAAAGAAATAGAATTATAATTTTTAAATTGCATCGATACATGTGCAACTCCCTGCACATAAAAAAAATCTTCAAATGTATATCTGAGCATGCGCTATGAATACGCATTCATATGACCTTTCACTGAAAGCAAATAGAAAATACGCCATATACATGTAAGTATAAATATGTTTGAATTTAGTAAATATTATACTAACCTTTGGACCTTTGGACATGCATACAAGTTGTCGCACATCATGTTTATTACAAAATATGGACATCATTAACACACCAATGAAAATATCAATGTCAACAATAACATACATAAAGTTATTACACTCACATGAAAATGGCCTCTTTATCTTCTTCACGCTGATGTAGTTTTCCGTAGAAAACAGCTCCTTCGAAATCCAAATCTGCTTCTTTGACATCCAAATTTGCTTCTCTCTTAATGGTTATTCGCTCAAGTAAGTTTTACTAATATTTCTTCATATTGATAATTCTTTATTTTCAGGATCATCACACTTTATTAGTTTTATTTCAAAATAATTTTTGAAATGCATCATTAGTTTGAAGGTATTTAAATTAAACACGCTTCCATAATTAAAATATATAATAATAGAGACACGGAGAAAATACAATTAACAAAATCCATATCAAACGGAAATATTTTCACTCGCAGCTGTCGATAACAACCGAATTTTATTTTAAAGGTAAACTAACCTTAAATTAATAATTACCGACAAATGAATATCACTTTTTAAAACTGCCGATACTAAAACCGCACTTTACTTTTATTGAAGTGACGTTATTTTGTTTAAAATATTTTACAGACAAAATTTGGCAACATCTTGCTTAGCAAGTTGTTGGAACAGAGATAAACTGAGAGAGCTACTAATCCTCCAGCACTTCTATTTATATGCAAATCGTTAGAAACCAAATTCATCAATTGTTATCAACAACTATTTCAAATTTTTCCTCAATCTGATTGGCTAATGCTTTTCTTAAATTACAATTTAATTTCAAAAGCTCATAACTTTTGAACCCCTAAATCTATCTTAAAACTAACAACATTTTTGGAATCCACATAATTTTTTAATAAAATGAGTCCTTACACGGACTACTTCCTCCAATTATTAAACATGTTGATTTTACATTGATTTATTGATTTTATACTAATTTTTGTACTTTTCAGGCCTGGAATTGATTTCCACATGAATATGGGATCTACTACACTTTAAATGCCTACGGCCAATTTGAAAGGAAAATTATCTGAAATTTTCATACACCCTTAAAAACTAAATTTGGTAAAATAGTCACTAATATTGTGACTTGAAATTGAGGCTACTTTACTGTTTTTACCTCTTATAATTTATTTTGGCCAAATTGTCCCAATCTATAACAATTTTTACATAATTTTTATGCGAGGAAATAACATAACCTCAAATAAATACAATAATTTTTAAATGTATAATTTTACACTCTTAAGGACTTTAAATGTTTGTGAAAGTGTATATCTTTAATGTTTATGTCTTAATTTAATTTATTTTCACACTTTTGGAAGTTTATAAGTTCTTCTAAGACTTGTATGGAATTGTTGCAAATCACTAATTTAATGTCTGTAAATGTTAATTAATCACAATTATTCCAGAACTGCTGGCTTATTTCTGTTTTATTGTTAATAACCAATGTATTTATTCTGTTTTTATTTAATTTTAGCACTTATATTTCGTTTTTCGCGCTAACACGAACGTTTTCATAAATCTTGGCTGCGTACACTGTAATTGTGACATTGATATATGCCTAATACTAGTTTTAACATCAGGTTTGTTATCTACAGCCTGTACTTCATGCCTTTAGGGAATATTATGCTTAAATAAACCTACTAACTAATAATGAAATTGATTTAATGCATTACGATAACTAACATACCTTATACTTATGTGTAATATGTTGTCGATTATTATTATTTTAACATTTTATTATGAATTATATACATTTATATATCCATCTCAATGTTGATCAATCGTCCCTACCTAATATTAGATATATCGAAATGTACCATATGTACAAATTAATGAAATTTCTTGCTATGTGACTTACATAGCTACACTAATGTAATTTTTAATCATCTCAATATGTATACAGGGTGTTTAAAAAAAGGTGGCCCTGTTGATAGGATAGGTAGAACACTGAAAAATTAGTTAGGTTTGCTTAGTAAAAAATTGTCGAAACGACATCCTAATGCAAGTTACAGGGTTTAAAAAAATTTTTTCTACGCACTTTTCACGAGTATGTCGAAACTTTGTATGAATATCTTTTGGAAGCTGACACATCCCATGAACTTGTTTTTATATGACTCATTTAGGGCGCTAATTACACGCTTCGCAACGAATAGTTTTAAACATTACTTCTTTAATGTTAGATTTTCTAGTCCAAATTTTAAGTGAACTTGAACATCATTCAATTTTACACCAAAAAAGGCATTATTGTTAAAACTGGTAAAATATTTTGATTTAAAAATAATGATGTAATAACTGATGCTGGTATAGAGTAAGTATTCCTATTAAAAACCAAAAACAATAACATTATTCTAAGGCTAAGGTTATTAATTAAACATAAAATCACAAAATAAAATTAAAATAAATTTGACTAAGGACATGAAATATTCAATCAGTTAGAGTAAGTGTTCAAAATATCATCAGTAAACCATGGAAAACCAACATTTATTGACAGTTAAGAGGGTAGTGACAATAACATTTAATATCGTTCATAACTACGTTAATTCATAATCAACGTGTATTCAGATGTTAAAGTACACCGGCATCTTAAGAACCTTAAGCGAGTATTTCGGAAACGCTAGTGTAGCGGTTACGCGATATGCAGAAAAAACCTAACAAATAAAAAAACGTTTAAAGCCGTGGAGCGACGTTGTCGAGAAACTGGGAATGTGTGACCAAAAAAACTTAATTCTGGTAGGGCCAGAACAACAAGAACCATTTAGCAAAAGAATATCATTTTAGATTTAGTTGATCAAGATCCAACAACTAGTGTTGTAAAGATCCAGTTTAACTTTACTAAAATTTTTGTAATTAATTATTTTTAAATGCCCTAGAGTAATCAAGAGAGGTAAAGTTGCATAAAATTAAAACCCATTACATAAGATTGCGCGATATTGCATCATAAATAACTTTAATCCGACGTAGATATTGAAAAGCATAAAATGCTCTTACGTCCGAGAACCCTCAGCCAATCACAGCCAGAGAACCCCCTGCATAGAAGCCGGATCCACCCACTGCGAATCAGCTATAAAAACCGCGGGGCTACCGGAAGAAATTCTACTCCGATATTCCGCTACTATCTGCGCGCTGGGCTATTCTGCTACTCTCGCGTCTCCAGCATCTAGAATCTAGAACCGAGATCCAGACCGCGCGCGTCTGCCCTAGTTAGTTACGTTGTGTACCTCGTCGACCTGTCGATTACCGCATCCGTTCATCCTGAACCGTCGTGTATCTTTAGTCGCGTTACTTCGCCGCCGTCACCAGTAAATCAGCATTATACAATCAAACTTCTGGTTGAGATACGCTAAGGTTAACAACACGTAAGTTTTATTGCACCACTTTTCTTAAACATTACACGAGACACCAGAGAAACGACGGGCTGCAGAGCCCGGAAGTCATCTAACCGTTCCAGTACACACACCAGAAGTTTACGACAGACCGTAAAGCCCGAAGTTACCTTCTGCCAGCATACACACACTAGAAATACACGACAGGCTGCAAAGCCTGAAGTTACCTTCTGCCAGCATACACACACCAGAAGTACACGACAGGCTGTAAAGCCTGAAGTTACCTTCTGCCAGCATACAACACAAACCAGGACGTTGTTACTACGGGCTAAGGCCCTGTAGTCATCTTCCATTTACTCCAGCGGCAAGAAGGGTACTCGCTGTAATTTTACTGCTCCCCAGGAGATCCCTTTGCACAGCAGTCGACGGGCTGGACCCAGAATCTTATAAAAGGCTCTCAATTAAACCGATATTACACATACAATACACCGACCAGATCCTGAGGAAAATTAGCAATACAAACAAGCGACGCCTTGACCTAGAGATAATCTCAATACCAGAAGCCGTATTCTTAGAGATCACCCGCGTGATCCTCCACTTAAATAAAGACGAACCCGTGGTGCGTTTACGTAATAAAGTGCATCAAACGTGCACCAGCGTCTCGCCAATCGCATATACATTTTGTTAGATATTCTTCTAATAATATTTCTTAATAAAGGAAATCCGGTAAGATAAACATTCCTGTATCACGAGTATATTTTCCTGCAACGAAAAGTTATCCATTATTTCGTTCCCGAAGGCCTGACTAATTTACCAGCATCCGAATAGATTACGCACATTATACGTGTAAATTCTCTCCATTTTAATCCCGAGAATAATCACGTGCTTAAGACACCTGCATGGAGGATACTTAAGAGGCAGCAGCAACATGCTTATCACTACAGACAAGTCCAAGAGCTCTTGCCACATGATCTACTGGTTAGGGTGGATATTTGTGAAACGTTACATGAAATGACAGCCCTCAATCACAATTTTTTAAAATGTATCCTTTTCACCTTTACTTGACAAGGAATGTTTAACTCTGATAATGCACACTACTGGTGTGATGAAAATCTACATGATAAAAGGGTATTGCATTACCAACACTTGTTTAGAGTTAATGTTTGGGCAGAAATTTTAGGTAACAAATTAATCGGTTATCACGTTCTACCTGTAAATTTAAATGGTAATGTGTACCTAGACTTTTTAGAAAATCATTTATTCGAGACATTAGAAGATTTAACGCTAAACGAGCTAAAATCTCTATTTCGTGCTTTGATAGAAGGTGTCGTAATTAGTTGAGTAACCATTATCCGAATCCGTGGATTGGTAGAGGTGTAGAAGCTCCGATTCATTGGCCTTCACGGTCATAGGATTTCAATCCTTTGGACTACACAGCTTGGTCGTATCTTAAGGAAAAGTCTATGCTACAGAGGTAAATTCACGTCAAGAGTTGCAAAACTGAATGAACATACTTTCATGACTTCATAGCTGATCCTCAACCGTTATTCTTTAGAAAAAAGGATAGAATTTTGTATTCGCGAAAACGAAGGACCTTTTGAACACTTACTCTAACTGATTAAATATTTTATGTTTTCAGTCAAATTTATTTTAATTTTCTTCTTGCAATTATTTGTTTAATTAATAACTTTAGCCTTAGAATAATGTTATTGTTTTTGGTTTTTAATAAGAATACTTTATACCAGATTCAGTTATTACTTCATCATTTTGATGCAATAAAATTTGGACTAGAAAATGTAACCTCAAAAAAGTTATGTTTAAAATTATTCGGACCGAACCGAGTAACCAGCATCTTCTGTGAGTGCCAGTTATAAAAACCTATTCATGGGATGCGTCAGCTTCCACAACATATTTTAAAACCTTGTATCCTGAATACGGATGCCATTTCGAAAATTTTTTAATAAGCAAATGTTCTACCTATCCTGGCAACAGGGCCACCTTTTTTGAAACACCCAGTATATGTGTTGGAAGGTATTAAATATAAAATATTACTACACTAAATCGTGCTACCATTGGAGTAAAAGTTCAGATTCGCTGACTTTGATCTTAAAAACTGCGGATCAACTTTTCTTTTAAATTGTTGCTATTAATCAATTGACAAATTGATAATACGTGCAAAGTTCATATACTTGATGCATACCCTTTTAGGGATTTTAGAATTACTCGTTCTTGATAGGTTATAGTTTAAAATGCCTCGAAATAGTGTTCAAAATTATTTGAATATTTGTCTTTTTGTACAAAAAATATTTTACTTTAAGAAAAACATTAACCACATGCGGTTATACTATACGATAAACCACAAACATGTTTTCTTGCACTAAATGTGTAAATCCAATTTTTGTAGGCTACTCATAATGAGGTAAAATTATCTTAATTAAGTCTGTAGTTATTAAAAAAAAAGTTACGTGTTGTAATTAATTCCATTATCGGCAGTCTTCAAAATACTAAATATTACTGAAATAGAGTTCTTTGAATCTTAACTAACGTAGATTATTTATTCCATATATCCGTGGCTAAGCAATTCTTGCCCTGAGAAGCACCATTGTGAAAGTTTTTGTGACTGGTAGCTCGGTGAAAGTTTCATTTTAAGTTCCTTGCAAACCAACGGTTATTTGACCCACTGCCAAAAACATGTGATTATTTTGCACACGGTGATAGCAACCGGTCAGTATTTTGATTTATATGCGTTGGCAGTGTCAAGCTGTCATCCAATATAGACGGAACGTCGCCATTATATTCAACATACTTTGGTGCGTTTTGAAGAATGAAATGTGCAAAGAACATCGTTTTTGTATATTTATTAGTGTACTGGCGAAGAAAATATAAGAGAACATTAGCAAGAGAATTATGAATCCATTCACTAGTAGCAGAAATAAGTGCCGTAAGAACACTTCACGCGCTGTTTGAAGTAC
The DNA here is from genome assembly GCA_036346205.1 of Vesta saturnalis. Classification (NCBI taxonomy): domain Eukaryota; kingdom Metazoa; phylum Arthropoda; class Insecta; order Coleoptera; family Lampyridae; genus Vesta; species Vesta saturnalis. The sequence continues at coordinate 231,387 of JARFJB010002048.1, forward strand.
TCGGAGGCCTTGAAGATCAATTTTTTAATTGCTTTAGGGTGGCTGTTGCAATATTTAATTATTTATATAACAAACAAAACAAAGAAACTAAACAAACGAAATTGTTATTCACATTCTTCATTGCGATAGTCAGATCTATTTGTCTAATTGAGGCAGAGGATGCAAATGAATATTTGTAGTTAAGTGACTGGGTAGCAAACGTATTTCTGGGAGTAGCACACACTTACTTTTGCTTACGTTTGTCCTCTTCGTCAATTTTTCTACAGGTGGCTAAGTGGAATTGAAAAACGATTTATCTTCATTTACGGGTGTGTGGTCGAATTACCCCAAAATATTTAACAAATTGGATTCAAAATCGTCACGATGTCTATTCTTTGCTGGGGTTGCTTTGTTGCAGGTTAGGGTTGCGATGCCGCTGTTTTTGCAAGGAATTGCAACTGATCGTAAAATACTTTCTTATTTTTGTCTGATTTAAGAATTTTTATTTTTTATAACACTTCACATAACTGACGAATATTATTCCATTTATGTATTAGTGCTTTAACTAGAAACAAATTAATGTACTAATATTGTAAGAGGTATTTGGTAAGCGACAACTTTTACAATCCTTCCGCCATCACAAAATATGTGGAACGAATGCGAGCAAAATGTGTTAAGAATGCCTACTTTTCAAATTGTTTCGGGGCTTTAAAGGGGAACACATTAGATTTGTCACACCACGTTGAAGTGGTTAATTATTTTACCATTACAAACTTTTTGTCTGTAAGCTTATTGGTACTGTTTTCGATATGTCGACATTATAGTATACGGTAAGAATGTGATTCCCCGTATTTAAAGAATCAAAATTTTTGCACGTACCTAGTCAATACCAGAACAAGAAACCCTCCTCTGGCATATGTCCTAGTTGGCTATAAGGCTTTAGGATTAAGTGATAAGCTGTTACTTCCATTTGGTGGAAATTTAACATAACAACGTCTGTTTAATTACCACATATTATATGCCAGGTGTTATGTAGAATGTTTATTTGGAATTTTTAGCAACAATTGGAGAATTTTTCATCGGCCCATAAATGTATATGGCGACTTTTCTATTGACATTATAAAAGCATGCGGCACAATCCGGTAAAGATGATAGAAGGTTTTTTTTCGACGACGCGTCAGAAATTGCAAGCTTTGAAGACATACCAAGACCGCGACATTTGCGAGAAACAAGAACTGGGAAAGAACTACAGGATAATATTATACAACATTTTAATAGTAATGGAGGATCTGTACCGTGACAATTAAGCAAAATATAACTACTGTTTGTTTTTTATATAAGATACCTATCTCGGCTTTCTCTTTTTCTGCCAGTTCCTAATAATTGTCAATAAATATCTTTCCGGGTGGATTTTCCGTCTCTAAGTACTGTATTCTTGTTCCTTATCACTAGCTTTTCTTAAACTGCACAAAAAAACGCTTCAACATCCCAATTTTCCATTTTTAAAACTGGCACCATGCACGATTGGAAGTGAAAATGATACGACAATATTATATCTGCGCAACTATGCCTATACACGAAAACACATGGCGACAAACAAATCCCATTGAGTGTGTTAGCCATGCGTATACTTGGCTGTATTGAAACAATTGCGTCGGTTAATTTATCGACCGGCGACAACATTTCATTTTGGCCGGTGGCCGGTCGGCAGAATGCCCTACATCGGTAGATTCATTACATTATATTTGAACGTAAGTATAATAAATTCTTTTTTATTTTTTTTTTTTTGCGGTGAAACAGCCGGTCGCCGGATTGACCGTTAGGGTGCAAGGGACCTAGGCGTAGTCCGGTTTATTAGGCTATTTTCTAACCGTTTTCTGGTTGTCAATGCTTTTTTTGGATTATAGATAAGCTGACAACATCAAAAGTAAACAGGAAGTCCTAGCTCTAGAAAATCGAATTACGTTTAAAGTTTATACAATAGCAGAGTTCTAAACAGTTTGAGATTTCATTTCTTTTAAAACAGTTCATCTTTTGTGTTACATTTTGTAGTTCGTTTATTTTTAAATTACATACAATATTTCGTCAGTTAACCTTGTTTGCTTACAACACCCTTATTTATTAGTTTCGGGTTGTTTTATGACAACTAAAATTCTTTTTTAAACTCTGGCCGAAACTGATGCAGTCGTGCGGCGAAACTCAACCGGCAAGGAAGTAACGAATTCTCTATTTCTTCTAAAATTCCTTCGAATACAAAATAATTCTCTAAAAGCTCTAAAATCCCTTTTGGTACAAAAACGTTTATCTATAACAATTTACTGAGTTAGTTTCGTGTCAAATTAATTACTGTTAGTGTTTTAAAATCAAAATATCTAATATAATATATTGCTAGGTTACAAAAACATAACATAATTACATGTCAAATAAAACATACCCCATTTTCCCTAAATTAAAACGTAATTTATTAATTACACCTATAATACAGTCCACTGCAGTACCTGTCCCTACAAACAGTATGACCACAGCATATTTAAATTGGGGCATCTATATCATAAGAGTTTGGATTGGAAATGGGTTTTTAATTTAGGTAATCATAAACAATCTGTACATCGAAAAGCTTGAGAGTAATGTGGTCAAACAGCCCCAAGACAAACCATATATATGGTTAAAGAATATAGATATTTTCATAATTTCTCAAGGAACAGGAAAACTGGGAAGCTTTCTGCAATAATTTAACAGCCATTGTTACACGGTAAATTTGTTCCAGGCGTCACGCCTACCTACTAACAACACGGCATTGCCAGATGCACTCGCCGAATATTCGATTGGGTACTGCAAATGTTCTTGGGTAAGGTGTTATGAATCCTGACTGATGACAGAAATTACGATAAGAACCATTGGTACACAACTAATTTAAATTTCGACATCCTTAAAATCCACCATAAATTGAGCAAGTACAGCAAGATATGAGTAGGTATGGTTAATAAGTTTAGATAGTATGAAAATAATTAGTGCATAATTCTTGAACAAATTCTGAAACCGTAAAAACAATGGTAGCTGATATTTGCATGAAGTACTAATTTTTAATGAAGACTATTACTTCCTTTATGACGTCCTGAACTGTTTGGTTTAAATTTGAGTAACTTAAATTGATGTAGATAAACTAAATTTACTTAAATTCAAACTAATAAACAACCAATGATAAATTTTGAGAACGTAAAGGTTAAAATATTAACGGCACTCTGCGTCAATAGAAATCTGGTGAAATATAAGTCTTGAAAGTTTTCTTGCCCTCCCCGAGCATTTTATGGAAACCTTGTTATTACCAAGGTGAAAAGAAATCATATAGCATTGACCAATTTCAAATAGTATTACAAATATCTAAACTGAGTTTTAATTAAATAAATTTATAGCTCATTAATTTTTAGGATATGTTAGTTCTTATGTATGTTTGTGCTCATTGCATAACACGTAGTGAACTAATGTGGTATTTGCTGACGAAAACAATTAGATATGTTTAGTTGAGTTGATCGGCCTATTTACATAGTTTTTGCTTTTACAGCGCGACGATTCGGAAGCGCACTCTGCTTCCGTCATCAGGCTCAGTCCGGAGAAGGACTGTTTTTGCACTTGAGTATGGTTTTTTCCCAAGTACTTAACCACTCTCAGATGCGACCTTTGGTACCTTTCACTTACAAGTCTGACACCTTTAGCCACTGAGTAATGCAATGTATTTTTTCGTGGTGGCGCAGTAGTTTCGCAGGTGTATTGCGCTTAGTCTTGCGCGTTATTGGAATCCATATGTGTTCATTTTCACACTAGTTTGGCTTATTGGATTTTCTGCTAGTGCGATGTATGTGGCTTTTGTGAGTTTCCGGTGAGTTGTATTCTCGTCCTTTTCCACTGTCTGTATGTTATCCCATTGGATGCGGTGGTCTTCGTTCCAGACATGTTCGGCGATTCTTGTTTTTCTGTTTCGCCCTTGTGGACGTCGTTGTTATGTTCCTATGTTCTCACTTTGAGTGGTATACTGCTCTTTCCTATGTATGCTTTGCGCATTCGCATAGTAGGTTGTATGTACAATTCTTGAAATTCTGGTCTTCATTGTGTGGTTTAGTTTTGGTTAGTATTCGTCTGAGCGTTCTGGTCGAGTTGAAGGCAGTGCGTATGTTGTATTTGTATTCGTACTTTGTCTGAGGTACCTTGTATATATGGTATTATCGCTGTATATTTAGGTTCTACTTTTTCGGTTACTCTTTCCCTGTTTAGGTTAGGTGTCAGATCGGGGTAGCCATTTCTTTTAAGCGCTTTAGCGATATTTTCTTTTTCTTTGTTCAGGTCCACTTGTTTTGAGCAAATTGCTGTTCTATCTCCGTCTCCGTCTCTCTCCTCTCCCTCTCCCTCTCCTCTCCTCTCCTCCTCTCCCTCTCCCTCTCTCCTCTCCTCTCCCTCTCCCTCTCCCTCTCCTCTCCCTCTCCTCTCCCTTCTCTCCCTCTCCTCTCCTTCTCCCTCTTTCCCTCTCCCTCTTCTCCCTCTCCCTTCTCCCTCTCCTCTCCCTCTCCTCTCCCTCTCCCTCTCCCTCTCCTCTCCCTCTCCTCTCCCTCTTCTCCCTCTCCCTCTCCCTCTCCTCTCCCTCCCTCTCCTCTCCCTCTCCTCTCTCCCTCCCTCTCCTCTCCTCTCCTCTCCTCTCCTCTCCCTCTCTCTCCCTTCCCTCTCCCTCTCCTCTCTCTCCTCTCCCTCTCCTCTCTCTCTCCTCTTCTCCTCTCCTCTCCCTCTCTCTCTCTCCCTCTCCTCTCCCTCTCCCTCTCCTCTTCCCTCCTCTCCCTCTCCTCTCCTCTCCCTCTCCTCTCCCTCTCTTCTCTCCCTCTCCCTCCTCTCCTCTCCCTCTCTCTCTCCTCTCCTCTCCTCTCCCTCTCCCTCTCCTCTCCCTCCTCTCCTCTTCTCCTCCTCTTCTCCTTCCCTCTCCCTCTCCCTCTCCCTCTCTCTCTTCTCCCTCTTCTTCTTCTCTCTCCCTTTCCCTTCTCTCTCTCTTCCCTCTCCATCCTTCTCCCTCTCCTCTCTCTCCCTTCTCTCTCCTCTCTCCCCCTCTCCCTCCCTACCATCCCTCCCACATTGCAATCCGATGCGAGTAAATTTTGTACAAAGTAGTGTCCGTGGCGTCTGTAGTGTGACCTGAAGTTCTGGATTGCCCCTTGATCCACAGGTTGTAGCAAGGATTGGGAGTAAGATAGGCAACTGAAATGTTACCATGCACGAATTCTGCCTCATCAGAATGAGCTTCTCAATTGAATTGAATAGCCTTACTGTCTTCAACCAGTTTTAATTTTTCAAAATTGTTTTTAACGGCTGCCACAAAATCTTTGAGGAACCAGTTTTTAAACAACTTTTTATCCATCCATGCATTTGATTGTGTCCCATAAACCACAGGCAATGTTTTCACACCTTTAAGGCCCTAGACTGCTCCTATCACAAAAGGTTTTAATTTGTGATCACCAGATGAATTCGAGCACAGCAGAACTGTTGGCCTGTCTTTATTGTTTTTAAAACCCTTAACACTCTTCTCATCCCCACCAGCAAGGGTAGAATTTGGTAAGCAACGCCACAAAAGGCCGGTCTCATCTACATTATGTATTTGACAAGCAGTCAGTTTATTTTCAGATACAATAGACTTGAACTTAACTTTGAACTCGTCACCACCTTCAATATCGGCAGATTTGAGCTCACCAGAAATATCTAATTTTCGGATGCCATGACGAGGCTTAAAGTTCCTAAACCAGCTTTCAAAAAATTTGCAATCGGCATCAATGTTCAATTTTGTTGAAACTGCTTAGCTCTTTCAATGATCATAGGGTCAGTTATGGGTTTAATGCCTCCAGTTCAGTTAGATTTTGCATACTGTATCAGCTTGTCTTTGTTCTTTTTAGTGTAGTAAATTGTAGACGATCCTACATCAAATTCTTTCATGATCATGTGTCTACTTACGCTATTTTCAAGCTACTCCACGATTTCCAGCTTTTGAACCGAAGTGAGAGGCTGATATTTTATTTTTGAAGACACTACGATAACTTTAGCACCCCTGTCATTTGTCAGTCACTACATATAAAATCTCTCAACAAACAATCAAGCTCTACAAAACACTAAAATACAATATTCAACGTTGATGTGTAATGTACAGCAATTTGAGCGTCGCACTACTGTAATTAAAATGCCGTAGACTGAACGCGAAATGTAAATAAAGCTACAGTGGTGCCCAGGGAACAGTTGCTCCTAAATTATACTATGTCACCCGATGTCGGCCGCAGACGATTGGCCTCCCCGCATGCCAATACGCTTTGTCCGGTACAGTGGTTTCCCTCGCGACTTCCGACCCCAAATGAACTTGAACACGCATTATTGTTTTTTTCCGAACAATATAAATTTTTATTTTTTTCCCGAAAGTCGTGCCGGATTATCCAGCGTACGGGATCGTAGGATTCCAGATTAGGGCAAGTTTACTATACTATAATAATAATTTCTTAAACCTTGGTTGTGTAGAAAGTTAATTATTTTCTGTCATTTATCTGTTTATTTGAAGTTAGATGCGCTTTCACTTAGGTATTACAAAAAAATTCAATTGATTTCAGATGACCTTTAAACACCTCGAAGTTTATTTTCATTGTTTTTATTGTTGTATAAGTGAATGTGTAACCGGAGAAAGCGCAGCTGTATTTTTCTAACGCACTCAACCTTATATATCGGTCAATATGTTATAATCTATTTACATCTTAGCCTTGCAAGGTTTTGTTTTAATGAGTTTTTTGTCATTTTATTAAGTAGAATCCTTTACCTGCGAACTAATTTCTCTTTGAATGAAATTTATTGTAATTTGATGTATGTGTTTTGTGTTTTAGTAGTCACTTCCTTGTCTATTTCCTGTTGTTCTTGCATTTACCTTATTATCACCTGCGCAATTTTACTGTTGTTGTATTTTATATGTACCGTTATTTTGCCTTATTGTTCTAAGTGCTTATTTACTTAAAGACTGGCATGATTGGTTTTAAAGGGCCACATGTTTGGTATTACGATTTTTATTCTTATTATTTGACACATTTGTGAGTGTGAATATAGGGTTTCTTTTGTATTTATGTGTAACTAAACGGCTTTTTATTTATTTTTCTTTCTCTCTCAATGTTATAATTTCGTACGCACTTTAACCTGATTTAATGGTGTTTTGTTATATATTTAACCCCTTCATTGTTTTTTTTTTGTGTTATTTGATTTATTAATACACTTGTACAATTATGTATTTTTGAATAAAGTGGGTTTTATTGGTGGTTCTTTCCCACAATAGTACATTAACGGGCTGATCCACCATTGCGCAAAGCTCATTAATTTTAATTTACCTCATCCAGCCTAGCTAATTCAAATAGCAGATTTGAGGTCTGTGAATAATTAAATATCAGACTTGTAAATACATTCTGATGTGTTAATTATTGCCAGGAAAGTCAAAGTAAGGCAAGCAATTAATTTGAGTAATAGTAACGTTACTGTCAGTAAAGTCAAGATAATTCACTTAGCGATTGTATTGTTCTTGAATTTGCATTCTTGCAAATAAGTTAAAATTACACTTTTCAAGATAGGGTACCTGGGGACGCTACAACATTAATAAGTAAAAACCTAAGTAAATCAAAATTAACATGCTAGTTTTGTCTTGGTCGAAGGATCCTAGGATGGCAGGTAAGAACCGCAAACGGAGAACAAGAGCAACTAACAAAAAGGGGAATACAGCGTGGCAATTTAAATACACCCCATAATAAAAACACAATCTCATTTTAATTCTAAAACCTTCCATTGAAGGAAATAACTATGGTTTGTGAAATCATAAACAATACACACGGTTCTAAGAACTATTTGTTCAATTGATAACAAGAATCATCGTAAATTGAAAAATTAGAATTATAGGTTGACGGGATTCTTTTAACAGTTAATAAGTCGCTGTATACTAAATAAGAGGCCGAATTTTTTTTTCATACAATCTAAACTTTTGCATTTTATAAACATATGAACACTTTGAATTCTAAAGTGCATCTCTAGCCGTCATCCACTTAAATTGTTGAAGTCTCACTGCTGTCAATATCACAAGAAAATTACAAATACTGAATGACCTAAAGAATAAACTGTGAAAATCCTTTTTTCGGGCTATACCGATCTTAGCAAAAACGAAATGCAATATTGAAATGAGTTTCAGCCTTAAAAAAGGAATTCGTTTGTGCGCATACCAATCTCATCTGCCATCCATCATTCCTCGACTAAATGGGCAATTAAAAAGAAACAGTCAACACGGTACGAGTGCGGCTACTGAACAGTATAATATTTTGTAATAAAACTAAATTTTAAACCTAAGCAACTGAGAAAGTATTATTCACACTTTCAACCCATAAATAAATTTTCAGTTTTCATATGAGCGTTTGTGACCTAGATTTCCAGTCCACAGTAATTTTTGGTGAGTTGAATTTTTGTCAATATAAGCCCATTACTGTAGCACCTCCATCGTAGCCCCTTACAAAATGACAGAGGCAATAGTATTTAATCTAAATAAGGATAACATTGGACCAAAATGTACACATTTGACAATTTTAAATCGTTAATTGAATTTTACAGTTGATTAGATAAGGAGAATTAGCATGTGTGAGTTTATTAAACGATTACTTCTATATTGTCACCTATAAAAATTAAGTAATACTAATCCACTAAAACAAAAGCGAATAAGGTTGGGTAGATAAAGTAAAACCATTTTATTTTAGATCTTTTTATATTTACACACATCATAAATGAAGCTATCACGTTCTATAAATTTTTCACTTCATAAGACAAAATTAGTAGTGGTAATTATATTAATCTATTCACACGTTCACAGTAAAAGTAACAAATAATTGTACATGCTTGATTGTTTCTCTAGTTCAACATTATGTGAATAAGTAACTTTATCGCTTGCTTATTACAACCAAGTTGGGTAATACAAAACCATTATGCAGACAAAGTTATCAATTTTAATAACATATTACATAATAAGGGTGGTAAGTACCCTGTTACGCACGAGGGCATTATTACTATCACGAGCCAACGAAGCGGGCAAGTGTCGTAATATAAACGAGAGCGTAGTAGAATTACCACTCGAGTTGTGTACTATGCTTTTTCTACTACTACATAGTAGAAAAGGAGTGACCTATGACTAATACAGAAGTACCACACGATAAGTACTTTTATTACCATTAAAAGTTAAAGCAAATAATTAGAACTAAAAAAAATTAGACCTCGTAACGCCATTGACTTTGTTACTCAACTTAACACCATGTTTAATTATAGTGTGATATTTTATTTTATAAACAGAAGTTATTATTCTCAAAAAATGATAAACTTAAATAAAGTACTAACCGAGTAATATCTGTCAGTTAAAGAAGGTACTACTGATATACATTTTTGTATTTGGAACTAGTGAAATTTATGAACCATTTTTGCAGTTTACGATAATGGACTATGATTTTTAACACTGAAGTAAATGGAATATATACATATTTGAGTTTCGATGGCTTTCACGAAGCTTCCTAATTATAAATCGTTTTTTCAAATTTGTGAGAGCGTGTGTGAGTGTGTGCGCGCCTGTGTGTGTGTGTGTGTGTTTGTGCGTGTGTGTCTGTGCTTTGTTTGATTTGTTCGGTTTGTTCGGTTTGTTCGGTTTGTTCGGTTTGTTCGGTTTGTTCGGTTTGTTCGGTTTGTTCGGTTTGTTCGGTTTGTGCGGTTTGTTCGATTTGTTCGGTTTGCTCGGTTTGTTCGGTTTGTTCGGTTTGTTCGGTTTGTTCGGTTTGTGCGGTTTGTTCGGTTTGTTCGGTTTGTTCGGTTTGTTAGGTTTGATCGGTTTGTTAGGTTTGATCGGTTTGTTCGATTTGTTCGATTTGTTCGGTTTGTTCGGTTTGTTCGGTTTGTTTGGTTTGTTTGGTTTGTTTGGTTTGTTTGGTTTGTTTGGTTTGTTTGGTTTGTTTGGTTTGTTTGGTTTGTTTGGTTTGTTTGGTTTGTTTGGTTTGTTTGGTTTGTGTGTGTGTGTGTGTGTGTGTGTGCGCGCGTGTGTGTGTATGCCTGTCTGCGTGTGTTTTGGATTTGGATATAACGTCCAGTATTTACAAAAGTTATATCAAATTGATTGATTAATTAGATTCTATTATATCAAAATGTTGATAGTTCCAGTAGCGCGAATAAATTTTGGATTGTGGAAATGAGTAGTATACAATTGAATAATAATGGTACCAGTACTTAACCTACAGTAGTAGTTAGATACGTGAATATTTTTGTTCTTACCACCAACAAAAACTTGGAGTCTTGGTAACATATTTTCCACACGTTTAACCATTCTGCTACAAGGTATAACGTTATGAAGTTAAAAAATCAAACCATCTTTCCAAAAAGTGTCGTAATCATCAGTAAGATCAAGAATCAGTTTTAAGTTTCTTTTGAAAAACATTTTCAATATGTGCAGTTATAGCTAGAACAATTTCCCTTTTCTCGGAAACCAGATTACAGAATAGAAATTTGTTCATATCGGTGTGTATATGTTCCACGTTATAAATTCTTCGCCAAAGCGTTGTAACGCTTAATAATAATGAACTTGATTTGTAATTAGTAGCGTCATGAGGATTTTTTCTATCTTGTAGTACAGCAATGACTAGCTTTTCTAATTACGGTAGAAAAAATATTACTAAAGAAAGATAATGATAACCACTTTTTCCGAAAATGTTGAAGAAGCTATGTGCTTTTTGATTAAATTGCATATTCAAGTCCTATATTGAAAAGGAACTGGAAACTTTTTCAGACCATGAGATATCTTTCTAATTTTTACTACTTTTTTGAATTTCAAAATGTTATCTTTATATGATTCAATAGAATTAGATACGTTTACTAATTTTTGTGAAATCAAATTTAGGTTTATGTGTCAATTAGAATGATGCGTTTGTTTATTGTTAGACAATTTATGAAGTAAAGACTAACCACTTTTTCTTGAGTGTGTAAAAATCAGACTTTCGATTAAAGAATTCAATTTTTCTTTTCTTGTTTTGTTTAGCAAGTTTAAAGTCGCATCTGTATTTTTTAGAAGGATTTTCTTGGTAAACTTTGTATAAGGTATTATTTTCGTCTGACCAATCAGGAATGTGCTCTTCATGACAACCTCTACATAATGTGCGCTTTGCACCGGCTTTTATTAACCCAATAAGTCTATTATAGTTTCTCATCTCAGGTCTGTGGCGACTGTGTCGAAAATCTCCTAAAACAAAACGATTGGTGGAAAGAGGTTTCACTTGTGAAAGGGTGCAGATCTGGATTATAATCACCTTTTTCAAGGCATCAAATATTATGTGTAGATCATTCAATTTCATCCATGAAACTAAATTTAATCAAATGCTGTCATTATCTGCATATCTAATAGTATTATGTGGTAGTCTAAGTACCCTCTATATAACGCAGGATTCGGAAATGTACAATTTACATTAGGTGATTTATAGACATTAGCAGTATGAACACCTCCAAGCTTGACAATTAAATCAAAATGTCAGATAAAATTTCCTTATAAATAATTTGATAATCAAACAGGTTGCTATTTCATGTATTGAACTGTTGATTGTTTGTAACTAATCCATGGGTCTACTAAATTACCGTTACATTTGCATCATTTTGTATTCTAATTCTGCTCATATAATCATGTCCCTAAAAATACCTTCAATATTTATTTGCAAAATATTAAAAATTCTTTCAAGGGCCCTGAGGTGATTTGACAGGAAAAGGTCTCATTGTATGATACGTGTAAAATTTGGTTTATAAATTTATGGTCTTTAGTTACGACTCATCCTGTATGTTATTGGAAAATGGCAACATTGTCAATAAAATTCGTTCTTAGTAGGAGATTTTTCAAACATGTGATCGTTTTAAAATTCAGTATTGGTAGAAATTAATCTTCTTTCTTTTGTGATTTTCTGGTACCTTGATAGAGGAAGGAGAACGCCATTTTGGCAAGAAATCCAATGCGTAGTTAGAAGCAAATGGAAAATTTGGAAAAGCTGTTCTTAAAAATTTGATTGAATTTTTCAAGTAAAATTTTAACTCAGCCTGTTGCTGGTTTTAATCTTTTCCATATAAATAAATCCTGTTGGGATTTCAATTTTAGTTCGGCTTTAATTTTTTTGTTTCTACTACACCTTAGCTTCGGTCAAGAGGTAAGCTACTCACTTTCTTTTCTTATTTACTAGACATAACTTTGAAATGCATGTGTACATGTTTTGAAATTTTAATACAGCATAAACATCATATTTTTATAAAAATGTGGGTATTGATTTAAATTCTAACACAGTTGTCTTATATAGGTTTTTTTGGTCCTTTACATTTACTGAAGATTAACATCTTTCGTGCTTCCATAAGAGACAGTTAAACCGTTTCTGACAGCACATTTGGATATCATTCGTCCGAGGGTGAAATATTAGTTATGGGTCTTCGAACCTGAATGGAAACAGTCTACGATTACTCCTTCTCATAGTATCTTCCGAATTAACTGAAGAAATATACGTTACACCTACGACTAGTTTCGGATAAGTATTATTGTTATACGCATACAAAATTTTACCTGCGGTGAGTGACTTTTGTTAGCTTTTCTACATAACGAGGCTCTCATCTATACTTTACTGAAATTCTTATAACAATTACATTACTGTGCTTGTTACTTGTATTAGTGTGTTTCCGCAATTATCTTAATCCTGAAATTAATGCTTATACGTTACTGTTAAACATTTTCTTAGTAATCGAGAGTAATACTATACATTTGTACCTGTAAAAGATAATTTGGGTTATTCCAAAGTTTCGCTTATACTTACATTTAACTTTGCAATAAAATTTGTATTTTATCTCTCAATTTCTAACTTTTCTTATGTACTAGCTTTATTCTGATAAATAACCGTAGTTGTTCAACCGTTAGAACTACCTGTGTTTACTGTACATGCAATCAGCTGTTCAGTTGACGGAATGCTGCTAGTTGAGTTTAAATATACAATGTATGTCAAAAAATTATGCTAACTGCTGGGGTTTCAATTACTGTGTAAATCAAATTGAATATTTATTTATTATCATTGAATTTGTATAACATTTGTTATTTTTTTTTTTGATTACAATTTTAATATTTGTTTAGTATAAAACTGTTTGAAGTAGGATTTACTAATTTGAATCTTTTGTTGGTAGCCTATCCTTACCAATAAATGTGTCATTCTGTGTTGCTTTGTTAAATTCTTGTACTGCAATTGCCAAATCGGTAATAAACTTGGCCTTTCTAAATTTCCTAAACGCTCCATGCTTATTATTTTGTCTGTAATGCTCATAGTAATTTTACTGAAGAATATTTTGTGCTTACATAAGTAAACAACAGGGTAGACATCTAGTGCTAATTTTCGCTTTATATTTGGGGTTTATTTGCGTCCGGTTGATTGGAAACTGATAAATTAGTCCAACGGAGAGCTCTTCGTGGAATTTCGGATCATTATAACTATATGTTTGGGTATTCTTTTCTTTTAGGGTCAACACTAGATGCCGAACCGTATTGTGTCTGAGTATGTAAATTTTAAGTACACTTCATAGTTTTGTTTTTAGTTTTGGTGGAAAGGTAAGTTGATTACTGCTGGTTTATTTCATAGATATAGTGTCTCTGATGTATATTGATTAATGTATTGGGAATATTTCCTGATAGAATTGTATTTAGCTCTGCGAGTTGGCGCTCTATAAAATGTTTTGTGTTAGATATTTACGAAAATTTAATTATTATTATAACATTTATACTATTGTACGTTGGGGTATATTAAACAATCGTAAGTTATTTCGTTAACCCGTGATCTACGATCAACTTCCTAGCCAGTCCTTTGTCAGTGTGGACTTCGTTCACCATTTTCTTTTAGCTGTCTATTTTGTCCTATGTGGCCGTAGCCCTTTTCTTGATAGAGGGGCGATATAAAATTAAATCAAGTGGTGGCCTTTTTAAATTATATGTATCTCTTTTCTCCTGCCAAAACGCCCATGCATCCAAGTGCTTAACCGACCGACTAAGCTTCCGGCTAATTCCTTATTCTATGTTACAGCACCTTAGCCACAATTTCTACCAATATCCCTTTGTGCACGTAACAAGTAGAACAATGTTTCGTCCTTGATCGCCGTCTCCCATCTGCTCTACGTGATTGTTCTATTGTGTAAATCAACTTATTTGTGCAACGCTAGCGAACCCGTTCTCAGTGAAGCTATTCAGGACCACACGCGTAATTACGGTTTGTCATTGTGTAACCAATGCCCATCTGTTTTACCAATATATTTCCTAGTGTCGCTCAAGATCTCAATCTATCCTACTCGATGTGAAGAGGAAAGTTTCTATTATAACCGTCGTCGCCCATCAGGACCTGGAGTTGCGATCTGACTAAAATTTTATTTGTTATTATTAATCTTTCTTATTTATTTATTTATTTATTTCCGCAACAAATATTTTATTTTTAGACGTGCGTAACTTTCTGTTCGTAGAGGGACAATCGACGTTTATCTCACTATTTTCACAGTTTCATATAGTTAAGTTATTGTCTTGGTTCAATTTCATTGGAACTTTAACAAATTAACATTGTTATGACTCTCGAAGAACTTTCTGGAAAAAAATACATATCCCTCTCTCAAATAGCACTTAAATTTAATCACATGATACGCTCTAACTAACTTTACAATTTTTCCACCTAAAGGGAAAATTATTGTAAATATCCGTTTGATGATCAAACTTGTCAATCCATTAAAAATGCAGGTATGTGCGTGTTCATGTGCGTGTACGTGTGCGTGTGTGTGTATACGCCTTTGCAAATGCGTTTCATATACATACTTATGAACTAAGTTTCTACACCACCAGTCATCTTTAGTGGTAGTGAATCTAATATGTAATGGGGGAGAGGGGTAAATGTGTTTTTTTCGGCCCCAATAACTCACATAACTGAGAGGAAATCGTATTCAAACTTAGCACCCAGTTTTTTAGAATCAGTGATTTTGGTAGATCTGCAGGATTAGAAGTAAGAGGAGTAAACATGCCGCAGGAACTCCAAGGAATGCGATTGTACGCAAATTTGGCAAAGCATTTAAAGTTAAATATCTAGATTTTGCTGATTTGTGGTGATGGTAAAGTTACGGAGTAAGAAACAAGGTAGTGTAACAGGTGCAAGTTCAAAATTTTGCGCTAAATTATACGAGATTTGATAGTTATATGTTATTTTGTAGGTAAAGAAATGGTTGTTGTATGTAAATGTATTTAATAATAATATGAGAAGTTTGAATTTATTTTCAATGAGCATTTACATGATTAATTGTAAGGCTTTTAAATAAACGCGGTAGTTTGCAGAAGCATACATGATTTTTAGAGAGAGAGGAAGACGCAGTAACAGTCGCTTTACGGAAGCGGTCAGAGTTGGGTTGATAGTAACCAAAGAGGGTAATAGTCAAGTAACCCTTATTTTATAAATAATATAAGATAACATTTAGTGTATAATAGGGAAGAAGTAAAAAATACCTTCCTTATTAAAATAATAAGAGGCTAAGCAAACACATTGAAAATAGTGTCAAGTTGGTGATAATAAAAAAATTATGCAATAACTTAAAATCGTTTAAAGGTTACGCAATAATAAAAAATCACCTTTTCTGTACGTACCGATAGTATGGCATATATCTAGTGTAAGAAATTAATATATAAAAAACAATAACTCGAATTAATTGATGTTCAAAGAAGCGTTGCTCATAAAAGTGATGGAAAGAAAATTGCAATAGACTCAATAGACCTCAAAAAAGATGTAAACAAGATATCGTGGGAACAAAAGAAGCAAGGCACCAAGTCTGCATCATAAGCCCAATTACGTCATCGGCTTGGTCACATTACAGTTACGTTATCGGATTTCAACGGAGCAACAGATAAATACTATTTCTAATAGTGTAAATAAAGAAACGTTTATGTGTTTTATTTTCTCTGAATTTGAATTTGAATATCAAAATTGAACGGAAAACATTCTATTCAATTTTGATAAAGGCTTTTTTGTTGCATATTAGTATTAACAATATTACTTATAATTAAGGTATGATTGTTATATGTCGTAAACAAAACAGTTCTGCACTGCGAATTTCAGTATAACGTTTGATTTATTTTTGTTATTAAAGACTATTAATATTAAAAGCTTTCATAAATATTGAACATATAAATGCGGAAGGAAGTAAACTCAATAGAAATCCAGATAAATAAGAAAACCAAAAGTTAGTATAATTGTGGTCATTGATAACGGTAATCATTTCCTTTGCATTTGAGCTAGCTGGCGCATTTTGATATAGCAATAATCCGATGTAGCGTAAATATTAATGTTCATTTAAGCAAACTGAAATTAAATAACAAGCGAATTAAAATTAAACTAGTAGATGATATCTTTATAAATCAATCAATTATTAAGAATTGTAAAATAACCCTAACATTATCCTTTATAGCGGGGTGGAATTAAACACAAGCAATAACCAAAGGTATTACGCCCGTTGCAGTTGGTAGATTTGATTACCGTTTTGGCCGCGATATCTTACAAACTAAAATAGCCGTTGCATTGAAATTTTATTTGAGTGTTTGGACTTTTATCGTTTATATATATATATATATATATATATATATATATATATATATATATATATATAACAGGGTCCGCCAATAGTGCGTGGACGAAGCTTTATGAGTGTATACAATATCGTTTTCAAAATTATTTATTGCAGGATTGTGTGGATCTTTCGGGTTACAATTAGAAAATATTTTCGCAAAATTACTACTCGTATACAGGGTATTACAACACAAAGTTATATTTTTTAATTGGAACATACCGTATATTATTATAAATTTGGATTCCCTGGTTAATTTTAAGGGACTTTATTCACTATATGAGGTATCTTAAATGCGCAATTTAGGCGCTGCATTCCATTTTTGAAAATTTAGAGGTTGAAAAGAAAAATTGTAACAACCGTATTGAGAAATGTGTAACACAAAAATTTTAATGGTTGATTAGTCATAGACTGTGCTACATAAAATCGTAAAAATAGTACTATTATCTTATTTAATTTTCGAGATATCGTAATGCAAAGTTAAGATTTTCAATCATAGATAACTTGATTTTTTAAATGGAAAGGTATACATTGTTTTACATTGTTAGATAGGTCATTTAATTACATTTTTTTATGATATAACATTGTTAGTATTTATGTTTTGCCATTTTTTGATAATCCAGCTTTTTTACTGAATTTGCAAAGTTTAAGATTTTTAATCATAGATAACTTGATTTATTTAAATGGAAAGGTATACGTTGTGATACATTGATAGATAGGAAATTTAATTACAATTTTTTTGATATAACATTGTTGGTATTATTTTTTGCCGTTTTTTGATAATCCAACTTTTTTACTGAATTTATCGATTTTGGAAGAAAACAAAATTAAATTAAATATTCAAATTGTCGACCACGCTGATTTAGGCAATACTTCTTTTAATAAAAGAAGCTTCAACCCGATCTAACATATTAGGAGTAATTGTAGCAAAAACATTTCTAATTATCAATTTCATATTCTCAGCAGTTGTTGGTTCTTCCTCATATACTTTATTCTTCACAAAGCCCCAAAGAAAAAAATCCAATGGAGTTATATCGGGAGATCTAGCTGGCCAAGGTATCGGTCCTTTAATTTAACCACTGGGTTACAATTCTGGCATGATGAGGAGGTGCCCCGTCTTGTTGGAAAAACATACCTCTTCTTTGAGCCAAAGGTACATTCTCCAATAAATGATATAATTCGTTTTCTAGAAAATTATGATATTCTACCCCAGTGAGTGTGCCATTGAAAAAAAAAGGACCAACAATAGTTCCGCCGAATATACCTGCCCAAACATTCACTGACCATTTATTTTGAGAGACTAACCGAAATTGGTGTGGATTTTCATTTGAATAAAATGAAAATTATGTCTGTTCACAAATCCATTTCGATGAAATGTACATTCGTCGGTAAATAATATCCCCGATATAAAATTTCGTTCGCATTTAACTGTTGAACCCACTGGCAAAATTAATTCGATTTTGAAAATGTTGTTCTTTCAGCTCTTGATGTAATTGTACATGATAGGGGTGAAATTTATTTTTCTTTAACATTCGTCTCACGGAAGTTTGACTGATTTCTAAATTGTCACTTAATTTCGGAATACTAACGTGGGGGTTTTCAACTGTAGCTGCAAGTACACGAAATTCATTTTCTTCATTTGTAATAACTTTAGCTCTTTCGTTTTAGGATATCCAACACTTCCAGTACTTTCAAATCTTTCTAAAAGATTGCAAAACGATTCTTCTCTTGGTTGTCTTCGATCAGGATAACGCTGCCCGTAGATTCGACGGGCCAATAAACAATTTTTGTTTGATTCTCCAAGCACAAATATCATGTCAACTAATTCATTTTGCAAAAAATTACTCATTATAATTCTTAAATAAACGTATTATGTATATGATGTTCGTAAAGTTAAGCGTCAAACATTCACACTGCAATAAAGTAATTAACTCAGTTACGTTTGAACATACACGCGAAATGACAAAACAGATACTATTGCTGAATTTTGTTTCTAATATTATTTTGTTTTCATAGCTTGATGTGATTTAAACAATTATACATACATATGTAAACCTACGAAAATCGACAAATTCAGTAAAAAAGCTGGATTATCAAAAAACGGCAAAAAATAAATACCAACAATGTTATATCAAAAAAATTGTAATTAAATTTCCTATCTATCAATGTAACACAATGTATACCTTTCCATTTAAATAAATCAAGTTATCTATGATTAAAACTCTTAAACTTTGCAAATTCAGTAAAAAAGCTGGATTATCAAAAAACGGCAAAACATAAATACCAACAATGTTATATCAAAAAAAATGTAATTAAATTTCCTATCTAACAATGTAAAACAATGTATACCTTTCCATTTAAAAAAATCAATTTATCTATGATTGAAAATCTTAAACTTTGCATTACGATATCTCGAAAATTAAAAAAGATAATATTACTATTTTTACGATTTTATGTAGCACAGTCTATGACTAATCAACCATTAAAATTTTAGTGTTACACATTTCTCAATACGGTTGTTACAATTTTTCTTTTCAACCTCTAAATTTTCAAAAAATGGAATGCAGCGCCTAAATTGCGCGTTTAAGATACCTCATATAGTGAATAAAGTGCCCTTAAAATTAACCAGGAATCCAAATTTATAATAATATACGGTATGTTCATTTAAAAAATATAACTGTGTGTTGTAATACCCTGTATACGAGTAGTAATTTTTGCGAAAATATTTTCTAATTGTAACCAGAAAGATCCCACTCCATCCTGCAATAAATAATTTTGAAAACGATATTGTATAAACTCATAAAGCTTCGTCCACGTACTATTGGCGGACCCTGTTACATATATATATATATATATATATATATATATATATATATATATATATATATATATATATATATATATATATAAGTTGTTAATCGTGGCTGATTAAGTTAAAAACAATAAGAAAGATTTAGTGGGTAGCAGCCAAGGTTGTGGGGCTAGTTTAAAATAAAGAAAAGATCCTTTGTTCAAAGGGAAGCTTTCGGTAAATTTATTACCTTTGTCAACCAATCTACAAGAAGTTATGCGTTGATAATACATATAAATTAAGATAAGATAATAACTTACGATCGTGGATACAGTTAAAACATTGAGCAGCATTGAAAGAAGATATTTCAATTTAAATTTGAATTAGATGTCAAAATCAATTTTGGACTTTGACAAAAAAATTAAAATTATTGTCATAGTTATAGGAAAAACAAAGAAAATGGTTATGAAATCAATGTATTAGTAGATTAATATGTTGAATGTGATTGTGTGATAAGTGTAAAAGTGTTATGAATAGGATTATTTAAGATTATTTGATGTCTATTATTACATAGGACTCTTACTTCTATGTGGGACATTCTGGATTTTAATACCAAATAGACCTATTCGTGATAACTCTTTTACGCTAAACAAAATGGTAAAATCCACACAAAATAAATCCCTTCTGCCACTAAGGGTTAATCCGTTAATGGTTCATCCTATGATTTCTGTGTTTATCTAGATAAAGTATGTTAGAATAAATTATGTTTAAATTTTGAGTGTCACTTCTCTTATTCATTACATAGTCTGTACAGCGTATATGGGCCATTTCTAAAAACTTTCTTTTGAAGAAATTTGATTCAGAGGTCAAGACTTGCACTTTGTCGAAATCAGGGCTGTGTCCAGTGGAATGTACGTGTTGTGACAAAGCACAAGCAGTGACATAAGAGTCAGAAAAGATGCTTGTTATTTTGTGTGGATTTCTTATTGTTTTATATATATATATATATATATATATATATATATATATATATATATATATATATATATATATATATATATATATATATCGACGTCATATCAGAAGGCTTATGAACCAAAAGTTAATTTTACAGGAAATGAAAAAACGTTTAGTAAATGGGTGTTTTGGAATAAATTGCTGATTTTGCTAATATCACAAGATTAATACCATCGATTTTTACAGAAAGTAACACAACTGGTGTAAAACCAAAATTTTACTGGTTTGTGCTCCATACGCCCTTCTGATATTAGGAATATGAGTAATGCTTAATGAATTTGTTTGAATAAAAGGCGTATATGCTAAAAGTAATACTTTATTAGGAGATCTAAAACTACTACGTAACAAAATTTAATTACGGTGCCTTTTCTCTTGATAAGTTGCTCCTTTACTTGCTGTAAGGACATTTCGTCATCCGATTCCTCCTCATCGGTTTCCTGGGTAGTGTTTATTACTGGCAAAGACAAATAGAAATTTTGTAGTCTTTCGTAATTACAGCATCTTTTCCATTGCATAGAAACACTAAATTATCGTATTTTTTCTTTTTATGGGAAGTTTTCTGAATACAAGCAATACAACAGTGTTGGGATCATACTTAGATTTACGGCCTTTGCAAGTTGTTGTAACACTTGAAAATTCTTCTTCCAATCCTCATTTTTATATAACAAGGTGTTAGGTTTGGATTTTCTACTCGAATCCACTTTACTCGTTTCCAATTTATTGTATTTTCTTTAGTGCCCTGGCTTTTTATAACCATGTTTTTGCTGCAGTTCTTTGTAATTTATGAAGAAGTGTAATCAACATTTTACCTTGTAAGGTCTTTTCTTAGCTGCCAATTTTATTACATTAATCCAGTCGTTTGGCCAGTAAATTTTAGCATATTCGGCTGCGTGCTCAATCGTAGCGTGCATAGAATCACACTGCATGTGCGTGTGCCCCGGCTCAGAAATTTGAAATCTATTATTTCAATATTCTTTATGGTTTGGACAGCTTGGTAGAGCATGTACACCATAATGGCATTTCTGTTTTGGCCTGGGCAACAGTCTGAATGTAAAACCACGTGCTTCTTATCTGCGGGTAGTTCTTCAAGGAACTGTCTTACACAGGTAGCAATTTCATTTGCACCTCTTTTTCCTTCAAATTCCGGCCAAATATAGCAGTAACCCTGTTTACGTGCCACGTCAAAAACAGTCAAATTAAAGGTTGCAAGTTTTCGCTTATAAAAAATAGGTTTAGCGTGAAGTAGTGGACTATAGAGAACTGCTTCAAGGTCGAAGTTTGCTGATACATATTCTACATTTTCTTTTGCCTTCTCAGCGTCTTTGGACTTCTCATTATTGGCTGTTTCTTTTCTGCGAATGTGCAAATCATATTCCCGAACCTTTTCGGGGTTTTGTCATTTTCTGGAAGCAACTCAAAATGGTGACACCAGCATTGGCCCTTTCAGGAATATGAAATGCAATGTTTTTTAATTAAAAGTTCTTTATATAGTGCAAATGAAATTGGTTTCGTATTATTTTCGGTTCAGTGGTCTTTGTAGAGATCATACATTTTTTGCCTATTAAGTATGGCTTCAAGATATTCTTTTTTTGTATCTTTTCTGCACCAGTGTGCAGGAACTCGTGGAAATGAATCAATGGGGTCAGTAGCAAACTTTATGTGTTCTTCGGATATCTTTATACCAGGCGTATGCCGTCCTCTTCTATCAGGTGATGGAACACCTGTTCTACTTCGTTCTGATTTTTGCAATGCAATTCGTACAAATTTTTCAGATATGTCTAGAGTCTGCAGGAAAAAGCTCTTACACACTCTGTGATTGATCCCGTCGACTGTGAAGGAATATGTCTGAGAAAATTGTCTGCGCGAATTTTCTTTTCTGCTTCTAGCAACACCTTTTCGAGCAACGTGGGAAATAATGTAATCTCTTTGCCTTTCTGTGTTTCCCATTTTCCAAAAATTTTTACATAAAATCTCCTTGCAGACATCTGGTATATTTTCGCTGCATTTTAGTGAACAAGGACACACTGTCTGTAAGTTTTTCGACTTTCTTTCGTCACGAATTTGTCCTGTAGTTCTTTTGTAGCGTTTTCCTGAATTCTTATTTAGTTTTCTAATATGCAAAGCCCATGTTTCTGGTTGCTTCCGTTTATGTCTTTTTCGCTTTTCTTTACAGTTAGTCATTTCTGCTATAGCAGTGGTTTCGTGTTCATTTCTACTCAAAGTATTTTCGGCGTCAGAATCTTGATTTTCAGATAGGTTTGGTTCGTATACTGGGTCCTATCGCTATCGTATCCGTTTTCTGAGACCGGTAAAACAATAACTTCGTCAATAACTGAAAGTAAATTAATATTACCGCACTGAAGACTCAAATTATCAAACAGGTGTATAAAAATAATAATACCTATGTCGCCATCAGTCGATTTACTGGTGTCTGATACAGGATCAATTTCAATATAGTTTATTGACTGGACAACAAAGTCACCAGCGGGACGGCAGCTATCTGGTAGAACTTTCCGATTTGTAATGCCTATAGATAAATTAAGTTTAGTTATCTTGTTTTTTTTTGACCTCTTCGATTATTTAATTTTAATTGGGTATGAAGTTGTATTCAAGATATTGATTTAAACTAACGTTTCGAGACTTTGTTATTCTTCGGTATTTATTAATTAACTAAAATAATATAACGAATGTCAGATCGTGCATAATAAATAATTAAAATTTTTTATTTAATCGTAATCTTGCTTTAAATAAGCTAAGCTATGTATTGTGTATTTGTGCGTTTAAAATGAATAAAACAAACAAAAATATAATTTTCATGCAGCGTGACTAGACATTCAAGACAAGAAAAAAATATAAGTTTTACTACCTAAAATATTGAAACTTGTAAACCGCGATAGCTGAAACGATCGAATGTTGTTATCTTGCACATGCTGCATTTAACTTTGTAATTTTGCAGGTATATTTAAACGTTTTTAACGTTTAGTCATGGTCATGGTCTCAAACTTACCCGCTTCTTTAACGTGTTGAATTTCCTGGGTCTCATAGAAGTCATTAAGGTTGATTGATATTTTGGCGAATCAATTTTATTTAAGTTTACGCCACCTACAACAAATACCACGCAAGTTAAAAGTAATTCTTAACAATAATCCGACTCCTGAAACGGCAGTACTATCAGCATAAAAATACCTGATTCGACATTTGCCTCATTCAGAGCAAGCTGAAGGATACGTTGGCTTCTAGTGGGCCACCGGTACATCCTGTTTTATGAATTTTATGCAGAAACACAACACTACACAATTTTAACTGGACAAACTTCTCATAAAATTTAAGGTTATGTGAAAAAAGCGGTTATGCGAGGACGTATAATATCGTCTAATCGTTATAAGAACCAAGAGAGGAATATCAGAAGGGCGTGTGTACATACGCCTTTCTGATATTATAATTTACAAAATTGGTTCATACGCTTAACTATAATTGGTTTGTATAACAACTTAAAGTTTCTCAATTTGTACGCCCTTCTGATATATCATGCGGATTGACTAAATACTCACATACGCCCAAAAACAAAAATCGGGTATAGTGGCGCTTATGCCCTTCTGATATGACCCTCGAATTATATATATATATATATATATATATATATATATATAATAAGTTTATTGGGTATCGGCTTAGAAAATTTTTTTATTGATTTTTGTCAAATTTTCCTGTGATTACAGGCTTCATCAGGACTAAAACTAACAAAATTCTCTAAATTATGAACAATACTTAATTAATACACTTACATCTTAAAAGTAAATTTCGTTGAATGATGTATAATATAATTTTGAGGTGTAAAAACAATGTGTCAATTAGAATGTAATCTGAGCTAACTAAACTATATTAATAAAGGACAATTCTAAATCAAGTAACAAGTATTAAAGCGTGTCACTATATGAAAGGCTGTTTATATTTATATACAATGAATTATTGGATTTTAAGTTTTGTAAATTAAAAATAGACCAGCATAACTCGTGTTTAAATGATTAGTGTCAGACTTAAAATTCATTGTCTCATTATTATTAATGTGAAACATTTCAAGGAAGAGTCTCTCACTATAGTTTTCTGCTTTGTCAATTATTTTTACCTCGTTAAATTTAATAGTATGATCTAGATCTAAACTGTGAACTGTTAAAGCACATCTCTTCTTTTGTAATTTACAGTCACTTTTGTGTAAAGCTATTCTACTTTTCAGCCAGTTAGTTGTGTGCTATGTAACACAAATTGCAGACATTGCATGGTATGGAATAAATTACGTTGGACTCTAGTTCTGTGGGTGTTTTATCTTTAATTTTTGAAAATAAATTGTTAATTGTGTTTATGTTATAAAAACTATTTTTATGTTTTTGAATTTAGCGAAAATTTTGATTATTTTGTTACTAATTTGTGGTACAAAGGGAAATTTTTATATAAAATTAAGTTAGGATCAATTTGGTCCGCTATCTTGTTTTAGTATTATTTACAACATTATGAAAAAGTAAATTATTAATTAAGTTTCTTGGATAATCATTATTAACAAGAACATCACTCAGTTTTTAAGATTTTGTGTATTAATGACGGATGTACAATATTAATTATTCTATTTTTAAACCTAAAATGATATTTCTTTTCATAAAGAAAGGGTGGCTAGAATAATAATTTATGTATCTACCGAATTGGTGGGTTTGATGTACCAATCAATAATTAAATTATTATTTTGTTAATTAAATGCATATCCAAGAATGGAACACTATTATTGATTTCATGTTCTACAGTAAATTGTATATTAGGGTTGTAATTGTTAAAAACACTTAAAATGTTGTCTATTTGTTCTCTAGGGCCTATTAAAATTAAATCATCTACGTATTTTTTTATTAAAGTCACTTTACAAGTAAGTTTTGGTAGACTAACATCTATAAGATCATCTAATACAATTTGAGCTAGTATCGGACTTAATGGAGATCCCATAGGTGTACCAAAAATTTGTTTGTAAAATTTATCCCTAAAGGTAAAATAGGTGTTATCAAAAATAAATTCAATTATACTAATAAAAGTGTGGTTTGGAATATTAACGTGATTATGAATGAACGTCCATTCTTCTAATGCTTTCTAAAACTAAACTTAATGGAATGTTAGTAAACAAAGAGACAACATCTAAAGAAAATAATGAATGGTTAATTGGAATTTTGAAATTATTGTAAGTTTTGGAAAAAGTAAAAGAGTCTTTAATATTATAGTTTGTGTTATTACCCAAAGCATTAAAAGTACTTGTGATAACCATTTCGAAAGTTTGTATGTTGGTGAACCAATTGAAGCTACTATGGGACGTAGTGGACAATTTTCTTTATGAATTTTTGGTAATCCATAGAACTTCGGAGGAATTCCATTGTAGGTGCACATTAGTTTATATTGTGCATCAAATCACTTGTGAATTTTTAAGTTGGAAATTATTTTGTTATATTTGTTTTGGATAGTTAAAGTAGGGTCTCGAGGAATTAGTTTATATGTTTTAGTATCTTTTAGTAATAGTTCTCCTCTGTTAACGTAATCCTTATTATTCATTAACACTGTCACATTGCCTTTATCTGCTCAGTACTAAAATTTCTTGATGTTGTTTTAGAAATTTTTAGTTGCAATAAAGCCTTTTGATAAACGTCCAATGGTTGGGGAGGTGTTTTGTAATAATTGCTAAGAATGTTGATAGCTTTGGCTCTTAGAGTGTCTTTAGCTTCTTTATCTGTGGCTTCTATGATGGCTTCGCTTTGAGCCAATAGTAAAGGTAAATGAATGTCTTTCTTTAGTGGTTTTATACTAAATTTTGGACCTAGTGCTAAAAATCATTAATAATAGCAGGGACAGTTACATCTGTTAGGTTTTAATCCATTTTTGTTTATTGTTGCTCTTGGGAGTATTATCTTCATTGTTCTTAATTAGAGCATTTAGTTTGTTAATATTTGAATTTTTTACCTTCTCAAATATTTTTTTATATGATGTAGATAAAGTGGCTTTAAATTGATCGATGGAATCTATTTCTAATTTTGTACAACTTCAAGCCTTAGTTTATTAATGTTATTTAGACAAAAGTTAATATCTAACTTGGTAATTGTGAGTTCAAAGTTAATGATTTGTAGTCCTACTCTATTATTAAATCTGTGTATTTTCTTGCAACTTGTGTATGATTGGTTGACATCAGGTTTGTGAGGTTTTTAAAATTTGTTTTATATGATTCGGTAACAGATTTAACGATTTACATCTTGTGAGGAAAATGAGTCTATTCCTTAATTTAGCTAATTGAACATTCAGTCTTGACCATTGTTTCAATTTCTTGTTCATATTAATCCCATAGGTGGTAGTAATGTAATCGTAGAACCCCATATTAATAATTATAAAAGCAAAGTACTGGCCGTATTTTTAGATTATAATAAGTTTATTGGGTATCGGCTTAGAAAAATTTTTTTATTGATTTTTGTCAAATTTTCGCTGATTACAGGCTTCATCAGACTAAAACTAACAAAATTCTCTAAATTATGAACAATACTTAATTAATACACTTACATCTTAAAAGTAAATTTCGTTGAATGATGTATAATATAATTTTGAAGGTGTAAAAACAATGTGTCAATTAGAATGTAATCTGAGCTAACTAAACTATATTAATAAAGGACAATTCTAAATCAAGTAACAAGTATTAAAGCGTGTCACTATATGAAAGGCTGTTTATATTTATATACAATGAATTATTGGGATTTTAAGTTTTGTAAATTAAAATAGACCAGCATAACTCGTGTTTAAATGATTAGTGTCAGACTTAAAATTCATTGTTTCATTATTATTAATGTGAAACATTTCAAGGAAGAGTCTCTCACTATAGTTTTCTGCTTTGTCAATTATTTTACCTCGTTAAATTTAATAGTATGATCTAGATCTAAACTGTGAACTGTTAAAGCACATCTCTTCTTTTGTAATTTACAGTCACTTTTGTGTAAAACTATTCTACTTTTCAGCCAGTTAGTTGTGTGCCCTATGTAACACAAATTGCAGACATTGCATGGTATGGAATAAATTACGTTGGACTCTAGTTCTGTGGGTGTTTTATCTTTAATTTTGAAAATAAATTGTTAATTGTGTTTATGTTATAAAAACTATTTTTATGTTTTGAATTTAGCGAAAATTTTGATTATTTTGTTACTAATTTGTGGTACAAAGGGAAATTTTTTATATAAAATTAAGTTAGGATCAATTTGGTCCGCTATCTTGTTTTTAGTATTATTTACAACATTATGAAAAAGTAAATTATTAATTAAGTTTCTTGGATAATCATTATTAACAAGAACATCACTCAGTTTTTTAAGATTTTTGTGTATTAATGACGGATGTACAATATTAATTATTCTATTTTTTAAACCTAAAATGATATTTCTTTTCATAAAGAAAGAGTGGCTAGAATAATAATTTATGTATCTACCCGAATTGGTGGGTTTGATGTACCAATCAATAATTAAATTATTATTTTTGTTAATTAAATGCATATCCAAGAATGGAACACTATTATTGATTTCATGTTCTACAGTAAATTGTATATTAGGGTTGTAATTGTTAAAACACTTAAATGTTGTCTATTTGTTCTCTAGGGCCTATTAAAATTAAATCATCTACGTATTTTTTATTAAAGTCACTTTACAAGTAAGTTTTGGTAGACTAACATCTATAAGATCAAGACTGAATGTTCAATTAGCTAAATTAAGGAATAGACTCATTTTCCTCACAAGATGTAAATCGTTAAATCTGTTACCGAATCATATAAAACAAAATTTTAAAACCTCACAAACCTGATGTCAACCAATCATACACAAGTTGCAAGAAAAATACACAGATTTAATAATAATAGACTACAAATCATTAACTTTGAACTCACAATTACCAAGTTAGATATTAACTTTTGTCTAAATAACATTAATAAACTAAGGCTTGAAGTTGTACAAAATTAGAAATAGATTCCATCGATCAATTTAAAGCCACTTTATCTACATCATATAAAAAATATTTGAGAAGGTAAAAATTCAAATATTAACAAACTAAATGCTCTAATTAAGAACAATGAAGATAATACTCCCAAGAGCAACAATAAACAAAATGGATTAAAACCTAACAGATGTAACTGTCCCTGCTATTATTAATGATTTTTAAGCACTAGGTCCAAAATTTAGTATAAAACCACTAAAGATTCAAGACATTAACATTTACCTTTACATATTGGCTCAAAGCGATAGCCAAATCATAAAGAATGCCACAGATAAAGAGCTAAAGTACACTCTAAGAGCCAAAGCTATCAACATTCTTAAGCAATTATTACAAAACACACTCCCCAACCATTAGGACGTTTATTTTCAAAAAGCTTTATTGCAATAAAATTTCTAAAACAACATCAAGAAATTATTAGTACTCAGCAGATAAAGGCAAT
The DNA here is from genome assembly GCA_036346205.1 of Vesta saturnalis. Taxonomy (NCBI): domain Eukaryota; kingdom Metazoa; phylum Arthropoda; class Insecta; order Coleoptera; family Lampyridae; genus Vesta; species Vesta saturnalis. The sequence goes on from JARFJB010002048.1 coordinate 260,354, forward strand.
GTGAATGTTAATGAAAATAAGGATTACGTTAACTAGTTAGGAGAACTATTACTAAAAGATACGTAAAACATATAAACTAATATCCTCGAGACCCTACTTTAACTATCCAAAAAATTATATAACATTTAAATAATTTCCAACATTAAAAATTTTCACTAGTGATTATCCGATGCACAAATATAAACTATAATGTTGCACCTAAAGAATTCCTCCGAAAGTTACTTGGATTACCAAAATTCATAAAGATAAATTGTCCACTACGTCCCATAGTAGACAATTCAATTTAGGATTCACCAACATACAATTACTTTCGAAATGGTTATCACAAGTTACTTTTTAATGCTTTGGGTAATTAACACAAACTAATAATATTAATAGACTCTTTTACTTTTCCAAAACTTACAATTAATTTCAAAATTCAATTAACCATTCATTATTTTCTTTAGAATGTTGTCTCTTTGTTTAAACTAACATTCCATTAAGTTTACGTTTATAGAAATCATTAATAAGAAATGGACGTTCATTCATAATCACGTTAATATTCCAAACCACACTTTTATTAGTATAATTTGATATTTATATTTGAATAACACCTATTTTACATTTAGGGATAAATTTTACAAACAAATTTTTGGTAACATTCCTATGGGATCTCCAATTAAGTCCGATACTAGCTCAAAATTTGTAATTAGATGATCTAATATAGATGTTAGTACTAAACCAATAACATTTACTTGTAAAAGTAGACTTTAATAAAAAAAAATCACGTATTTTAGATGATTTAATTTTAATAGGCCACTAGAGAACAAATAGAACAAACATTAATTAAAAAAAGTGTTTTAACAATTACATTACCCTAATATACTTAAATTTACTGTAGAACATGAAATCAATAATAGTGATTCCATTCTTGGATATGTTACATTATAATATAAACAAAATTTAATAATAATTTAAAATTATTGATTTGGTACATTAAAACTAAAACCCACCAATTCGGGTAGATACATAAATTACTTTATTCTAGCCACCCTTATCTTTATGATTAAATGCTTATAATATCATTTAGGTTTAAAAATAGATATAATTAATATTGTTTTACATCCGTCAAATTAATACACAAAATCTTAAAAACTGAGTGATGTTCTTGTTAATAATGATTATCCAAGAAACTTAATTAATAATTTACTTTTTCATAATGTTGTAAATAATACTAAAAACAAGATAGCGGACCAAATTTGATCCTAACTTAATTTATATAAAAAATTTCACCTTTGTACCCACAAATTATGTAACAAAAATAATCAAAATTTTCGCTTTAAATTCATAAAGGTACATAATAACACTAGGTTTTATAACATAATACACAATGTAACAATTTATTTTCAAAATTAAAGATAAAACATTTCCCACAAGAAACTAGAGTCCAACGTAAAAAATTTTAAATTCCATACCATGCAACTGTCTGCAATTTGAAAATGTTTACATAGGGACACAAACTTAACTTTGACTAACAAGTAGAATAGCTTTAACAAATAGTGACTAGTAAATTACAAAAATAGAAAAGATTCTGCATTTAACAGTTCACAGTTTAGATCTAGATCATACTATTAAATTTAACGAGGTAAAAATAAATTGACAAAGCAAAACTATAGAATGAGAGACTCTTCCTTGAAATGTTTCACATTAATAATAATGATAACAACTGAATTTTAAGTCCTGACTACTAATCATTTTAAACACAGTTATGCTGGTCTATTTTAATTTAAAACACTTAAAATCCCAATAATTCATTGTACTATAAATGATAAACAGCCTTTCATATAGTGACAGCTTTAATACTATGTTACTTGATTTAGCAATTGTCCTTTATTAATATAGTTTAGATTAGCTCAGATTACACTTCTACATTGACTTACAATTGTTTTTCACCTAAAATTATTTATACATCATTCAACGAAATTTTACTTATTAAGATGTAAGTGTATTAATATAAGTATTGTTCATAATTTAGAGAATTTTAAAGTTAAAGTTAATAGTCCTGAGAGCCTGTAATCACAGGCGAAAATTTGACAAAAAATTCAATAAAAATAAATTTTCTAAGCCGATACCCAATAAACTTATTATAATCTAAAATACGGCCAGTACTTCTCGACTTTTATAATTATTAATAGGTTCTACGATTACATTCACTACCCCTATGGGATTAATATGTCAACAAGAAATTTGAAACAATGGTTCAAGACTGAATGTTCAATTAGCTAAATTAAGGAATAGACTCATTTTCCTCACAAGATGTAAAATCGTTAAATCTGTTACCGAATCATATAAAATTCAAAATTTTAATAACCTCACATAACCTGATGTCTTTAACCAATCATACACAAGTTGCAGTTTAAAAATACACAGATTTAATAATAGAGTAGGACTATCAAATCATTAACTTTCGAACTCACAATTACCAAGTTAGATATTAACTTTTGTCTAAATAACATTAATAAACTAAGGCTTGAAGTTGTACAAAAAATTTTAGAACATAGATTCCATCGATCAATTTAACACTTTATCTACATCATAATAAAATATTTGAGAAGGTAAAAATTCAAATATTAACAAACTAAATGCTCTAATTAAGAACAATGAAGATTAATTTACTGCCCAAGAGCAACAATAAACAAATTTAATGTGATTAATAAACCCATAACATGATGTAACTGAATCCATACTATTCATTTGAATGATTTATTAGCAAACTAGGTCCAATTAATTTATGTATAAAACCACTAATAGAAAGACATAATTCATTTACCTTACTATTGGCTCAAAAGAAGCCATCATTAGTTAAGCCACAGATAAAAAGCTAAATGACACTCTAAGAGCCAAAAGCTATCAACATTCTTAGCAATATATTACAAAACACCTCCAACCATTGGACGTTTATCAAAAGGCTTTAATATACTAAAAATTTCTAAAGACAAATCATCAAGAAATTTTAGTACTCAGCAGATAATAGGCAATGTGACAAGTGTTAATGAATAATAAGGATTTACGTTAATCAGAGGAGAACTATTACTAAAAGATACTAAAACATATAAACTAATTCCTCGAGACCCATTTAACTATCCAAAACAAATATAACAAAATAATTTCCAACTAAAAATTCCAAGTGATTTTCCGATGCACAATATAAACTAATTTGTTACTAGCAATGAATTCCTGCGAAAAGTTCTATGGATTACCAAAAATTCATAAAAGAAAATTCGTCCACTACGTCCATATATTAAATTTAGGAAAATTCACCAACATACAAACTTTCTGAAATGGTTATCACATAGTACTATTTTAATGCTTTGGGTAATACACAACTATAATATTAAAAAGTACGTCTTTTACTTTTCCAAAACTTACAATCCAATATTCATAAATTCAATTAAACCATTCATTATTTTCTTTAGATGTTGTCTCTTTGTTTACTAACATTCCTTATATAAGTTTAGTTTTAGATAATCTAATAATGAAATGGACGTTCATTCATAATCACGTTAATATTCACAAACCACTTTTAATTAGTATAATTAGAATTTATATTTGATAATTTCACCTATCTTTACCTTATAGGGATAAATTTTACAAAACAAAAAAATTTTTGGTACACCTAGGGATCTCCATTAAGTCCGATACTAGCTCAAATGCTGTATTAGATGATCTTATAGATGTTAGTCTACATAATACTTACTTGTAAAGTGACTTTAATAAAAAAATAACAGTAGATGATTTAATTTTAATAGGCCTAGAGATACAGAATAGACAACATTTTCTAAGTGTAATTTTAACAATTACAACCCTAATATACAAATTTACTGTAGAACATGAAATCAATAACTAGTGTTCCATTCTTGGATATGCATTTAATTAAAAAATAATAATTTAATTATTGATGGTACATCAAACCACCAATTCGGTAGATACATACAATTATTATTCTAGCACTTTTCTTTATGAATAAGAAATATCATTTAGGTTTAAAAAATAGAAATAATTCAATATTTAAGTACTTATCCGTCATTAAAAATTACAGCAAAAATCAATTAAAAACTGAGTGATGTTCTTGTTAAATAATAGATATATCCCAAGAAACTTAATTAATAATGTTAAACTTTTTCATAATGTCTGTATAATAATATCTAAAACAAGATAGCGGACCAAAATTTGATAAACCTAACTTAATTTTATATAAAATATTTCCCTTTGTATGCCAACAACATTAGTAACAAAATAATCAAAATTTTGCTAAAATTCAACAAACATAAAATAGTTTATTATAACATAAACACAATCCTAACAATTTATTTTCAAAAGTTAAAGAATAAAACATCCCACAGAACTAGAGTCCAACGTAATTTTATTCCATACCATGCAATGTCTGCAATATATAGTGTTACATAGGGAACATACTAAAATACTAAAACTAAAAGTATCGAACCTAGCTTTACACAAAAGTGACTGTAAATTACAAAAAGATGTCAACTTTAAACATTCACAGTGTTTCAGAATAACTAGATCACTACTATTAAATTCTCAATCGAGGTAACAATAATTGACAAAGCAGAAAACTATAGTGAGACTCCTTCCTTGAAATGTTTCACATTAATAATTAAATGTAAACAATGAATTTTAAGTCTGGACACTAATCATTTAAACACGAGTTATGCTGGTCTATTTTTCAAATTTACAAAAACTTAAAATCCCAATACATTCATTGATATAAATATAAACAGCCTTTCATATAGTGACATCGCTTTAATACTTGTTACTTGAAATTATAGAAATTGTCCTTTATTAATATAGTTATAGTTCAGCTCAGATTTACATTCTAATTGACACATTGTTTTTACACCTCAAAATTACTATTGGATACATCATTCAAACGAAATTTACTTTTAACGATGTAAGTGTATTAATTAAGTCATTGTTCATAATTTTAGAGATTTTGTTAGTTCAAATTAGTTGTAAAGCCTGTAATAAAAAACACAGGCGATTAAATTATGACAAAATCAAATAAAAATTTAATTTTTCTAAGCCGATACCCAAATAAACTTATTAATAAATCTAAAATACGGTTCCATCTGTTGCTTTTATAATTATTAATAGGTTCTACGATTATCATGTACTAACCACCTATGGGATTAATATGAACAAGAAATTGAAACAATGTCAGCACTGAATGTTCAATTAGCTAAATTAAGGAATAGACTCATTTTCCTCACAAGATGTAAATCGTTAAATCTGTTACCGAATCATATAAAACAAAAATTTTAAAAACCTCACAACCTGATGTCTTAACCAATCATACACAAGAATTGCAAGAAAATTACAGATTTAATAATTAATAGGACTACAAATCATTAACTTTGAACTCAAATTACCAAGTTAGATTTATTAAAATTCCTTTGTCTAAAACATTAATAAACTAAGGCTTGAAGTTGTAATCAAAAATTAGAAATAGATTCCATACGATAACAATTTAAAGCCACTTTATCTACATCATAAAAAAATTTGAGAAGGTAAAAACTTCAAATATTAACAATTATCTCAAATGCTCGTAATGGTAAGAACAAGTGAAAGATAATACTTCCCAAGAGCAACAAATAAACAAAAATGGATTAAAACCTAACAGATGTAACTGTCCTCTATTATTAATGATTTTAGCACTAGGTCCAAAATATTAAGTATAAAACCACTAAAGAAAGACATTCTAATTTACCTTATACTATTGAGCATCATTTAAGCGAAGCCATCATTAAACCACAGATAAAGAGCTTTTAATTAGACACTCTAAGAGCCAAAGCTTATCAACATTAACTTAGCAATTTTACAAAACACCTCCCAACTTCTATTTGATGACGTTTATCAAAAGGCTTTATTGCAACAATAAATTTCTAATAACATTTTTACACTCAAGAATATTTTAGTACTCGAGCAGAATTATTTAAGGCAATGTGACAGTGTTAATAGATTATAATTAAGGATTACGTTAACAGTTAGCGAGAACTATTACTAGAAAGATTACATAAAACATATAAAACTAAATTTCCTACGAGACCCTACTTTAACTATCCAAAACAAATATAACAAATAATTTCCAACTTTAAAAATTAAAGTGATTTCCGATGCACAATATACAACTAATGTGCACCTACAATGGAAATTCCTCCGAAGTTCTATGGATTACCAAAATTCAGTAAAGAAATTGTCACTACAGTCCATAGTAGTTCAATTGGTTCACCAACATACAAACTTTCGAAATGGTTAAATCACAAGTACTTTTTAATGCTTTGGAGTAATAACACAAACTTAATAATAAAGACTCATTTACTTTTCCAAAACTTACAATAATTTCAAAATTCAATTAACCATTCATATAGTTTTCTATTAGAATGTTCGTCTCTTTGTTTACTAACATTCCATTAAGTTTAGATTTGTAGAAATCATTAATAAGTAAATGGACGTTCATTTCAATACGTTAATATTCCAAACACATACAACTTTTATTAGTATAAATTGAATTTATTTTATGATAACACCTATTTTACCTTTAGGGATAAATTCTTACAAACAAATTTTTGGTACACCTATGGGACATCCATTAAGTCCGATAACTAGCTCAAATTGTATTAGATGCAATCTTATAGATGTTAGATCTACAAACACCCCAAACTTGACTTGTAAAGTGACTTTTAATAAAATTAATACGTAGATAGATTTAATTTTAATAGGCCCTAGAGAACAAATAGACAACATTTTAAGTGTTATATATAACAATTACTAACCCTAGATATACAATTTACTGTAGATACATGAAATCAATAATAGTGTTCCATTCTTGGACCTATGCATTTAATTCAAAAAAATAATAATTTCAATTAAAATAATGATTCGGTACAATAACAAACCCACCAATCTCGAGTGTAGATACATAAATTATAAATATTCCTAGCCACCCATTTCATGTTCAATGAAAATTGAAAGTATCAATTTTAGGTTGGTAAAAATAGAATAATTAATATTAAGTACATCTTCTTGTCAAATTAATACATTCAAAATCATTAACATATATTCTGAGTGATGTTCTTGTTAATAATGATTATCCATTTAGAAACTTAATTAATAATTTACTTTTCATAATGTTGTAAATAATACTAAACAACTTTATAGATAGCGGACCATTATATTGATACCTATTTACTTAGGATAATTTATATAAAAATTTCCTTTGTACCACAGGATCATTACGTAACAAATATAATCTAAAATTTTCGCTAAATTCTAAAAACTTATAAAAATAGTTTTTATTTAAGCCATAAACACAATTAACAATTTATTTTCAAAAATTAAACCGATAAAATCACCCACAGAACAATAGAGTCCAACTGTAATTTATTACAACATACCATGCAATGTCTGCAATTTGTGTTACATAGGGACACAACTAACTGGCTGAAAAGTAGATATAGCCTTTACTTACAAAAGAATGACTGTAAATTACAAAAGAAGAGATGTGCTTTAACAGTTCACAGTTTAGATCTAGATCATACTATTAAATTTAACGAGTTGTAAAAATAATTGACAAAGCAGAATAACTATAGTGAGATGACTCTTCCTTGAAATGTTTCACATTAATAATAATGAAACAATGACATTTTAAGTCTGACACTAATCATTTAAACACGAGTTATGCTGGTCTATTTTAATTTACAAAACTTAAAATCCCAATAATTCATTGTAATATAAATATAAACAGCCTTTCATATAGTGACACGCTTTAATACTTGTTACTTGATTTAGAATTAAGTAAACCCTTTATTAATCATAGTTTAGTTAGCTCAGATTACATTCTAATTGACACATTGTTTTTAGGCACCTCAAAATGTATATTATACATCATTCAACGAAATTTACTTAATTAAAGATGTAAGTGTATTAATTAAGTTATTGTTCATAATTTAGAGAAAATATTAATGAAATTAGTTTTAGTCCTGATGAAGTTCCTGTAATCACAGAGCGAAAATTTGACAAAAATCAATAAAAATAGATTTTATCTAAAAGCCGATACCCAATAAACTTATTATAATCTAAAACTTATACGGCCTTAGTACTTTGCTTTTATAATCTTATTAATATGTGGGTTCTACGATTACATTACTACTTTTTCACCTATGGGATTAATATGAATCAAGAAATTGAAACAATGGTCAAGACTGAATGTTCAATATATGTCTAAATTAAGGAATTAGTACTCATTTTCCTCACAAGATGTAAATCGTTAAAATCTGTTACCGAATCATATAAAACAAAATTTTAACAACCTCACAAACCTGATGTCAATCAATCATACACAAGTTGCTTTAAGATTAAAATACAGATTTAATAATAGAGTAGGACTACAAATCATTAACTTTGAACGTCATCAATTACCGAAGTTAGATATTAACTTTTGTCTAAATAATTCATTTAATAAACTAAGGCTTTGAAGTTGTACAAAAATTAGAAATAGATTCCAAATCGATCAATTTAAAGGCCACTTTATCTACTTTCATTATAGTAAAAAATATTTGAGAAGGTTACAAAATTCAAAGTATTAACAATTTATTTCTAAATGCTCTAATTAATTGAACAATGAAGATAATTTACTCCCTTAATTGGAGTCAACAATAAACAATTAATGTGATTTAAATATACCTAACAGATGTAAACTGTCCTCTGCATATTAATTAATGATTTATTTAGCACTAGGATCCAAAATTTAGTATAAAACCACTAAAGAATATGACATTCATTTACCTTTACTATTGGCTCAAAGCGAAGCCATCATAGAAGCCACAGATAAAGAAGCTAAAGACACTCTAAGAGCCAAAGCTATCAACATTCTTAGCAATTATTACAAAACACCTCCCCAACCATTGGACGTTTATCAAAAGGCTTTATTGCAACTAAAAATTTCTAAAACAACATCAAGAAATTTTAGTACTGAGCAGATAAAGGCAATGTGACAGTGTTAATGAATAATAAGGATTACGTTAACAGAGGAGAACTATTACTAAAAGATACTAAAACATATAAACTAATTCCTCGAGACCCTACTTTAACTATCCAAAACAAATATAACAAAATAATTTCCAACTTAAAAATTACAGTGATTTCCGATGCACAATATAAACTAATGTGCACCTACAATGGAATTCCTCCGAAGTTCTATGGATTACCAAAATTCATAAAGAAAATTGTCCACTACGTCCCATAGTAGCTTCAATTGGTTCACCAACATACAAACTTTCGAAATGGTTATCACAAGTACTTTTAATGCTTTGGGTAATAACACAAACTATAATATTAAAGACTCTTTTGCTTTTTCCAAAACTTACAATAATTTCAAAATTCCAATTAACCATTCATTATTTTCTTTAGATGTTGTCTCTTTGTTTACTAACATTCCATTAAGTTTAGTTTTAGAAATCATTAATAAGAAATGGACGTTCATTCATAATCACGTTAATATTCCAAACCACACTTTTATTAGTATAATTGAATTTATTTTTGATAACACCTATTTTACCTTTAGGGATAAATTTTACAAACAAATTTTTGGTACACCTATGGGATCTCCATTAAGTCCGATACTAGCTCAAATTGTATTATATGATCTTATAGATGTTAGTCTACAAAACTTACTTGTAAAGTGACTTTAATAAAAAATACGTAGATGATTTAATTTTAATAGGCCCTAGAGAACAAATAGACAACATTTTAAGTGTTTTTAACAATTACAACCCTAATATACAATTTACTGTAGAACATGAAATCAATAATAGTGTTCCATTCTTGGATATGCATTTAATTAACAAAAATAATAATTTAATTATTGATTGGTACATCAAACCCACCAATTCGGGTAGATACATAAATTATTATTCTAGCCACCCTTTCTTTATGAAAAGAAATATCATTTTAGGTTTAAAAAATAGAATAATTAATATTGTACATCCGTCATTAATACACAAAAATCTTAAAAAACTGAGTGATGTTCTTGTTAATAATGATTATCCAAGAAACTTAATTAATAATTTACTTTTTCATAATGTTGTAAATAATACTAAAAACAAGATAGCGGACCAAATTGATCCTAACTTAATTTTATATAAAAAATTTCCCTTTGTACCACAAATTAGTAACAAAATAATCAAAATTTCGCTAAATTCAAAAACATAAAAATAGTTTTTATAACATAAACACAATTAACAATTTATTTTCAAAAATTAAAGATAAAACACCCACAGAACTAGAGTCCAACGTAATTTATTCCATACCATGCAATGTCTGCAATTTGTGTTACATAGGGCACACAACTAACTGGCTGAAAAGTAGAATAGCTTTACACAAAAGTGACTGTAAATTACAAAAGAAGAGATGTGCTTTAACAGTTCACAGTTTAGATCTAGATCATACTATTAAATTTAACGAGGTAAAATAATTGACAAAGCAGAAAACTATAGTGAGAGACTCTTCCTTGAAATGTTTCACATTAATAATAATGAAACAATGAATTTTAAGTCTGACACTAATCATTTAAACACGAGTTATGCTGGTCTATTTTTAATTTACAAAAACTTAAAATCCCAATAATTCATTGTATATAAATATAAACAGCCTTTCATATAGTGACACGCTTTAATACTTGTTACTTGATTTAGAATTGTCCTTTATTAATATAGTTTAGTTAGCTCAGATTACATTCTAATTGACACATTGTTTTTTACACCTCAAAATTATATTATACATCATTCAACGAAATTTACTTTTAAGATGTAAGTGTATTAATTAAGTATTGTTCATAATTTAGAGAATTTTGTTAGTTTTAGTCCTGATGAAGCCTGTAATCACAGGCGAAAATTTGACAAAAATAAAAAAAAAAAATTTTCTAAGCCGATACCCAATAAACTTATTATAATCTAAAAATACGGAGTACTTTGCTTTTATAATTTATATATATATATATATATATATATATATATATATATATATATATATATATATATATACAGGTTATTCACGTTACGACACGGAAGATTATGGCTATATATCTTAGTTTTAAGAAAGTTTTATTTTTGAGTGAATACATATCTATCAGAGGTACATTTTGAAATTATAGTCACAATATACAGGTTGTTCCAAAAACCCGATATTTTTAAATGGGACGCCTTGCATATTCTTACCTTTTCGATTTATACGGTCAAAATAAAAGTGAGTTTCATTAAGGTTTACCTCTACTAAACCTTAAGGCTTTTAAGATATTTTGTATTTTGTGAAAATGTAGTAATAATTTCGACACGTTTGTAGTTAAATTTTTCATGAGCGCTTCTGTATTAAATTTGGGTACTGTTCAACTAATTGAATAAGTTTCATGTTATTTGTGAAAAATTGATTATCTTATACAACGTGTTCAAAATGTTGACCTTACATTGTCAATATTTAAATTGCAATAACTTGGTAATTTCAAATGGAACCCCTGTATTTTATATCAACGTCAGTTGTAGAATTTTATTCTCTATCAAACGATATTACACTTCCTATAGCTAAATATTACAGTTCTCATGAAAACTCACATTTAGTGAAAGTACACCGATTTTAACTATTTTAACATCTATCAAGTCAACCATGAAATTTTTACAGGTAATATATATATATATATATATATATATATATATATATATATATATATATATATATATATATATATGTATAACAATAGATATGCATTAATTAACAACGGCAGCAATCTTGCATGCCATCCTTACACTTTTCACCCCTTCCATTAATGGAAGATCTACATGGTAACAGCAATGGGCGAATAATTAGCAAAATGCTTTTGTGTTAAATATATCTTTTTAAAAATAAAATGCGATTAATCCATTTGCCCCAATGTGTACACTATCAATTTATGGAGAAAATTACCTTAGAAATACACTGATAAACCATAGCTGTGTCTACCCTGTATAAACTTTTGATTTAAAAATATATTTTGTGAGTTATACAACATTTAACCTTGTTTTTGTAAGACGATTTCGTCCCGATTGAAAGGAAGTAAAGTCGATCGATATTGGTCTTTTACGTTTCTATTTATTGCTTTTTTCCAAGTGGATTTTTAAAGTTTAATAGAAAATATATGATTAACGAGGTTTGAATTTGATGCAGTGTTGGTTAAAAAGAACCTATATTTCAAAGGAAATAAGCTTACTCTGAAATTGCCCATTGAATTCAATATAAAAGTAATCTAAAAAATTTTAGTACGAATAACACAGTCTAATAAGTAGGATAGTGAACAAAAAGCTGTAGAAATCGCTGTACAAAATGCCAAAGGAATTTTTTTAAGCACAATTTTATCTTCTCGGGGTGTAGACAGCATAGTCGAATTACATCTATTAAAAGGTATACCACGACTCAGATAATATAGACGCGTATATGGCAAAAGGTGCTTAGGATAATTTATGGAGATTTGGTGTCACATATCATTTGCACATATTTCTTCATTATTCAACATTCATGTTATTACTACTGGCGAGGATACATGAATATCGAAACTAGTGCAGTGAGCATAGAGTTTCATATAATGAATACTACAAATTCAGTCAATAATTGAAGTTCAGCACGTTTCAAGAATGAAATAAAATAGTCACACAGAAAACTAAACACGGAAACTATGGTCACGCGGTAAGTTTAAATTTTAAAACACTTAAGATAAATTTTTCTTTATTTTAACTCAATTTATACATTTTACAAAATGCGTGTCCGCCACCTATACAGTGATTTTTTTCCTTTTTAGATTTATTAAAACAAATTAAGAAGTGATAATTTATACCTGTAGTATTAAACCGAATAGGTATATGTGTATTCTTTTGAATCCCATCAAAATCATTACTCCTGCATCAATAGAATTCACAGACCTACACATAATAGATACACATACAAATAATTAATCCGACTCTTTTACTTCAAAGTGTATTTAATTACCGCATGCAATTTGACTCTCACGCATTGATATTGTGTTATTACGCACATTTTGACTCCTTCCTTGTAGTTATTCAGGGTGAGTTAAACTTAGCCCGCCGATGTGTAGAATCAAAACGTCAATTTTTTTTAATTTTGTACGTATGTATATGCAGGTCATTTCAGGTTACATTATTAAAATATCTTGAAAAATTCAAGTCTAACAAACGCTTGCGGCATTAAAGTGATATATTTTTAATAAGTCACGTGTGGAAGAAATTGTCGTAGAATTTTTTTTTAACTTTCATAGATCTGAATATCGTATTGAAGAATTTCGACAAATTTAGTTATACCTAAAATGTATTTTAAATTCATTTTTTTTAAGTTCATTAAAAGGAAATAACTTCGTCTTAAGAATTAGATTGGTTGTTATCATAAGGAGTATTAAGCAATTTGAGTATTTTCGACGTTAAAAGTTGTTTTCTTATCGTGTTTATGTCATGAATCTAGACGCGCGTTAAATAATTCTTGGCATCTTGTGGTTCGTTTTGGATAAAGTTGACAAAATGTTGCTGTAAATATATCGCTACAACAAATTCTATGTATAAAAGATAAAGAACGTTGTATAAATAAATTAATGTTGGTGTAGATACATGCAGGTGAAGCAGTTATTAAATCACGTGGTCTTGGCTTAAATACTTTCGCCATTAAATTTAAAGTTAATAGAAGTTCGTTAGTTGAAATTGACGGCATAACAGTTGCCAAGTCCTACAGGGCCGTGGCCGAAGAAAGAAATTGAAGAGTTACTGCTATCTTCCGATCAATTAGTAAAGGGGAAATCGTACTAGAATTACCTTTAGCGTTGAGATGGAAAGAAACTAAACTGAAAATTTTATGCAAATCAACGTAATAACCTTTCTGTGTTGATTTTTGGTGATGTTAAGAAGTACCTGTTTAAGTAGATGAACACACTTTCTCTTGTCTGTAATATATATATATATATATATATATATATATATATATATATATAACACATTCACCTTGATATCTTTATTATCTATAACGGACTTTAGGTGACTTCGAGTTAACTTTACACTCCCAGTTGCCATAAACCGAGCTTTGATTTTTGCGAATCTTTCGGGAGTCATTTTTGTTAGGTCCGGATATGTTTGTTAAACAATCTACGTGTTCCTCTGGCAATTCGTCTTATACTTGAGATAATTAACAAAATCACTAGAACTGTAATTAGATAACTAACAAATGTGTAAGCTGATAATCCTTTAACATAAAGACATCATTGGTTCTATTCATGTCAAAATCAAAGCTAACTAGATAGAACTTCTGGAGTTCCACCGGCTTTTGATAAAGAATTTGGATTAAGAACAAAACCAATGGAAATAGTTATAGGGAAAGTTAAAGCTATTCGATACAGAATCAAATTTTGCATCCGAACATCCAATAATACACAGGATGTCACATTTTAAAGAACGATTTTTCAACTTTGGAAATGATGTAATTGGTCATCAAAGTTTTTACTCCCTGACAATGTGGATTTCGAAAGTATCAATCTTGTGCTTCCGTTTACCCCAGCAGCGCTTAGTACCAGTCGAAAATGGGTAAAAGGTGCAGTGTTGAAAATAAGGATATCAAAATGTTCAAAAGACTTTTGAACATGTTAACCCTCCTATTGTGTTAACATGTTGGTTTCACTTATTGTGTTCGGGGCATTATGACCCGGGAGGCTATAGTTGTCGTTTTATTGTCGTTAAATTAACATAACAGTAAATAATAATACGAAGTAAGATGTAGTATTTATTATTAATTACATTTTATTACGTTATCTTACATTTATTACATATTATAAAGTTACATAAAGAATATTTTAAAAACGTAGTAGTTAGGTATATACACTTATTTGTTACAGTCTTGACAGTAGTAATATACATGAGCTAAACATTTTTTGTATTTTGAGTATTTACAACATACTATATTAGTTTGATTATCATTTTAAGAGGGACAAAAATTACATCTTTCACGCTTGGTTGTGGTTGATTGTTCCCTTACTTCGGCATTACTGGTTGAAAAACGTGACTTTATAACCATTTCAGTTGCAGGAATATACTTCGAGGGAGACGTTTTCTTTCTTGCAATAATGGAGTTCTTCAAGAGATAGTTGCCGTTTTGTAGGTTTTCTATCATTCACGTTGGAGTTACTTCGCACCACAGAACATAAGCGTTGTAAGCTGAAACATCCATGATATTGTATAGTCATTGGCCATCTTTTAGTTTGCCGTCTGCATGTTATTATTAACTTGTCTAACGTATCTACAGCACCTTTAGTTTTGTTGTAATCTAAAATCATATACGGCTTTTATGATCTTGGTTACATACTCCGTTATCGTGGTGCATGGTGCTCATGAGCGTAACATTTTATTCCTTTTCGGAATGTAGGGAACTATTGAGGTGTCCTTGGTAAAGTAAAATTTTGAAGAATGAACTTCTTTCCTGTTGCAGACCAATGCGGGTGGCAATTCAGGATTATTTTTTCCAATAATACTAAGTATGGTTATTTTCCTTTTCAATAACATCTGCTCCAGATCTTATGAGATAAAAATTATCACACGTTACTTTGTGACCTTTTAGACCATAAGTAAAATCTAGCACAACTCTTTTACTTTGATGTCTCTCTGGAGGTTCACCTTGTTTTTTCCCGAGGTAAACTTGCATGTTATATGCATAGGCAGTTAATGAATCGCATAAAGTCTAAATCTTGACTCTGTATTTAGCAGGTTTATTCGCGATGTACTGTCTAAAAGGACAACGGCTTCTAAGAGGTACCAGTTGCTCATCTACTGTTACATTTTCGTAAACATTACAGAACATAGGTGGAATTACAACCCATCCATCCCACAAGTCCCGTATGGGAGCTAATTTATCAGTTTGGCGTCGTTTTGGTCGAGTTTTTTATCGTGAAAGCGAATTTTTCGTGCAAGTTCACTATCCGTAAGCACTCTCTCACTACACATTTTCAATAATAAATTTCATTTGTTAGGTATTTCTTATAACTTATAGCATAAAGTTTGATATTTTACGAAACTAACACACAGATGCTCACTGGCTGCATTTATACGCGGACCCACAGACAAGTCTCA
Source organism: Vesta saturnalis (assembly GCA_036346205.1). Lineage (NCBI taxonomy): Eukaryota > Metazoa > Arthropoda > Insecta > Coleoptera > Lampyridae > Vesta > Vesta saturnalis. The sequence goes on from JARFJB010002048.1 coordinate 276,547, forward strand.
ACAGGAATAAACTTGTTTACCGGTACGCAAATAACGCATGCAATATGAGCATTATTGCGCAATAATGTGGCAATATTATGCAAGTTATTTATATTTAGGAAAATAAAACAAAACTAATAAAATACATTCGTCTATAGTAATAATCTGCTTCTCGTTCTTCTAATTTGAACCACAAAAATCACCGGGTCATATAGACCAAAACACAGTGAGCGTAACAAATGCATTTAAAAAGGAACGAATTATAATTTTATAATATCAATCTAGGTACACCGTTATTAGGGTAATGAAATAAAAGTTATGCAGTGGCAACGAAATATTTATAGTTATTTAACCAACTACATTAATGAATTAATGAAGTAGCCCAGGCTACCATCCCGTAATGAAGGTACAGTACGCCTAATAGTTCTCATTCCTTAACGCAATACATTCATTGTTAGATGTTTCATACTAACGAATGCAGCGTCTCCTATCAACTTCATTTAAATCGTTTATTAATAGACCCTATTAATTGTAGGGTTATTTTGATGCACCGTGTCTGTGTAGTATTTTGATAACGTATGTAACGTCTTTGAATGGTTCAAATCAGTTTGCATGAAAATATATTTTTTGTGTATGCGTAATGTAAGTTGGTATGATTGATATGCCACTGGAATTTATTGAGGCATTGGTTATCATGTGAAGGAATATTTGAATGCTGTAGAAAGATTTTCGTGTTGAAGGCGTTAAATTTGGTTGACAGATAATGTTTTGAGTAAATTTTTATTGATACGGAGGATACGGAGGAATTTGAACTAAAGCAATGGTTGTAGACGTATGAGTGAGTGAGTTATGATATATTGATATTTTATTAACGTACAGTGCGGAATATGTATGCATATTTTGTTTGTTTTGTTTGTTTGTTTGTAGAATTTTTGTAATATTGTGCAATAGGAAAATTCAAAGCATGTTCAAGAATGAAGTTGATAGAATGTGAAGGAGTCGCTAAAATGTGCGGAAATACAATTCGCCCACATTTGAGATTTGCATAGAAAGTTGTGATCTAATCTGATTAATCTACAAAATGAATGTAATTGCAATTGATGATTTCTTCGGAAAGTTTTTAGTGAATTTACAAAGTAATTCAAGATCGCTACGTTTATTTCGCATCGTTGGCGCCTTCTTCCACGTTGGAACCTTCAACGCGGCAAAGAAACGCATGAAATACACGGTTGGGACAGGTGAATTTTGATATTAGTGAGAATTTATTGTGATGTATTGGCATATGGGGGGGGAGCAGAAGGTATATAAGCGAGTGCCCACATTTGAGGGGTGGGTTAGTTGATTAGTGGTTTTACTCTGAGTAAGGGTTGTGCACGCGTTATAACAATCAGAATGGTTAGTGTTGGAGTTTATTTGTGAAAATTATAGTTTAGCAGGGCATGTATAGCGACTGCATTAAACCATAACGGGATAAATCGTATAGACATTCACAACTAAATAATTTTATATAGCGAGTTGAAGGAAAAAATTAGTGATTTTCTTCAAGAAATAGAAAGTGCTTAGGCAGATTAGAAGTTAACACAACAAATATTTTGTTATTAGTGCTCAACTGTGTGTTAGTTAAGTTATTAGTGATCATCATTGACATTGAATGTGTACGATACCAAATTGATTGTATAAAATCGAACAAGAACGTTAATGTGTATATGATAGTAACCATTTTATACTCGGTATCTTAGTGAACAAACCATAGACACTGCGTTAGTGAGTACTATAGCCGAGTGCGTAGGCGAATACACGGCTACCGCTTGTGATTTGTGAATAGTGCATCTAAGAATTAAAAAAAGGATTACCGAAGCAGATCATGTGGGCTACAACTACCGCACCAAAAAGGATTAATTAATGTATCACGTAAGAATTAGGTTTATGTGTTTGGTGGTTTTTTTAAACCACGTCGTTGTATCTATTTACATGCGGAATAATAATATATATGGATATTCGTTTAACTTATCCCGATTGATCGATGAATCAAACGCGCACTTGTGTATGACTATCCTTTTCTACATATTGAATACAATGTACACTATTAGCTAACGTATTATTCCAAGAGTGTCGTCTTGTATGGCTCTTATTAACTCAAGTAACTAACAAGGATAACGTTAACAACAAATTAAGTTTTCTTTATACGACAGTTTTGATACCAACATTACCAACTTTAACTTAACTACTTCACATAAATATAAATGTCATAATGTTTGCAAATAAAAGACAAAAGTTTTATTTACGTATCGTAGATGTACGCACATAAAAGCATATTATTTTCAATAAAACTTAAAACGTAGCAGATGAATTATGGTAAGTTATTATATATTCTAAAATGTTGCAAAAATTTTGTAACTAGGTATTTGTAGGTTAAGACCAATGAACTCTTCCAAAGAAAGGAAGTAATTGTTCCAATACTTTTCTACATGAAAGTGGCGATTATATATATTTGACGGCAATACATTTATGAGTTAATGGTTATTTATTTGATTTATTCATAAAGATTGAATTTTTAGAAACAAATTAAGTTTTCTTTATACGACAGTTTTGATACCAACATTACCAACTTTAACTACTTCACATAAATATAAATGTCATAATGTTTGCAAATAAAGACAAAGTTTTATTTACATATCGTAGATGTACGCACATAAAAGCATATTATGTTAAAAAAAGTTAAAACGTAGCAGATGAATTTTGGTAAGCTATTATATATTCTAAAATGTTGCAAAAATTTTGTAACTAGGTATTTGTAGGTTAAGACCAATGAACTCTTCCAAAGAAAGGAAGTAATTGTTCAATACTTTTCTACATAAAAGTGGCGATTATATATATTTGACGGCAATACATTTGTTAGTTAATGGTTATTTATTTGATTTATTCATAAAGATTGATTTTTAGGAACGCTACTAATCATTATGCTTTGAGAAACATTCGAATTGCAAAATACGTAATGATAATTTCAGTCATCGGTGTTTATTTATACACTTGTTTGTGTAGAAGATTATTATACTGCAATTCAAAATTATTGGTGTATTTAATGTAATTGAATTATAGTACTTTTTAAACTTATTCAAAGTATCGTTTCAAAACAATATAACCAATAAATTAATAAAACGTAAATTTGTCCATTCACATTTAAGCATGACTGTGTTGAAAATAATTTATTGATATAAATTATAATGTTTTAGGGTACAATAACATACATTATATGTTTTTATTTTATTATGATTATTATTAAGTTTTTGGAGAAAACTGATTGCGTTAAGAATTCAATTAAAAACAAGAAATTAAATGTTCACTACACTTCATCTTCTGTATCTGTGTTATCGTTTGGATTTATAATAATTGGATTTACTTGGACATCACAAACTTTTCTTGTTCCCAAGACTTTAGAATTTCAGCTTCTGCATGTTTAATCGTTTTTAACCAAACTGAAGATGAAACTGTTTCTAACGCTTCTTTCCACATCTGTTTGACATTATCATCCCCATAACCATCTCTTCCAATGTTTTTATCATAATAAGTTTTGCTTATTCCCCATACCATTTCTATTGGGTTAAATTGACAGTGGTATGGAGGCAAGCGTAAAATTTCTGTCCATGTTCTCTAATAATATTATCGACCAAATATTGTTTCTCTTCCTTATGTAGCTTTGCTATATGTAGTAATTCTGTTTTAAATGCTTCTTTTCATAAGTAATTTTTTTCCCCTAAGCCACTCTGTAATTTCTTCTTTTTTCCAATTTGTAGTTGGTTGGCGATTGACAATTTGTGAATGGTACGGAGCGTTATCCATAATGATTATAGATGGCTTTGTTAAGTTTGGCAAAAGTTGATTTGTTAACCATTTAACAAAGTTTTCCGAATTCATACAATCGTGATAATCGCTGCTTTTATTTGTGGTAGAGAATATAAGTTCTGCTCCTTCCACAAAGCCATCTTCTGTTCCAGCATGTAGAACTATATAACGTTTGTCTTCCCACCAAGATTCTTAAAGCATTTTGAACTGGGATCTTGCCATATTCTTTTGTTGCTTCCTTTTGCAAATATCCATGTTTCGTCGAGATAAACGAACTGTTTGTAGATATCTTGTTTCATATAAGTGATGTAACTTCTCAAAATTTTAACCTCATCGATGCTATTGAAGTTTTTTCGCAAAGAGCTTTTCTATTGTTAGTTTGCTTGAAATGAAATCCAATGTCCAACAAACGTGATAGAGGCTAGTCCTTTTACACTCAACGATGCCTCTTTCTTTAATTTTGTTAAGAGCGTATCTAATGTAACATGTTCATGGTTAATATACATGTTGTAAACTGTAGTACGGATTTCACTTTTTGTCGTTGATCCATGTCTTTTGTTTTAGACTTTTCGTTGAGGTTCATTATCCTTGTTTTCTTCTTGATTTTGATGTCGTCGTAAAGCATTAGAAATAGTTTTCGTGTCAATTTTCAAAGCATCACTAACCCTTGCATGCCCTGCTGTTAATGGTGATAAGGGCCCGTTGTTCTGTTTTCTTTATTAAAGTATTCGACTAAGTTATGGATCAATTCGTCTACGGTAATTGACCTACGAGGGATGTTGATGTGCTACAAATGAAAACATAAATGTTATCTCTTTCAGTAAAACGAATTAATCTTTACCTAAAATGAACACTAGAAAGTAATGTGGTTCTGAAAAGAACCGATCTGTTACAATATTAACTCAAGTCAAGAAGAAATGAATAAACGAAGAAACAAACCAACCGGCGAGCGTACGTAACCTCAATCAACGTATAAGCAAATAAAGGAAAGTTGTTCTGTGGAAAGGTTGGTATCAGTGCTCATATTTTTGTTTTAAATTACAGATGACGGTCATTTCGTGATTTAATGCATACATGACGTCATCGGGATAAGTTAAACGATTGAACTTTATATATATATATATATATATATATATATATATATATATATATATATATATAACCTAACTGGTTACATCTTCTTATAAGTGAAATTAGTCTTTGCATATTTTCGAATTTAATGATCGATTGGAAATTCCGTAATGAGCCAGATCAATCACAAAATTTCATTTTAACTTTGAAATATTAATGCAGAACACTACTAACAAAGTACTTATTATTATTATTATTATTTTATTCAACATAAATTACAGTTTTGAAGTATTAAAGTTTAAACCTATTAATGAATGTCTAAATACGATTTTAAAGATAAGGTAATAATAAAATATAACGATATGATTGATGATACAAGCACTAACCAGTCTATGTTTGAATTATTCAGCAATTAACGAACATTTTTTTTGAGATAACAATTCATTGTTAAACCGATTTCGTTTATTTTAATTGCAATTTTGTAAATTAGGAATCTTTATTTAATTCAAAGTTTTATAACAGCTAGAAATATAAATTTATAGGTATACGAGGGATACATAAAAAGTATTCAAATTAACGTCTTACGATTTGGGAATTTTTATTTGTACAGGGTGTGTTCAATAAGTTTACGACGACTCGTGTATTTTAGAATTTTTCTTAAGCTTTTGGATCAATTTATTTCGAAGTGTGATTGAATTTGAATGGTGAATGGTTTTACTGAGTAAGCTGCAATACTGTCTCCTACAATCAGATAGGATTAATTTACCATCCCGCCTAAGACTATTTATTTTAGCAAAATTTAAGCTGTGGTGGCGCCTATAAACAATTTTTCTCCGGACTGAGCTTTGTGAGTTGTAGATTTATGGTAAGTGTAAGGTGTTTGAAACTACTTTTCAATCATTTTACTCCTTATATCGACCACGCCCATTTCCACTGTAGCTGGCTTGGCAACCCGCTTATTTCGGTAAGCATACACGACGCCTAGTGCGGTTTGGACGTGTAACATAATGCATGATTTGGAGGTGCTTAATAATGCACAATAATACACGATTCTCTGAAAAATAAATTAACGAATTATTACATTAGAGGAACGTGATTGGGTCATATTGACCCGAACACAATAAGAGGGTTAAATTTATCCCAAACAGAAATGTTGAGAGTTTTAAAAGATGAAAAATACAAACCATACAAAATGCATCATTTACAACTAAATGATAACCAGAGACGCTTATAATATTGTAATTGGGTGCAAGAAACACTATAAACTGACAATACAACTTTAAATAAGGTGAACCGATACGGGCGTTAGAGCTCAAGGCTGGTTTTTCAGTTAACGTGTGAGTTGTTTATGGAACAGCAGGTTTGTGGAGCCATACATCTACGAAGGGATTTTAACTTCCGCGGGTTCCTCGGGATTCTTAAAAACTGAGTTAATAGACTATCTGGACGACATTCCATTAAAAGTAAAAAGAAATTTGTGACGGCAGCAAGATGGCACACATCCTCATAACAGTCAAATAAGGAGCCAATTTCTAAACGATTTATTTCCAAATAAATCAATCAGAAGTAATGGCGTTGTTTTGTGACCCGCATTTACGTCATTTGGATTATTCCTTGTATAGTTGCGACAAGAACAAATTAAATAATAACATACCTGGGAATAAGGATGAATTCAAGGAACGGTTACTTAGCATTTTTCGTTCTTTACCTGCATGAACGTGAAAACGAACACGAAAAAAAAACAAAAAAGAACAAATATATAATAAAAGTTTTTCAAATTTCACAAAACAGTTTCAACATCATATACAATTTTGAAAGACATTATTACTATTGACAAAGATAACTGTAAGTGTTATCGAAACATTTAGATCGTACAACTTGAATACAAAGCACACCATGAAGAACCCAAAAACGAAGTTACACAAAAACTGTTATACAGAAATTTAGCAGAAGGAAGAGATATTATGGAAAGATGGAGTCATCTGGAACAAGTAATAAACACTAAGCCAGATGTAGTAGAGCAGGAAAGACTCCAAACAAAAGTCTTAAAGGTGGAAGCAAAACCAACAACACGAGAAGAATTGACGACAGTTATAAAGAACTAAAACTAGGATTAACTTATTCACGAAATGAAATCACAGCAGAAATGATAAGGTATATGGGAATCGAAGTATATAAAACGTTTAAGGACCTATTAGTCTATATTATTGAAAAAAACGAAATCCCTAACGACTAGAATATAGGCATCATACTGCCAAAAAAGGAGATTATCTATAACCAATATAGGAAATATCTGGTGTGGAACAACACACTACTTTCCAACCTACAAATTAAAAAAATGAAATAATTTTAATAACAATTTTTTTAGGATAATAATGCAACCCCTTTTATAATTAGTTCATAGGCAACATTCTAAAAACAAACACAATAATCCATGTCAAACTTCTAGATGAAAGCCGCCCGCTGCTATAAAAATAGCGATAATACCGTTTAAACACTTTCAATCATATTTATTTAATTTTTACTTTTATGCGCTTTATATTAAGAAACTTTATAATGAAAAGTTATCTGAATTTTCTTTAAATAATATGTCTACACTTTTTCTTAGAATTTTTTTGCTACTAAATCACGCGTCGTATCAATAAATTGCATGGAACATAATTAATCTATATGGGTAAGTTTATAGTATTGCATAAAACAGAAAGCAACGTAATCAATTGCCACTGTATTTCTCTCAAAATCTAATCAGCTCCAGAAAAATGAAAACAAGCGTAAATAAAAACTTTGAAGTACGTACTACGTGATTTCGTTCTGGAGTTGTCGTGGATATTAACATCATCCATACATACAGACATCATGGCCGATTTGCTGATTTTCGCCAAACTTTGCCAAACGTGTTGTAAAATAGCTATAAGTCGATTTAGCGATAGTGAGAAAAAGTCGATTGCATAACCTTCTATACGTACATAAGTATATGTAGGTTGGAACGTTACTATACCCATATATATATATATATATATATATATATATATATATATATATATATATATATATATATATATATATATATATATATATAAGTTGGAATGTAAAGAGGATTAATAATAGTATGCCTGCAACTGGCGACTTGTTTGAACAGTAATTATGTTAAGTATTAGTGAGGAACTTGCGCCGCCATCTCGGATTTTGTGACGTCACTTCCGGGACTCCTCACCTTTCACGTTTTTACACGCCCACGTGAGGATCGTATTTTTTGCCTAAGAATAAAAAGATTTAATCTGTTATTAATTAGGGTATGTTTTACCAAAGGAGATTGCATATTTATTATTACTTTTTTTTTAATCCCTTCTACAGATTGTGACCTAATTTATTTATGCATTGGTGGGTTGTATTCTAATAAGGGGAAGTAGTCTTGTTAGACAGGAATCTGTTCGCGTGTTTCTTAATATGTGTTTATTATTATTAAACAGTTATACAACTTCATTATGATTGGAAAGTGGCAATCAGTCGTCGACATCTCCTAAATTAATGTGTTTGCAAATATTTGGTTCTGCAACCAAACATTAAGGTCTAAATATTAGATGAAATAATAATAATCATTTCTACCCTGATGCAATAGCGCTTTTCTTATATGCCCACGTGCGGATCGTATTTTGGTCTATTTTGCAAAGCTAATAAACAACTGGATTATTTTTTGATATTAAAGAAGCTAATCAAGATAATGATAACATATACAATTAATATATATATATATATATATATATATATATATATCACATAATGATAATAAAACAGTTAATGGGTATTGCGTAATCAGTTAATTAACCTACAATACATCGTTTAGGTAACTGACCCAGGAAGACATTATCCGATGATTTTCGCTGTATTCCCACAGGTATAGTTAGCACTTCTACTTTGGTCCTTGTAACAGAGTATTTTTCTGCAGTTGTTTCTAAGGTTTTAGAGCGCAATTAAAATGGTGGGATTGATTCGCATACGTCTCACCAGTAAACTAGTGCCAATAATCCGCGTCTTGTAATTTGAACCGTGCGCTGCCTTTAGACTAAAAGAATCTCTTGACCGTACAAATTTAACTTTTAACTCAACACCGTTTATGAGAAACTTTTCCTGATTAATTAAATTCTAGTGCACGTGACCAATTATCTTAATCTGTTTGCTGGTCGCTGCAAGTACTTGACGTTTCGAGAAACCGTTATTTGCATGTTTCATATAGGTAAAATTTCGCAACGCGAGGCTTTCGGCGAAGGCTGTTTCGCCGATCCCCTCAACCCTCAAACATAAACGAGATTGTAAGACAGGTGTAGGGCGTCGCAACTTGTTCTCGGTCTTCGCCCTTGTCGTGATCACAACTTGTTCGTGGGCCTTCGTGTATTATCGCGGTACCCTTGGCGGAAAATTTGAATTTGTATTATAATACGGGTCCAATGCTAACTTGTAAGACAGGTGTAGGGTTGCGCAACTTGCTCTCGGGCTTTGCCTTGTCGAGCCCCATTGGCGGAAAATTTGAATTTGTATTTAAGTCTCTGCAGGTTATGGCTGGAAATATGAATTTGTATTGTAATAAGCGATGTAATGCTACTTGTAATACAGATGTATGGTTTAGAAATTTACTCAGGCCCATGCCCTCGACAAAAATTTGAATTTGGATGCGGTGCCATCTATGAGAATTTGAACTTGTATTATAATAAGGTGGCCTAACGCTAACTTATAAGGCAGACATAGGGCTTCGCAACTCGTTTTCGGGTCTTAGCCCTGGTCCCTTGGTGGAAAATTTGAATCTGTACTTAAATGTTTACATTCTGATTGCGAGAAATTTGAACCTGCATTCTAAGAGGCCTATTGCTAACTTATAAGACAGACATACGGCTTGCAACTTGCTTGCGGGCCTTCACCATATAGTTGTGTATGGACTAATAAATATTTTCTGTAGTAAAGGTGGTTCATCTAGCGTTATATTTCTAGAGCTAATTAGGGTTTCGTTTGTGGCACCATCTAGTGATATATTTTAAACTAGCGAATGTTTTCTGTAATAGAGCAGCGACGCCTAGCGGTATATTTCTAGGACTAATTAGGGTTGTTTGTGGTGCCATCTAGTAGTGTAAAGAATAATTAATGTTTTCTATAATAGAGGTTGATCGTGTTCGTCTCCCCTTCTCTATCGTCTCTTTCTCAAACATACTAATCAAATTAATCAAATCAATTAAGGCGATCAATCCCAAACAAATCATGTTCGATCGATTAAATAAATCAACCAAATCAATCTCAATCAATCAAATCATAACTTACAGTCGGCGAAAACTAGCTTACAGTTCAAAAATACTGATTAGGCTAACTTACACTTTGCTAAAACCAACTAACCACAATTCAAAATTACCAAACCGATTTAACTTAATCATACAAAATCAGCTCTTAATTCAAAAAATAGCAGTATGGTTTAACTTACAGGGTGTAAAAGAAAGCCAATCCACACTTATTGTAGTTACCCATCTAACCGCCCTTTCGCATTAACTACAGCATTGCTAGTGCAGGTTCAAGCACCGTTAGGAAAAACAAGTTTATTAATAAAAATTGAAGGAAAGCTTAGCATTCGAAATAATATTATTATTATAAACAACAAATACATCACATAGAAACGGTTATCTTCGAAGTTTGAGTAGGAATATCCGAAACAGCCTTCGCAGCCGTCTTAGAGAAAATACCATAGCCAAAAAGGAGTTTAGATTTATAAACATGCCCCTAGGGAGAGTATAACAAATAAATTTTAAAGGTGTTGTTATTGTTATATTAGAAGGTAAGGTAAATTGTACCACGGTCTAGCTCAGTGAGGTACAAACTTATAAAACTTACTGAATATGAGAACTCGATCATCAGGTGTGAGGAAAGCAGAGATATTTTCATAGATATAATCAGTATTAGCATTTGTTTAATTGGGCACCACTCAATTTCTAGGTTTAATTAATAAAATACAACAAAAATTGAGAAAGGTTGTATCTCAGAACATAATAGGTAATCCGAATAAGCACTAAACATCTGTAGTTATATGTATATTTGATAAAGCAAAATGTCAGAATAAAATAACTAAACCATACTTCTTGTACTGCATTACAATCTTAAAGTCACTAAATTAAACACAGTAGACAAACGTATACTTAGAATTCAAAATGTAATTTATTCAACATGTAGGTATTCAATCATGAAACGTATATTGACCAATGTCAACAAATTACAGTTGTGATAGGTTATGAACTCAAATGTTTTTATTTCAGGAGCAGGACTAACTGTTCCTTTTCTTAACCGTATCAAAATAACACAAACCGATTTGTTATTTACTTAACTGCACTAAAAGTATAAGTACTTACTTGTACAAAACAAATATTTTAATCTCGTCTTAAACGAACTGTAGCTTGAGAATTTTCATTTCCAATTCCAAGACTAATATACGATAATGTAAAGGTAATTTCCATTTGTAGTTAACGTACAAATAAACGAAACAGAAACGTATAACGAAAGCAGCTTCGAACGACGAAAGCTGTTTATAACGACGAACGCAGAATATGTCCAACAGCATATGTGATTGATGCAAAACAAAGGTATCTTCATTTATGTTCATAAAGATGACATTGCATTAACCGGCCATTTTAACAAAGTAACTGTACGTGACGTCATACCCAAGCCATACAATGATACGTAAATTTACCAAAATAAAAGCTTTTCTTGAAGATAAACTGTATTCTTATTCTAGTTTCTGACTCTAATTCTTGTTTCTTGTTTCTAGTCTAATTCCTATTAAATATAATATATAGAAAATGTAATTAAACGCCTTTACATACCTTATAAAAGGAAGCAAAACTTAAAAATGACGTCTGAACTTCACGGCATGATATACGGAAAAATCAGTATGCTCAGCTTACACTGCGCATAGAACTAAAATTGGATGTCTAAAATATATACAGGGACGTTCATAATTATGTCGACTGAAAAGAAAATATTGCGATATAAAATTTAATTATTGAACGGAAAGAGAAATGCTTAAAATACTAAAGTAATGTAAATATACTTATCGATAATAATGCAAAGTTCTAAATTTAAATTCAGGTAACGACAGACAAGAAATTGGCACGTTACAAGAGTTAGGTCAATACTCGCGCGCGAGCATTGATTCTAACAAAGTTAATTAACTGATTACGCAATACCCATTAATTGTTTTATTATATATATATATATATATATATATATATATATATATATATATATATATATATATATATATATATAAAATTTAACAGCGTATTTAAAAATTAATTGTATATGTTATCATTATCTTGATTAGCTTCTTTAATATCAAAAATAATCCAGTTGTTTATTAGCTTTACAAAATAGACCAAAATACGATCCCCACGTGGAATATAAAAAGCGCTATTGCATCACGGTAGAAATGATTATTATTATTTCATCTAATATTTAGACCTTAATGTTTTGTTGCAGCACCAAATATTTGTAAACGCTTTAATTAAGGAGATGTCGACGACTGATTACCACTTTCAATCATAATGAAGTTGTGTAACTGTTTAATAATAATATACACATATTAAGAGGCACGCGAACAGATTCCTGTCTTGCAAGACTACGGCCCTTATTAGAATACAACCCCCATTGCATAAATAAATTAGGTCAAAATCGGTAGATGGGATTAAAAAAGTAATAATTATGCAATCTTCTTTGATAAAAACGGATCCTAATTAAATCTTTTATTCTCAGGTGAAAATACGATCCGCACGTGGGTGTGTAAAAACGTGAAGGTGAGGTATCCCAGAGGTGACGTCACATAATACAAGATGGCGACGCAAGTGCCTCACTACCACTATGGCAGTTATCCCTTTGAAGAACATTTAAATTTGGAAGTAGATATTTTATAATACAGTGAATCAAGGACATTTCTTTCCAAGATAAATACCTTATAGAATAACAAAAAGTTAAAAACCTGATTAAAGCTTTATTTAGTGTTCAATTTATTCGACATTTTAAAAGTAAATTTCCAAATATGACACATTGATGAAATTATAAAGAAAATCTGTACTCGAATATTTATCAGCACTATAAGAGAAAAAAATTGGCGATCGTTGGAAAGTGTCAAAACGTCGGACATAAAGGGAAAATTAAATGGTAATAGAAACATCAGTTAACCTTATCTTAAGAAAATGCAATCAGTTTTAATATCTTGATTTAAATATTTAGGTATGTTTGGCCGTAACTTAAATATAGTTCTGTATTATAACGGTTTTGTAACTATGGCATCATATTAGTTGAGTAGATCGGCCTCTTTCCAACGCGTGTTAAGTTAGCTCCCCGACAAAGAGTTCCAATAGTGCTGATTAGAGTTCTAGCTTTCTTTTAAAGAATTTAGAAGTACTTTATAAAAAATAAAAGGAGTTCCGCTCATTAACGGTTCCAAATTTTAATTTGAAGAATGGAGTGCTAACTTCACTTCGAAATTACTATATTTTGCTCTAGAGTTCCTGATATGAAATAAATTTTTTCTTTGAAAATTAATAAAAATTCAGTTTTGATATGCAATAGTTCCAATTAACTGTTGATGTTCTTTTATTCATTCCAAAGTGTTCTAGCTACTTTAAAAAAAATATAATCAAAAATGAAAAATTTACAGCCTTTACTTACAAAAAGAAAATATTTTAAAGAGTTCTAATAGTTCTCGCAGCAGATTTGGTTAGTATTCGCAAAGTTCTGAAAGAAATTCTAATGATCGAAAGCGATCCGATTAATATTTATAGAATTATTCGACATTAAAAAATTGCATAGGTTAAATTGTGTTAGTATCGACGATAAATATTTTGAAGAGTTCTAATAGTTCAAAATTAGTTCTCGTGTAATTCTCGACACGCACAATGTCTTTCCAAAGAGTTTCGATGTTAAAATTAATTATATAATTTTTTTTTAAATGAATTTATCCGAAAAATGGGCTAATTGTTTAAAAAACTATCTAATTAATTTTTGTCATCGGAAGTCTTTCGAAAGGCATTGTGTATGCTCAAAACTATACGAGAATTGTTTTAGAATAATCAGAACTCTTGAAGATCGGCCAGCGTCTCATCTATATCCCCGTAAATTTTTGAAGTATTGATGAACAATATTTTGAAGGGTTCCAACATTTCCCACAGTAGATTTGCATAGTACTCAGAAAGTTCTAAAATAAATTCGAATGACAGAAAGCAATCCGATCAATAATTAATGTGTTACACTAAAAAAAATTAGATTTAGCACCAAAGCTAAACTTAGAATCATTAAAAAATAATTTTTTTTCATAGAAGTTTTAAGCTGTTTCAGTGTAAATAATTTTTCAATTGTTAAATAAATATTTTATGAAAATATGAAAATATCTGGTGTGGAACTCCATACGACCTTCCAACCTACAAATGGGAATTAAAAGAAATGAAATAATTTTAATAACGTTTTTCTTAGGATAATTATGCAATCTCTTTTATAATACGTTCATTACGAAAATAGGCAACATTGCAAAAACAAAAATGGAATCATTTTTTTTATAATTTTTACCTTCCAACCTACATTATACATATGTACGTGTAGAAAGTTATGCAATCGACTTTTTTTCATTTTACAACTTTTGGTCAAGTTTCGCCAAAGGCCATGATGTCTAGATGTTTGTGAGTGTCTGTGTGGATGTATGTTAGTCACTATCCACGATAACTCCAGCTTTCAGTTTGTTGTCATTTGGCTTGGAGCTGATTACATTTTGAAAGAAATCCAGCGGCGGAGGGGGGATTGTTGGGGTCATTTTTTGGTTTTTTCAAATATTTCTAAAACAGCTGCATATTTCAAAGAAATAAATATACCTAGATATAGACCTTAAACATATCGATTAATTATGTTCTATGTAATATTATGTTACGTCGCGTAATTTAGCGGCAAAACAGTTCCTAAGGTAGAATTTAAGTATTAGTTCAAATTTTTTCAATATATGAATAAAGGTTAATCTTATAAGAAAAAGTGTACACATATTTTTTAAAGAAAATTCAATTTTACATAACTTTTCTTTAACAAGTTGCTTAATATAACGCAAGGTAAGTCTAAAAACTAATTAAATACGAACGAAAATGGTTAAACTGTATTAATGATGTAGAAGTGGGTGGCTATGGAATTTTTTTTCAAGTTAACATGTATTTATGTCTATTAATCTCTATCTGACACGAAGTTTTAAACATCATTCTGACATTATTGTTTTTACAATGTTGCCTGTTTTCGTTATGAAAAGAGATTGCATAGTTATCCTAAAAAAATTGTAATTAATAGTATATTATACATAGATGGAGAGAAATGCATGATTTTCCTGAGATGCACGAGGGCAAGGCCCGAGGGCTATAAAACATCGTGGGAGAAATAGCATTCTCTCTTGAGATGTAAATACTGTTTTTTTGGAAAAGCAGAAACACAGAAAACGCGGAAAATTAATAAATTTAGTAATAGTTTGGTCAAATCCGTATGTTTTTTGGAATTCGTACCTTGAAAGCCATACCTAGTGTCAGAAAATTGTTTTCAAACAAAATATAAATTGAGAATAATTTCAACAATTGTGGGCCTGTATCATTCACTGTAAACGCAAATAAATAAGTTCCCTAGTTCTTTAATTCTTGTGTTTTTATTTGTACTCTGTATTTGAAACTGTCAAAACATAAAATAAACTTCTTGGGGGAGATAATGTGACATATTTGCTCCCTAGAGAGAAATTGTTCCACTTGTCACGATTTTGGCAACACAGAAACTAACTTCTACTTCCGCAAAAAAAATATTTCATTTCTTTTAACTTTTTAAGTTAGCACCTTAATGTCCATTAACCTGCACGACATAGACTTAAACTTCTGTTTGACATAGATTAAACGATTAGTAAAAGATAGCCCATTTTTCGGATAATCTCATTTTTAAAAAAATTATATAATTAATTTTAACATCGAAACTCTTCGGAACGGCATTGTGCATGCCGAAAGCTTCTTTCAGAACTTTTCGAATACTATCCAAACCTGCTTTTTCAAAAATTTTTAATTTTTTTAAATTAAAAAAAATTTGTTTTACGTCAGTAACTCTTGAACTTTGTCCAATTATAGTAAAATAGCTAGTCAGAACTACTGGATCTCGATTTTTGATGTGAAGTTAGTACCCCATTTTTTAAATTAAAATTTGGAACCGTTAGTGAGCGGAACTCTTTTTCTTCTTTACAAAATACATGCTTCTAAAATCGTTAAAAGGAAGCCAGAACTCTAATCAGAACTATTGGAACTATTTGTCGGGGTGCTAAGTTCACACGCGTCTCTTTTTACAGTTTTTGCTTTTATATCGCGACGTTTCGGAAGCGGGTTTTGCTTCCGTCATCAGGCATGTATATATAACACTATATATATATATATATATATATATATATATATATATATATATATATATATATATATATATATATATATATCAAATAACCTCGCACCCTCCATAAAATTCACATTGAAATTGGAATCGGAACAAAACTGCCATTCCTGGATCTACTTGTATACAGGAATGACAACACTATCACGACAAGGGTATACAGGAAACCTACTCAAATGGGGAGGTATCCGCACTACAACTCCAATCACCACTAAATCGTGAAGTCACGAGTGGCAAAATGCTTGTACGATAGAGCTAGAACAACTTGCTCAAAACAATAGGCCCTTAACGAAGAAAAAGAGAATATCGCTAAAACTCTGACCTAACACCTAACCTAAACAGGGAAAGGGTGATCAAGAAAGAAGAACCTACATGTACGGCGATAGTACCATATATACAAGGTACTTCAGACGAAGGATAGGCAGCAGATTCAAGATACACACTGCCTTCAAATCGACCAGAACGCTTAGGGGAATACTAACCAAAACCATACCACACAATGAAGATCAGAATTCCAAGAATGGTGTATACAAAATACCACGCGAGTGCGGCAGAACATGCATAGGAGAGATATCCGAAGGAGAGAGAAGTTGATTCAAAGTGAGAACACAGGAACATAGGAACGACGCGCGCAAGGGCGAAACAGCAAAATCAAAAATCGACGAACATGTCTGGAACGAAGACCACCGCATCCAATTGTATAACATACAGATGAGAATACAACTCGCTGGAAGAACCCACGTACATGGCACTAGCAGAAATGTCAATAAGCCAAGCTAGTGTGGAAATGAAGCGCACATGGATTTCAATAATGCGCGAAGAGCTTAAGCGGAACACACCTGCGCAATAGGTTATATATATATATATATATATACATATCATATCAACTTTATCGTGATTGCGCAGTAGTTTATTGCACATGTTGCGCCGTAACCTATTGCGCAGGTGTGTTCCAAGCTCTTCGCGCGTTATCGGAATCCATGTGCTTCATTTCACACCAGCGCTTATTGACATTTCTGCTAGTGCGATGTGCGTGGCGTCTTCCGGCGAGTTGTATTCTCATCCTTTGCCACTATCTGTATGTTATACAATTAGATGGGGTGGTCTTAATTCCAGACATGTTCGGCGATTTTTGATTTTTCTGTTTCGCCCTTGCGGACGTTGTTCTTATGTTCCTGTGTTCTCACTTTGAGTAGTCTACTTCTCTCTCCTTGGGATATCGCTTGGTCTTCAAGGTCTTCCATATATACATACACACATCAAAATGGTCTAGGGGACAACACTAAAAATAAATGTTGTTGCAACTAGTGGAAGTATTATAACACAACGATGAAACAAAACATAAAGTTGAACAATAATCTTTAATGTTTAACAACAAAAATAAACACAATTTACCGTAGTTTTTTTTACACAGGGTGTATAAAAATAGAACAAATTCTTAAACTTACAAATAATAGTGGGACATGAATGAAAAATGGAAGATTTGCACATTTAATACAGTGTATGGCCACCTCGACTGTTAATCACAGCTCGACACCTATTAGATAAACTTCTAATCAAATTGTCTATTTCATTTTGATCAATTTGTTGCCACTGGTCTTGTAAACAATTTGAGAGCTCTTCCCTTGTTTGAAACACTATGCCCTTAGTCAGGACACGTTTTCCCAGCATATCTCATGCATGTTCTATGGGATTCAAGTCGGCAGATTGTGCCGGACACAGCAATACTGCAATATTGTGCTCATGTAAAACAAAATTAACTGTTCTCGCAATGTGTGGACGAGCGTTGTCTTGCATTATTACAAATAGTCCCCCGATTTGTTCCGCCTGTGGTAGGATAACAACTTGTAGAATTATGTCCCAATATGCGTTTGCGGTTAAGAAGCCTTCAACAAAAACGAGCTCAGTTCTACGGCCAATTCTAATTCCAGCCCAAACCATAACTGCTCCCATTTGGTACCGATCAACTTCCTGAACAGTTGTCAAACGATTTTCATTTCCAGGTCTCCTCCACGCCCTTAGTTTTCTAGAGTCAGGCCTCAAACCGAATCTGGATTCATCTGTGAAGAGCACGTGAGCCTAGTCTTGTTCTTGCCAGTTGATGTGATCCTCGGCCCATTCTAATCTCCGTGCGCGATTGCCGCGTGAAATGACAGGAACCTTAATAGGACGTCGAGAGTGGAGATCAACCTCATGCATTTCTTACATTTTGACCACTGAGGACCACTTGATGGACATTCTGGAGCAGAGCCTTTAGCTGGTTAACCGTAAGATTTCGGTTATAAAGACATTGGATTCGAAGAAATTTATCCTGTATAGCATTCGTTTTCCTGCCGGGGCTAGGATGTCTTTCTTTTACATCACCAGTTTCTTGATAACGCTGCAAGCGCCCAATGGTACTTATACAAGAATTTACAGCAGTTGCCACATCTCTAATAGTCATACCTCCTGTATCATGCCCACAGCTCTTAACTGAACACACGACTAAGACGCAGTCTTTCCATCTCTATTGATTCTAAGACACTGTAAAACCCAACCTGTTTCTTAATTCAATACGCATAAAATGAGTAATCTAAAATAACACAAACACTGTTTCCATACAAATGTCGTTAACTGAACACAACTGTTTAACAAAAAGGAAAGAAACATGGCCAACTGAATATAGGAATTGTCAGAATAAAGCTCTGTGTGTTATAATCACAAAACAGTTTGCTTAACGTTTGCAAGCATACTTTTACCTTTGTCCTTAGACCATTTGATATATATATATATATATATATATATATATATATATATATATATATATATATATATATATATATATAACTACATATGGAAGACTTTTAACACCAAGCGATATCCAAATTCACGGAAAAACCAAAGATGTGGCTTAGGTACGTGGGCGATACATTTGTAGTTTGGCAATACGGCAAGTATAAGCTAAATGAATTCCTAAATCATCCAAATAACCTCGCACCCTCCATAAAATTCACATTGGAATTTGAAACGGAACGAAACTGCCATTCCTGGATCTACTTGAATACATGAATGACAACACTTTCACGACAAAGGTATACAGGAAACCTACTCACACCCGCACTACAACTCCAATCACCACTAAATCGTGAAGTTAGGAGTGGCAAAATGCTTGTACGATAGAGCTAAAACAACTTGCTCAAAACAAGAGGCCCTGAACAAAGAAAAAGGGAATATCGCTAAAACCCTGATCTAACACCTAACCTAAACAGGGAAAGGGCGATCAAGAAAGAAGACCCTAAATGTACCATATATACAAGGTACCTCAGACAAAATACGAAGGATAGGCAGCAGATACAAGATACACACTGTCTTCAAATGGACAAGAACGTTCAGGGGAATACTAACCAAAACCATACCACACAATGAAGATCAGGATTTCCAGGAATTGTGTATAAAACTACCATGCCAGTGCGGCAGAGCATACATAGGAGAGATATCCGAAGGAGAGAGTAGATTCAAAGTGAGAACACCAGAACATAGGAACAACGTGCGCAAGGGCGAAACAGAGACATCAATAATCTCCGAACATATCTGGAACGAAGACCACCACATGCAGTTGGATAATATACAGATAGTGGTAAAGGACTAGAATACAACTCGTCAGAAACTCAAAGACCCCACATACACCGCACTAGCAGAAAATCCAATAAGCCAAGCTAGTGTGGAAATGAAACCCATATGGATTCCAATAATGCGCGAAGGGCTTAAGCAGAATACACGTGCGCAATAGGTTACGGAACAACATTCTCAATAAATTACTGCGCAACCACGAGACAGTTTTATATATATATATATATATATATATATATATATATAAACATAAGTTCTAAAAATATGTATTGGATTACTCAGTGGCTCAACGGCAAAATGTGCCAGACTTGTAAATGAAAGGTACCAAAGTTAAATCTAGGCGTAGTCAAGTGCTTGGGAAGTAATCATAACATATGAATTCGACTCAAGTGCTAAAACAGTCCTTCTCAGAACTAAGCCTGATGACAGAAGCAGAGTCCGCTTCCGACACGGCGCCCTATATAAGCAAAAACTGTGGAAATAGGTCCATCAACTCAACTATTTAAATATGGTTATGGAGCTCAAAATTTCCCAACTACATTTGTAGGGCAGGCTTAAGAAAACAAAGTGCAGTTTAGGCTACAACATGGCGGAAACAATTAGGGGTCTATTTGACAATATTGTAAAAATGCTGAATTCATAAAGAGTGATCACTCAGTATAACGCACAATTACAAAACCCATTTTATCGGAAATAAAAAACTTCATTATAATGCCTATTATTTCACTCAATAACGCACATCAATTTACATTGGAATCTTTTACGGGGTCTTCTAGAATTGTCATTTTATTTAACAAATATTGAAATATCTGTAAAACTTGAAAGGTCTTTCTAACTATACTTAAAAATCGATAAATATATAGGGTGTTGTATTAAAACATAAATACTATAATACTGCGCGCTTGTTTTGAACACTGTATATTTCAAAATATTTTTACGTACAAAATTTAAGAACAAAAAAGCCGTTTAGTGTCTGCAAACCGATTCACTAAGTGAGGCTCAGGCCGAATAGGAATTAATCAACGTACAACAGCAATAGCGTGTTAGTATTTCAAATTTGCTTTCGAAATACACAAAAACACAATGTGCCATTAAAAAAATACAATACTTCGAGAAATGCCCCTTAGCCGCCAAAGAGTTTAACACAACAAAAATTTGTTTGGCCCAGTGAGTTTCTCATAAAATGTGAGCTCGGTGAAAGAGGATTAAAATTTTCCCTGATAGGAACATGGCTTTCCAAAAGGAAGCGTATAATTTGGCCCATGCTGCACAGGATATAATGAAATATTGTTATAGTATGTTTGTAACAACTCCTACGTTTTAAAAAAATTGTACACAACTCGATGTCTAGTCCTGTGAACCTAGAAAATTGGGATTATTAAAGTTTCAATCTTAGTGTTACAACATGTTAGATTGGCGCAGGAATAATTTATGTGTATGTGGTAGTTTTATCGTAAGCTTAAGGTGAAGTATCATGTGATACATGCTTCATTAATTGAAAATTAGTAGTGTACCTTGCAGCGGTCTTCAGCTCACATATTTGAGCGTAGGTGGTTGATTTTGGAAGTTCGTGCAACAGATTACCGTGATCTAATCCACATTCTGTGCTTTTAAATGGCGTTGTATAATTATGAAAATATTGAAGGTAGTTAGTTGTGTTTAATTAGAAATTTTACGGAGGTTTCCATTTCTTTGAACGATGTTGACAGATTTTTCCTGATCCTTGCGCTATTCCGATAGGCTTTAAATGTCAAAGTAGATTCATATACCTCATACCCGTATACGATTTTGGATAGTAAAAGCTGCCTATAAAAATTAATTTTTGTTGGTTGTGATAATTATGCAAGTCTGCTGTAATAGTTACATGCTTAACCATTAAGCGAATATAAAAAAAATAAACGCAGAAGAATAGCAGCTTTCGCACTTATGAATGTGCTGAGCTTCCATTTTTATAACTTGGTAAGGTTATACTTTAATTTGAGCTTTTGTGTCATCTAGGTTTAATAATATGACGTTGTTAACCTAGAAATTTAATATGTTATCAAAGAAGTCATTTACAGTGCTTAGGATTGCTAGCAGAACTGAAAAGAACAAAGCACCTTCGGATCATATTTGTAGAGCTAAAGGTAAAAATTTATTTGTGTCCATTTGCAACGAATGTTGGAATTAATACTTTTAGGATAAATTACGCACAAGATATGCCACGTTTATGCAATAAAGATAACAAATTTGATTTAATATACGGTGCAGAAATAAACGTGAATGCGTACACCGTTGTGTAAACTTTTAAACATTAGATCGTAGTTTTTATTCAGAACACAGCACACCTTTCTTAATATAATTTGTAACGGGGTCAAACTTTACGTTATCGAGTAGTAGTATAAATGTTGGTAAACATTAGACTTTTTAGTAGTAATAGTAGGCGCCATAAATTTTATAAAATACAACCCTAGCGATTCTAAAAGAAAAGAAAGAAGAGAGCTGAACGAAAAAAATTTAATTAGCACATATATAAAACACAGATAAATCAAAACAAGGAAATAAATATAGAGTAATTAAAAGTTGATTTATTTAATAAATATCGAAAAAATAAATCAAATTTTACCTTACTCGAATTATCGTTGTACCCAGTAACACATGAAGTGAATAACACTGTAGATTTCTACGAGGAATATTAACTTAGAAAACGAGACATCAAAATAAATTACTGAAATATTAATTCTGCAGAAAGCAGTAACACATCAAAGTAATTTGCAACTTGTAAACGTTATTGTTTACTCAAAGCTATATGTAAAATGTAAAAATAAGTGAACTTAAAAGAAACGCAGACCGTTGAGCTCAAGGGTGTAAGCACTAGATTAACTAAACATTTAGTAATTTTATCTCAAACAAACTGATCTGTATGTAAAAATGCATGTAATTAAATTTAATACTAATAAAGAAAAATAAGACGGTTACAAGCAGTACAAGTGTCTATCAATGTAAACTTATAGTTAAATCAAATAATTAAGAGTTATTATATACAAGTTACACACAAATATTAATAGAGAATATGTAAGAATTTATCAATTTAACCAAATTCTTAGACAACATGCAACTGGTACGAATCCAATAGTTCAACTATATTCAATATGAAAGTTACAGAATTTTACTTGTGCAAAAAGGCGGTAGATAGATGTTATATAATTGGTTATCATAAATTGATTGCTTCGAAAACCAGGTGAACTAATTGTAGATTAACCTGTTTCGATGTCTGCAAAAGGTGGCCATGCAATTTCAGTAAAAATCGTAGAAGCTATTTATTCAAGTACTCACATTCAGTGGTAGACAAAATAGTACAGAAAACTTCATTAAAGGAAAAAGTCCTAAAGCAATGCTACATATAATTTTGATGTATAATTAAATAAAGAGTGAAATAAATTGAATTTTTAATTTTAATTAAAAATTAAACTGCGAATTCTAACGCACATGTTTTTCAATTAACCATATTTCTGAAAAAATATCATTTCTTATCAAATTAGATTCTGAATGTATGGCTAGGTGTTGTAAATTTTTATTAATTGTATATAATTCTGCCAATAAGCTAATTTCAATGCAGAAATAAGTAAATGAAGGTATACAACAATGAGTTTAACTAGAGAATATACGATAAGAATGATATACAATAGTCAATAACGTTACATATGGCTTTTATATAGGGTGCAGTTATTACGTGTATTGCAAAAAATTTACAAAAATAAAATTGTGAATGTACGCGAAACAAAATTACGCACGTGACAAAATTTCCCCAATGTAATAACGTTCCTGGTAAGAGAAAAAGACAATAAAATACTTAGCAATAAAATCAATAAGCGACGAAAGCAAGCAAAACGATAAAATCGAAATAACTGCTTAATGTGCAGTACCAGACAGTATAGAGCATTTCTATGTTGGACGCCACTCAATTTACAGGTCTAATAATTAACATACAACTAAAATTGAGAAAGTTGTACCTTAATAGCATAGTAGGTAAGCTATATAAAGACTAAACAACCATATTATATGTATATTCAATAAAGCAAAACATCTGACTAATATCAGCATAAAATAAGTAAAACGACTTCTCGTAAAGATTTACGATACTAAAATTACTTAATTGAACATAACTGTATAAGTTCATAATCTATATTTACTTAAAATTCAAAATGCAATATGATCAACACTGTATTCAGTAATAATGAAACGTATACTGACCTATGTCAACAAATGTTAAAGTACTACAGGTTATGAACTCAAATATCTTTATCTTAGAAACAAAAACAGCTGTTCCTTTATAACCATATCAAAATAACACTAACTGATTTATTTACCTACATAAAACGTACTTTTCATAAAAGGATACGTATTACTTACATGTTCTCAAAATAAAGGTAATTTCCATTTGTCAATAACGTACCAATAAACGAACTGTAGACCATATATATGTATATATATATATATATATATATATATATATATATATCTATATATATATATATATATATATATATATATATATATATATATATTGTAAGGTAATTTTCATGTCTTCCACATACCAATAATGGTAAAACTACAAACACAGGCAAACAGACGTCAGGCGTACTAACAGCAAGCGGTAATGATACAAAGGTGTCCCCATTTTTAATTATTTAAGACAAAAATTGCATATCATCCACGCCATTTTATGTAAGTTCATGACGTAACCATCACGCTTTTCCAAATAAGAAATTCATTAAAATTTCAGCTTTTTTTTAATACAAGCGGTCTCCCTAATGTAAAGGCGTACCCTTGCACCCTATTTTTGTTCCCTAATAAATGTAATGTAAAAATGTAATTAGAAGCCTTACATACCAACAGCAAAACTTAAAAACGAAATGAATTGCAACGCAGAAGGCAGGTAAAATGAAGCAAGCGCGTTAAGTTCGCACTTGCGCAGGTAACAACAGAAAATTGATGTGTCTAAAATAACCCTTAACACTACCTATATATACAGTGATACTCGTAATTATGTACACTCAAAATATCGAGAGATAACAAAATTTAATTATTGAGAGAAAAAAGATACTAACGTAATGTAAATACATTTACCAATAATAATACAAACTCATAACTTAAATTAAGGTTACGATAGACAAGAATTTGCACGTTACAACGTATACACAATACGTACCCGCATACACACACACACGCACACACACACACACACACACACACTCAAGCACGCACGCACCCGCAGACACACCTGCACACGCACCTACGCGAACTAAAATTCTTTACTGCAGCAATACGTTTTGGTATTTCCGCAATTATATTTGGAGAATCCTTTTGGTGTTTGGTATGTAATGTTTAAAAAGTCCATTGTATTGCTATATCACTTTATCGACAAGATCGTGTCCAGGAACTTTCTACAACCTGTGATTCTGAATTAAATCTCTGGCACCGTGAGTAATCTTCCAGCCACCGGTTCTGACTCGTCCCGACAAGTAAGATGGCCTGCCAGCGCATAAGCTGCCGGACACCAGAATCTTCTGTCTGTCCGATGGTGGATTATTAAGGTAACAATAATGTGCTTCGTTTATGTTTTATGCTTGGAAGACTTATCTAAAGTATTATTTTTATTGTAAAACTTTCCGTTTTGTTTATTATGGTACAATTAAATTGTGGTTTTATTTATGAAAACGTTTACTTTCACCAATATTACACATAATTAAAATACTTAGCTTTTGGATTTTGAAATGGTGTATTTTTATATTTACATTTTACATAAATGTTTACGATCTATGAGATGTGAGAACAAGTTTATGAAATATGAAAAAGATGAAAAGAAACATAAGCCTGCCCTTAATATAAGAGTTTAATAAACGTATAAAGCCAACTATAGAATCCAATTTCAGTAAAAATAGTTAGATCTATTATAATATAGTTAAATATTACTAAACTCCTCTAACGGTAGAAGTCGAACAGTGCAAATGTCATAATCAAAGATCAAATTTAGTAAAATTATGCAGTGTAAAGTTGCAAAAACTTTATTTTGAAATTGATAAAAACATTTACAAATAGAGACCTTACATTACATTTAAAGATGTAGTCAAATTCAACACAGAAATAATGTACTGTTAATCACTGTAATTGTTACTTTACAGTAAAAACACAATGTAGTACGCTTTGATTTTCCATTTAAATAACATATTTTAAATTATTCTAGTAATGTGGTAACTTAAAATGTAATTGATAAATCATTTATTTCAAGGTCTAGGATAAAAATTTTGACACAACAAAAGTCAAAATTTAGTAAATTGTTAAAAAACAATGTAATAGACAATCTTTTGATAATAAAAAAAAACAGACAAACTTTTCTGATCATATCTTCTCAGATGGTGCTATTAAAACGCTAAGAGCGGAAATTGTGCGATAACACGAACAGTAATACCTTTTGAAGATATGATTTCCAATGTTGAGAATTCTATTAAGTCTCTATCTTTTGCTACTGCTTGAACATAATGAAAACATAATAATGTTACAATCATAAAGTAAGTAAAATTACATAGATAATAGTGTACAATCACCAATTTTCTTAAAGTAAAAACGTATAATTTCGTTATATTTCGAAGAAATAACATATTTTACAAATTATATGATTTGCGAGCTATAAATTGTTCTTGATAAATTAATTTATTAAACAAGTGTTAGAATTCTGCACATGAAAATCATAATTACAAATTGAAAGGATTAATAGTCGTTTTGATACTACCAAAATTGTCTTTTTTTCAGGTGTATTAAAAGTAAATTAACTTATTAAATTATGATTATATGTTCTGAAGATATATATAATATTAGAATATCTTTTATGTACTTATGAAACTCTGTTCCATAAAATTATATAACTCATATATACTTATATTATTTCATAAATAGCAATTTTGAGAATTTACATTATAATTTACAAAGTCCCTTCAATTAAAAGAAACTATTGAAATATTTAATCATGTTCTTAGAATCGCAGAATTTTAATTAAAATTATATAATTTATTTATTATAATTATATAAATTATTGTGCATTGTTGTGTTGTTCCTTTAATGAAGTTTCTGTACTATTTTGTCTCTGAATGTGGTACTGTGAATAAATAGTTTAGATTTTATGAAATTGTGTATGTTGTGTGTGTGTGTGTGTGTGTGTGTGTGTGTGTGTTGTAGCATGTGTTGTGTGTGTGTGTGTGTTTGTGTTGTGTGTGGTTGTGTGTGTGTGTGTGTGTGTGTGTGTGTGTGTGTGTGTGTGTGTGTGTGTGTGTGTGTGTGTGTGTGTGTGTGTGTGATGTGTGTGTGTGTGTGTGTGTGTGTGTGTGTGTGTGTTGTGTTGTATATATAAGGTTATAGTATGACAAATTTTATATGGAGATGAGAGAAAAAGCGCTACCTAAACTTTTAATTTTAGGAATAGTATTCATTCAAGCATCCAGTTTACCATGGAGAAGAACTAATGCAATTTTATCATTTCTTGACATACTAATATCCAAAACTAATGTTACTATCTTTTAGGGTAGACATAGCCATAAAAAAAACCAGTGCGTAATGTTGGTACTCCTTTTATTCCCTTTATAACTAATGTTACCGATAAAATTGAAAAAATCCTAGTTAGTTATATCATTAGGACTGTTTTAAACCTATAAGAAAAATTAAAGAACATTTAAAATCACCTAAAAATGTCTCTAACCCAGAGAACATCTTAATGTTGGACATGAAAGGTTACATGGTGCTTTTATAATATTTTTATTGGAGACCATATGTAAAACTACGTCAGGAGAGACAGCACATGTAAAAGAAATTTTTGGGCAGGGAAAGAGAGAGGCTACATATAATTTCGACGTGAAACAGTCGAGAATCAACTCGCCATTTTGAAATGTGTCAACATAGAGCTTTATACAACTTACTGTCACTGTTTTGACAACAGTAGGTGGCATTTACTGTTTAATAAGTCTAACTGAACGGTAGTAATTTACTTACCGTTCAGCGAACAGTAAGTGAAATTCATAGTTTACTGAAACACTTGTCACAGTTTTGGGTATAGTATTATTTATTAATATTAAAATTAAATGTACAATTGTTACAATTGGAAATGGTAATAATAATAATAATAGTTTAATAATAATAATAATAGTTTACTGATTAGAATTTCTGACACAATTATTTTACAACTGTCACATTAACATTCAGGTTACTAAGGAAACAATACATACGCTTGTGGCTCGGCTTGTGGTCATCTTTTAAGCAATTTTGAGAAAAAATAAAATGTGTTTTGCCTACATTTTGCCATCAAATGTATTGTTGATCGCACAAAAAGTAGCATAAGCATTTCGAACAGTAAGGAGTTTACCGATTTCCTCCAATATTCATTATCGTCGATCGGTAAACTGTCCTTACTGTTCTTAATACTTAATATACTATTTCAAAACATAAATTTAAAAAATTTACGGTATCAGTTAATAAATAGTGCCCCGATTTCTAAGCAAAATGCACATTTTTTTCTACATTTTTGAAAGTAATCAGGAATGTTACACCTTACGCATTAATAAATCTATTAAACTATGCTTGATAATACTTATAAATATTTATTTAGGCTATTACGAACCAGAACGCTTATTTTATGATTTTTGATTAAAATTTATTCACTCAAAACGCTAATTTTTTATATTATTTGCTCCGTGGGATTGCAGGTAGAGTGCAAGTCCGGATTTATAATGTTATTTTTAAATTTTCAATAAATGTAAATACCTTCCCACGCTTAGGACTGTAACCCACCTTTTAAACTCGTCTTTTGTCAGGTCGGTATTAGTGAGGGACATTGTAAGGTCATCTCATAAATCATACCCAAGATCAATAAACAATAAAAGGGATGACTTGTTTGTTAAACTCGTACACCCATAACACCGAATTTCAGGAAATCCTGACAAATTACAATTCTTACACAGTTTACAGGCATGATTCATATTTCGGTACCCACTATTTTCAGTATAGATTCTACTTGTCTAGCGCATTTACGTCTTCGTTAAAAATGACTCCCGTACGAAATTCTCATTCTTCTTTTTTGGGTAAATATATACAAGAGTTTGGCAGTTTTCAGCGAAGAGTACGTGAAGAGTGTTTCTGCAAAGAAAAATATGACGTTGTGCAACATATCAATACATCGCGACATAAAGAGAGAATAAATCCAAGTTAACTCAATAATTAATTACAGGCAGTATAGGTGAACAATGGAGTTCAAACGATCCATTTTTGAAATACTTGTATTTAGCATTAGTGAGTTGTGACATTACGCTGTGGAAATTGCATAAAGTAGGGATTAGACAATTTTGAAGAGGTACACAAACAAAAAGGTGTCTGACGAATCTACATTGTGCAAAAGGCATTTTCAACAGTGCTTTCGCGATGTATTTCGTGATTCGGGATCAACTGAAACGCGAATATGTTTGGATTTCAATTGTTGCTCCATTACATTTTTAGGGCCAGATGGGGTACTGTACAACTGTTTTTCTTAGCGATGCTGCCCCATATATTGCTTTACCCTAAATTAGTTCATGTGACATGTCTTTCGCACGGATTGCATCGTGTCACTGAAGCAATTAGGAGCCAGTATAAAGATGTTGATCTTCTCATTTAGTGCATTAAGAACGTATTAAATTTAAGGAAAAAAGAAATAAAATTGTTTACTTTCACAATTTTTTTTTATATTTATAACTTTTTGATCGATTTCGGTTTTACACCATTGTCAAAGTATAATACACAAATTTTTGAATGCAGCTTGATTTATACCCACTGTGTTTGTGGAGTTACATAGGGATGTAATCGGTGTATTTATTATTTCAATTTGACTATTCAAGTATTGGTGCTTTATCACAAATATGTAAACAAGATACATTTTCATCAATAATAAAATTATGATTGTTTTGTATTAAGTGATCAGCAAAATTTGAACGATCATGTGTTTATTCAAAAAATATGATTTATGTTCTTTGGCCCGAATTTTAAATTTCCTTCCTGTTTGGCCAATAAAAATTTTATCGCAATAATTACTTTTAAGTTGGTGTACTTTACTCTTGTCCATTATACCTGTTTTATCCTTAAACTTTGATAAAACATCTCTAATTGTTCTCCTAGGTTTAAATGCAATTCTGAACTTCTTATTTTTCTTTGATTGCTTACTCGTTCTGTAATTCCTTCATAGTATGGCAAGCACACATACTTCATATCTTTATTATCTTCTCTCCTTAACGTACTCACTATATATCCACAGACATTTTTCTCATTTTATTTTTGATTAATTTGTATATTAATTTAGAGTCATTCCCACTATTTATAGCTATATTTTTGATTATTTAATTTCATTGTTAAGTGTCACCTGGTCCATTGGAACTTTGAATGCTCTAGTTATCATGATCCAAATGCTGCTATTTTATGTTCCCATGGGTGATCAGAGCCTAACGGTATAAATACATCTGTGTAAGTTACTTATTTGAATTATTAATGTATTACAGACATTCGCGTTGATCGAAATATCCCTGGACTTTGCCTAATACCTCAAATGCTTCAACAATGCGATTCCAGAGATTCTCTCATTGCTGAAACTTGAATAGACCTTTTGTTTAACAGCACCCCAAACAAAAAAATATAAGGTGATCTAAGCGGCCAAGCTATAGGATCATCGTTACCTCGTTCGATCCACCAGTGCATAAAGATTGTCCCAGATCTGACATTTCATGGCACATCGTCTAGAAGTTTCCACAAGTTATTCTGTAAAAACTCGGTTGCATAAAGGAACCAATAATAAATTCTTCAATAATTCCTGCCCATACATGTAGGCTGAGTTTACGTTGAAAGCGACCCTCTTGAATTACATTAGGATTCTGATATGCCCAATTGTGGAAATTATGGGAATTAAATATTCCATCTCTAGTAAAGCAGGCTTCGCCCATATAAAGAATTCGAGCAATCTGGGGATCTTCAATGAAATTGTTCACCAACCATTGACAATATTTTCGTATGTGTCGGTAAAAGTTCTAGAACTTTTTGGATGTGGTACGGTTTTAACAATAGTTCAGTAAGTGTTCGGTGAACAGCATTTTTAGAAATATTCAATTGAGAAGCGACGCGTCTAGTGCCTCAATAACTTCCAATATGCGCTCTTCTAATGTTCTAATGTGACGCTGACGTCCAGAACTTGGCTTCCTTTGCAAAAAACTACCTGTTTCAAACGATTAATGGAAGTAAAAGTAGTATGGTGCGGTTGATGTCTATTTGGAAATCTGTCCAAATATCTTCTTGCTGCAGCTCGAGAATTACTTCCGCATTCGCCAAATACAAAATGAATCTGGATACGAGTAACGTTGTATCATAAATAACAGTGAAATAATAAACTGGAACAAGTTTTATATACTTAAGTAGGAAAGAATTTTTGACGATTAACTGATTTTGTTTTGTTTTGAAGACGCAGCCTACTACTAAATGAATTATCAAATAAGCACGGATCAGTTTTGTTAGAATAAAAATTATTATTCAAGTTTTCTCGAGAACCGTCGATTTTAGAAGAAAAATTTAAAGACAAAACTCCTTTATTTTAAAGTGTATTACCAAAATAAAGCAGAAAAATTTTAATTTATTGTCCAAAGATAATTTTTTGAAAGGTTGAAGGTTGACGCTACTGAGTAGTTCTAGTGACGTGATCTTTTTTAAATTTCTATCGAATTTTGACTTGTGTAAGATAGGTCGACTGTATAAAAATCAATAAAAAAATTTCATAATTTACGGAGATAAAGTGATTTTTCTACATTTTTAATTGAAGCTTTGAGAGCGTATAAATTTTTAGGGGTGCATTTTGGGATAAAATTAAGAGATGGAAAAATGTCCTAATTTGATCCTGGGAACTCACTGTAGAAGCTTAGTGATTTTCTGAAACACCCTATATAAGTGGATTTTAGAAGTAAATTCAATTAAAAATTATAATTAATTTTATTAAATACACAAGTAAAAAGTTTACCTCGAGTAGAATTTGAACCTACAATTACTTTGCTGGAGTAACGCTCTAACGAACTGAGCTATCAAGGTACAAGCCTCAATCGATGTAACTTTTGTCTTTATGTATGCAGAACTGTCATAAATTCTAAATATCATGAGATTACAGTTAAATTACCTATATTAATGGAATGTTAGCCTATAATATCGCAAGGATTCACACAAAACAAAGCAACTTGACTAATATTAAATTATTATCAGTTTTTGTCATGAACGAATAAGTTCAAAAGTAGATATGTAACTAAATATTATTATTAATTTTATTAAATACATAAATAAAAAGTTTACCTCGAGTAGGAGCTAAACCCACGACAATTACTTTGCTAGAGTAACGATCTAACTAACTGAGCTATCAAGATACAAGCCCCATTAATATACGTAATTTAACTACAATTTCATTGTATTTAGAATTTACATCAGTTCTGCATACATAAAGACAAAATTGACATCGATTGGGTTGGTTAAAGCGTTACTCTAGCAAAGTAATTGACGTAGGTTCAAATCCTACTCGAGGTAAACTCTGTATTTATGTATTTAATAAAATTAATAATAATTTTTAATTACATATTTACTTTTGAACTTATTGGTTCATAACAAAAACTTATAATAAAATTTGTTTAAAGATATTATGTTATCAATACATTGAATCTGCAATAACGGTATTAAATATTAATAACCTTTAGTAGGGTTGATTATTAAAATTATAATTAAAATGGTTTTACATAAATCGAAATTGAGGACGGTCATATAACAACTTAAATCAGATTTATTTATTTTTCTGCTTGTTTGCCAAAATTTAATAATTCGTAGTGAATGTAAATTATATTTACATTCCAATTACACCTTAAAGGGCTAGCTGGGGCAAATAATTTTTGAATACATTACAGAAGTGTTGTACACTACGGTGTGCAGTGGTGTTAGAGTAAAATTTTAATATATTACATCCCATAATGCTTTTAATAAGTAAAATAACAAGGCGTAATCAGAAAAATTCCTTTTTTTTTATTTGTTAAGGTATTTTTGTACAGTTTATGTGTCCCAATCTTGAGTCAAGGAGTGTAGCACAATATAACTAAACGCACTGTTTTGATGAGTATATGTTATTAGATATTATCCATATACTTATAATCATAATAAGCAATAACAGTTATATGGCGCTCTTTGAATTTTTATAATCTTAAGTTTATGCCTAAAAAAAAGAAGAATTACTACGGTTTATAGGGAAGTACTAACTAGTAAAATGAAGAATTGCTATAAAAGTTAGCTAATTATTTAATTAAAAAGATCAAAATCACAGAAAAAAAAACTTTTTCTATTAAATCTCTTAAACGGAGATAAACTTATACAATCCTCTTTTAACACAGGTCGTGTTTAACATTTTCAACATGTCAGCAATTGATAAATTGTAAAGTCTTGTAAACATATTTATTTTTACGATATTGTTTTTTTTCTTTATCCCCTTTTGTTCCTAAACAGTAAAATTCTAATAAGGTCTAAGTATAAAGAAATTCGATCAATCTTAAAGTTTAAAAATTTAAATAAACTTTCCATCGCAAGTACACAAGAGAATAGTTAAATATGAATACGCTTTCAACCTCGATCCAATTGGCAACTGTTTTTATAAACTTTTGGTTTTGACTTGTATTTAATAGAATAATGGTAAATATCACATACCTGTCACACGCAATGTACCAATCATTCGGTTGATCTAAACTTGTCATTACGGGAATTGGCAAAGCAGTTAATCCGGCAAAAATCCATACCGAAAGTATAATCATAATCGCAAACTTCTTAGATAATCTTGGTTTCAACGGCCACATTATCGCAACGTATCGATCTAAACTAATTGCCAACATTGTGTAAGCACTGACAAATACTGATACGGCTTGAGAATAGTTGACGACAGGACAAAGAAATGACCCAAAAGACCAATATTGTTGTAAGTACGACACAGAGGTAAATGGTACACAAAAAATTGTTATTAGTATGTCTCCAACAGCTAAGTTCATTATGAAATAATTCGTAACTGTCCTCATTCTTGACGTTGATAAAACTATGTAACATATTATTCCATTACCAATAACAGCAACCAAAAATATGACACTATACATAATATAAACAGTAATTTGAAACTCGGGTGACTCTATTGGGTTGGAAGATCTTTGTGGATCACATATTAATTCGGTATAGTTAGTTTCATTCCAGTTTTGGAACAGAGTTGAATTAAGTTCAATTGTAAATGTAGTATTTTCCTCCATTTTAAAACTAGAATCACGTTACATGGTATAGAATAGTTTAATGGTAAGTGTTCTTAATACGTATTATAGTGTGACACATTATAATCTAACAAGTGGTTGTGAGATCTTTCTAGAGTAGCGCGCGCGATACTAAAGCTTTTTGAAAGCTTACAAAGCTTGAGTTTTGCGTACATAAACGAAAACGCGCCGGCGCCTATTTCCGTTTTTGTGCTATCAAATATCGTCTAGATAACAACTATTTAAATGCAATAATTAAAAATATTAGTTTAATCACTTTACATATATATTTGCGTACAATACAATTACTAGTCAGGTTAAAAAATAAGATGTAGACGTAAAATGAATTTTTTATCTTATATTTTACATAAACTCATTTCTGTCGTGTTAATTTAACTAACACGTTTGAAATAAGCCGCTCTAATTAACATTACTCCTATAAAAATGTTCTAATGACGTTGCCAATAAGACAAACGTCTTATCTTGAAAATATTATAATTGAATTTAAACACGTGCTAAATATTAAATTCTTTTATGCCATATACTTTCAAAATTTTTAATTTTATACACGGCACATACTTATTTTCTGCTAAGAAATATTTATATAATTTTTATGCTTATTGAATATATAATTCTATAATATACAACAAAGTTTTTTAATGGAAAAAAAAAGATTTCAATATGCACCAAATATTAAAATATAAAAGTTTTATAATGAAGGTATTCATGCAAAAATTTGAATTATTTGTATAAAGCTCAAAATAACTTTTAGTTTAGCCTAGTTTACAAAATGTCCACTTTTGAAGTACGTCATTAAAGAAAAATGTTTTATAGTGGGGTAATATACCATATAAATGAATACGTATACTGTATCTGCAATAACAAATGATCATAGTGTATCTCGTAAACAAATTGACTACCCCTAACTGAAAGTTTATAGTAAATATTATATTACTCTTATTTATGAAATTCTGTTTTTAGTAAATCACAATATAACACAATCAAATGTTCAATCGTGCTTTAGACAAACACTTTAATTTTTCGATGTAAGCATCACATGCTCTAGATACTTAATGGTATGGATGAAGAGCAGTATAATTAATTACATTTAAGTAACTAGCACGACATACGATAGGAAAGTATACTTTTACGATAAGTTTAAAATGACGTCATACTTTGTGAAAAAGTGCAACCAATGTAATGGTTCTAATTTTCTAAACAAGTCTGTATATACAGCGCAGTGCAACCGGGAAAATTTAAGTGCTGCAAGATTGCAGTTTGCAACATTGAGCGATTTATCATAAACGATTTATGAGCGATTGATTTGTGTAAATTGTGTTTAAATAACAAGGTCTTGTCAGAACTAACTTAATAACAATAACACATACTATAAACAATAACCAATTAAAGATGTCCAAGCCTTAGTCTAACCGTTGTCAAGAAGTGGTAAGCTTTCTGATTAATTACTTTGAACAAAAACGTGAAAATGGAAGCCCCCTTTTGTCAGTTGCTGCCGTTAGAGCGGCTTATTGAAGATGTTTTAGGTTATGTCACGCACTTTAAAAATCCGTAAAATAATTATTTGTTTATAGAAGGTTGCAGTTGCCTTGCATGTGAGTCTTTCAACAGTCAATAACATCGCAGCTAAATGCAACAAAGGTGAAGTGCTTAAAAGCCCACCAAAAAAAAAGACATCGGAGCAAACCAATGTTATTTACGAGATGTACAAAAAGAGTCAGTACAGTATTAATTCCATACAATTGTTTCGCATTATGTAGTGTAATTATTTGCAGAGGAACATGTAACCTTAAAAACTTTACAAGGAAAACTACGTGAACATTTTTAATGGTTTCAAGTATAACAAGGATGATCCACGACGCGGATTAATGGAGCTACTTAACATCGCTAACTTAAAAATTAAGGTTTGCGTCAGTTCATTTTTCTTGATGAGACGTGGATCTTTACAGATGGCTCTGCTGGTCCTTCTTGGCAAGGTTCTAATGTTAAGAGTGTAAAGAAGACAATTTGGTAGGGCAAGATAAATTTTAATTATTATTATTTATTTATTTATAGACTAAGGTCATTGTCCCATTATGCAGTGGTGATCAAATCCTGACAAACAAATCTGTGTCTTGCAAAAAATTGGTGACATTTCTTATATGCTGCGGCTGGTTTAAAATGTCTTCTAGTTCTCCTGTTACCTGAAACGATTGTCTCATAGCGTGCAGTCCGGGACATATGCACAGTATGTGTTGCACTGAGGTCTGATAACCACAAGTCAAGTAAACTGGAGGAGGTTCCCCTAGAAGCAGGTGGACGTGTGTTAGTTTTGTATGGACAATCCTTAGTATATGGATTCTAACACGTTCGGCTCTATTCAACCGTAGAACTGGTTTCCACCGCTTTGTGTATCCTACCGCGATAGTCAAAGTCGATTTGAGGGCTACATGGCTCACCACAGAGACCTGTACCCGTCCTCTCGTGGCTCGTTTAGCCGCCCCGTCGTCCAAAACATTGCCACCTACTCCTACGTGGCCAGGGGCCCAAACCAAAACCGCTCTTTTACCATTCTTATACTCTTATACAGCGCCTGAATTTTTTTGGATAAACGAATAGCGAGGATAACGAACCCTTATGCTGTTAACGGCACTTAGGCTGTCGCTAATGACAATAAAGCATACCCTGTGGGACTCATACAGTATAACAGGGCTTGCCATATGGCGTAAAGTTCGGCACTATGGTGCACATTGGAGATAGTATCCATTCCTGTGTTGTGCTCTCGATCCACATGGCACATCCCACCCCCGTTTCCGTTCACGATCCGTCCATGTAAATTACCGTTGGATTAAGGTATTTGTCCAGAATGGCGTTCAATTCTGTCTGGTAGGTTACATCACGCGTGTGTTCTTTCACGAAATCGTCGAGTCGAAGACATATCTCCACTCGGGGACTGTCCACAGAGGAACCTCTCCGTGGCCAATGGGAAACACTAAGCAGTTCCAAGGCTCTTGCACCGACCGGTCTCGTGATCGAGGGCCTCTCGATAAATCCGCTCTGATCACCGAAAATAAGATGATTGTTTGGGTGGTTTGGTTGGGCACGTACTCCAGCAACGTATCTGCATATAAATGCATCTCGTCGGCGTGACGGTGAGGAAAAACCAGATTCAGAGTATATTTTATTCACGGGATTGGTAAGAAAAGCTCCTATGGAGTATCTCAGTCTTGTGTGGTGTATAAAGACTAATCTCCACAAAGCATACTTACGAGCCGAGGAGTAAATCACCCAACCATAATCGACCCGGGACAGCAAAAGGGAACGATGGTGTTTAACTGCTCGTCAAATATTAAGCCCAAGAACTTGACCGACCTTGATGTTGGAATTTATAGAAAACAATTGCGTTATAATGGGGTTTTCTAAGCCGTCAAAAATGGACGAACTTGGTCTTCCCCCGTGAAAACTTGAAACCGTTATTCTCGGCGTTCTGAATTATGGTATTTATGGCCGGTTGAAGGTTCCTCAAGATTTGGCCGATGGTGGGCCCTGAGCAGAATATTGATAATCGTCTAAATAAATACACCTTTTTACCTTTTAGTCGATATTCGCTACAAGATCATTAATGGCTACTGCAAATAACGTGACACTTAGGCGCGAACCTTGAGGAATGCCGTTTTCCATAACCCTTGGCCTCGAAAAGTAATTATGGCACTTAATCCTGAAGCTCCTATCGCTCAGACAGTCTGCCAGAAAACGAGGTAAGTTTCCCCTCAATATTCAATTATGCAGCTTCTGCAGCACACCATATCGCCACCTCATATCATACGCCTTCTCTAAGTCGAAGAAAAGAGCTACCGTATGTCTGTCTCTAAATGAATTCTCTAGAACATTTTCAAGATGTATCAGTTGATCAGTGGACGACCGGTTCCGATGGAATCCCGCTTGATAATCCACAAGGCACTTGTTCGATTCAAGATACCACACAAGCCTGTTAACCATCCTCTCGAAGAGTTTGCCCATACAACTAATGAGACGTATGCTCCTGTAGCTAGATGGAGCCAAGGGATCTTTACCGCCTATTAGGATTGGAACGACCACCGCCTCATTCCATTGTCTGGGATACGTGTTCTCGGACTAGGCTTTGTTGTACAGGTTCAAGAGAGACGTTTTGGCGATCGCGGAAGGTGTCTGATGGAAATTTAAGGGATCGAATCGGAACCAGCATTTGGAGCATCACAAGGCATCTTCAAATTCTGCCATGGAAAACGGTGTATTATAGGGAAGCGTGTTGTCGTTGCCGAAGTCGAGCGGATTCTCTCAATTTCTCTTATTTTGTAGTAAGACCGACTGGTAATTATCTGAACTACTTGCTTCTTAAAAATGATCAGCCATCGTTCCGGCAATGCATTCGGCAGTGTCAGTAATAGTGCCGTCCATCATTTTAATGTATTTTAAGGTCTCGCTAACCCTTCCGACCGCTATAGTCCTTATCTTCCGCCATACTTCAAACGGGACGTGTTGGCCATCGTTGAAGGACGTTAAGATGCCCTGAGTTCCAAATTTTCGTCTGTCGATAAGCTCGGTTTGAATGCGACAAGTTCGCAGAGGTGGGACAACGTATGGGAACCACAGTTGAAAAAGCTCTTCTTATTTGTAATTGCGTCTCACTCGACCTCCACGAGTCTTCTTACGAACCACTTCTGTCTCTGGAATTGAGCTTTACACCGCATAAGGCATATCTTAATTTGTAATCCTCGATAAGGAAGCCGGATTCATGTCATAGACTTTCCCCAAAAGTCCAATTCCGCCTTTCCAGTTCCATCCGTAGTGTAGATCAGGTACAGATCGATAGGACAGTTTCCATCCAACGAATCGGATAAAAGCGGTGACCCGAGACCAATGTCGATGGCGTGGAGTTTGATCAGAGTTGAAAAAGCGATTTAATAAGGAGATATCATCCGCTCTAGTAGTTCTTCTATCGACCACTTCTCTCTAGATTCGAACCCCATAGTGACTATGTGCGTTAAAATCTCCTAAAACGAACCGGTCTGACCCACCAGTTGTTCCAGGTCTTCCATTCCCAGTTTCTCCTTCAGGTACAGACTGCATACAGTCATACAATGGATGCGATAGGCGCACTACCGCCTTCGGGCGTATTAGGTAGCGACGTAGATACAGCATTACATCTAGTCAATATGGCTCCTCTCTGAGCCTAACGTATTACATTGTCGTCTTTCTATATAACCTCAACATAACGGTTGACCGTGTTTTAGATGTGTCTCTTAATATCGGTTGCTAATCTGTCATATTGTCTTCAGGTCACAGTACTTTTGCACAACTCCGTTACAGATTCACTGAATAGTAGTGTCCATTGTTGGGGAATAAATAAGTAAATAAATCTACATATAAAAATAACATTGACAGTTGTACGTGTTAATACAAACAAACATATATATCACAAAAGTAAAGTAACTGTTACAAAATACCACAGAAAATAGCAGGTATCTTTATGATAATATCACAGATTGGTATACCACAAAATTTTCTCAGCTCGTACACTCCCCTTTCGAAATACCGCCATCCCTTCTTCTTTTTTTCTTGTTTCACCTCGGTCACAGTCACCTCGTCTAGAGAAGTGATACCAGAACCTCTGGATCGAGATCTGGTGACTGACGTCATTCGTTTAGTGCCCCGCATCTCTGCGTCCATGTTTGGTACCTAGCAATACGTCGTAGGTTCCGAAAAGGGATTAAAGATACTCACGGCAGGTTTAGTTAATGGCAAAACAGGCCCAGGACAAGATTCAATTCTCTTTTTCGTGGTTATTATACGCATCAACGCTTGAATCTCCTCTTTAATAATCTTCCTAATTTCAGGGCCAACCGACTGCACAAAAACGGGTGTGGCCGAAGCGACTTGAGTGAAGGAAGTGCAGGGAGTTACAAAGGTGTCAACCTTCCTTTTTGCCTCCATGTAAGAAAGCCTGTGTACCACCTAGACCTCCTGGATTTTCATTTCCTGCCGAAACACAGGGCAGGTTTTGGTAATTACCTTATGGGGTCCTTGGTATTTAGGGCAAGTGTTAAACACTTCATCGGCTGGCAACAGTGGCTACTGAGCCCCTCCACCACGACAAGTTGTATCCTTTGGAGGGATATTATTATTATTTTTTTTTTTATTTATTTTTTTTTTATTTTTAAGGCACCGACTACTCTGGTCATATGGCCTTTAGTACGCTTTGCTGCTACTTTACTTTACTTTCTAAATTTTATTATATAGGTTAATCTTTTTAAGGAATTCTATTACTTTTAGAACGCTTTCTTCACTTTCTTTGCTTATATCAACTATCCTGTCCGTATAACCTAGTTGGTCGCTAACGTTATCATACAACGGACATTGTATAAAAATGTGATTGATGCTTAATGGTACATTGCACGTTTGGCAGGTTGTTTGACCGCTTTTGCCAAGTAAGTAGGAGTGAGTTATGTTGGTATGCCCTATTCGTATTCTCGTTATTATCACTTCATCTCTCCTTTTTAAATGATATTTAGTTTTCCACGGTGTTGTGTACTTTTTATGTCTGTAGTTTGTTACTTGACTGATTCCATGTAGTGTTCCACAGTTCCGTGTTACTAATTTTGATGTATTTGCGTACATCGCTTTGCGTTAGGTATATATTGTCAATCACGGTTTTATTTGTCGCCTCCTTTGCTGCACCATCAGCGTTCACATTTCCATGTATTCCAACGTGTCCTGGAATCCACATAAACAGTATGTATTTGTTGCTTTTGATCAAAGTGTCCAATTGTGTATAGATACGGTTTAGCAGAGGATCGCTCTTTCCATTCTGTATAGCTTGTAACGAACTTATGGAATCGCTGCATATTATAAAGTTGGCCTTTTTGTGTTTTTCGCATAAAAAAAGGGCCTGTCATATAGCGTATAATTCAGCCGTATAAACGCCTGTTTCATTATGGTGTGACCAACTGTAAGACTTTTTTTTCTACGTAATATACCACTTCCTGTTCCTGAGGATGTTTTTGCTCCATCGGTAAATATTGGTAAGTACTCTTTATATTGTGATAGTAATTTTGAAAATTTTGCTCGATATATTGCAGGTAGCGTATACTCTTTTTTAGACTGTTAATTCTGTTAATATTACTACTTCAGGTATTCTCCACGGTGGAACTACTTCGTGTTTATTTTCCATTACTGGTGGTATTTCAATCTCCATTGTGTTTAAGGCCTCTTTTACTCTAACTATTGCAGGTTTACTACACGTTGGCCTCGACCTAAAGTCTTCCATGTTCTCATTATTTTCCCATAGTTTGTAATTCAGGTGCTTTGGTGGTGTTGTAATATTTATCCAGTAGTTGCAGAGTAACGTTTGCCTGCGGATACTTAACGGTGTAATTCCGGCGTCGACCAAAATTGACATTAGCGGGCTAGTCCTAAATGCACCCGTAGCCATTCTTATTTCACAAGTGTGTATCGTATCTAGAAGTTTTAATGTAGAAGGCCTGGCCGATGAATACACTATACAGGCGTAATCTATAACAGATAATATATATATGCTTTATATAATTGGAGAAGCACTTGCCTCTCTGCCCCCCAATTTATGCTGCTTATACATCTGATTAAGTTTAGTCTTCTTTTGCACTTTGTAGATAGACTAGTTATATGTTTCTTAAAATATAATTTCTTATCAAACGTCACGCCAAGCACCTTTATATCATCTACCGTTGGTAATAGAGCTCCATTGAGATATAACTTAGGTTCTCTGTGTTCCGTTCTTAATCTGCAGAAATGTATTATTGAGGTTTTGCTTTCGGAGAACCTCAAACCTTTATTTGCGGTGTACATTGTAATGTCGTCAATTGCTGCCTGGAGTTCTTTCTCTACATTTTCTATTGAGTTCTCTTCGTAAAAGATAATTAAATCATCTACGTACATACATTTGTTTATTGGTGGTTTAATTACTGCCAACATTTGGTTAATTACTATTAGGAATAGAGTGCAGTTGAGGACCGATCCCTGTGGTATACCATTATGTTGTATATGTATATTAGATGTTGCAGTTCCCACTCGTACCACAAAGCTACGAAATAACAAGCAGCTTTTGACAATTTGTGGCAGGTTGCCTTTAAGGTCCCATTCCTGCATTTGCTTAATTATGCTGTACCTCCACATCAGTTCATACGCTTTATGGAGGCCAAAGCTGACTGCTACCGTATGACTTTGTTTTATAAAGCTGTGTAGGATGTGATTTTCTAGGTACACCAATTTATCTGTTGTGTTGTGGAATTTGCGAAACCTAGTTTGGTAGGTAGATATTAATTGTTTGGCTTCCAATAACCACATTAGCCTACGGCTTATCATTTTCTCAAAAATCTTGCTTAGGCAACATGTTAGAGAGATTGGTCTATAATTTACTGCTTCGGTGCTGTCTTTTCTGGGTTTAGCTACGGGAATTATGACCGAGTGTTGCCATTGTGGATGGTAAGTTCCTTGCGCATAAATGTCATTATAAATATCAAGAAGTTGTTGTTTTTTGTTTGCAGGTAAGTTTCTTAACATCGCATATACAATC
Organism: Vesta saturnalis; assembly: GCA_036346205.1. Lineage (NCBI taxonomy): Eukaryota > Metazoa > Arthropoda > Insecta > Coleoptera > Lampyridae > Vesta > Vesta saturnalis. The sequence continues at coordinate 319,441 of JARFJB010002048.1, forward strand.
GTATCAGGTCCAGGAGCGGTGTCTTTCGTGTTTTCTAGAGCTTTATTAAATTCGTTGGGAGTGAAATGGCTATTATAGTCTAACTTCATATTAGTTGTGAAGCTAATTTTGTTTTCCTGCTCTTGTTTTATTGTTAGGAAAGGTTCGCTATAATTTTGGGAGCTGCTATTTTTTTCAAACTGGCAAGCCATTGCTTCTGCAATGTCAGCGCTTTCTGTCAGTCTCGTATCGTTTACTATTAGTAGAGGCGATATGGTTTTCTTTTGTTTACCAGCTATTGTTTTAGCTTTTCGCCATATTTCACTGCTACATGTTTCTTTGCTGAATTTGCTAACATATTCTTGCCAGGATTCCCTCTTTGCATTTAGAATTACTCTACGTGTTCTAGCTCGTGCTCTTTTGAAGGCTATTAGGTTTTCCGTAGTTGGTTTACGCTTGAAAGTATTAAATAGTTTTCTTTTTTCTTTTATTGCATCTTTAACCTCGTTAGACCACCATGGAACACTATTCGCTTTTATTCTTCCACTTGTTTCCGGAATTGAATCCAATGCCGCCTCGAT